>RJVU01067364.1:370247-451352 GCA_003731715.1 Anabarilius grahami | reverse complement strand
ATCTAAGGATTATGCCAATGTTATGGATTAAATTTATTGGATTTAATTTAATTTTTTAATTTTGACTTGGCCAAGATAAAAAAAAAAAACCTCTAGCCAATCACAAAGGGAGAGGCTCAATTGATCTCAACAGCTTCTACATTGGTACCTTTGGGATACTTTCTTACAGAAGTGTAACTGCAAATTAAAATGTAAATGTTGAAAGAGGCACAATTCTTTAGCAATACAGAGATTAATTTGCAGTCTCAGGGTGTGTTTCAAAAACAGAGACTGATTTCCCGCTGTTGTACGTCTCTTTAAACCCTTCCATTTTTGAAGAAGAGCTAAAGGGGGCAGTGTTTGTAAATGCAGGAGAACCTTTTTAAAGTAATGATTAGAAATGTTTTATTTTTTTATTTTAAGGATATCTGTAAGTAAAAAAGCAAGTGTATATCGATAAAAGATTTTACAGTACCCAAAAAAAGAAAAAACTAAAGAAAAATGGAAAAAAAGTTTTTATCTCTTAATAAACATTTATCTTTTAAAAACACTTCTGATTTTGTTGATTTGTGATATATTAATATGATAATCATACTGAAAGTTGGGGGAGGACTCTTTTGACTGGGGTCAGTAAGCAACCACCCACCTAGCAACGCCTTAGCAACCATCTAGCAAACGCCACTCACATTTTCTTCAGAATATGTAAAAATACAGTATTATAGAAAAATATAGAAGTACACTTTCTTCAATGTTGAAGACTTAGCATCTATCACCACGATAAACATTTAATTTTTGGCTGCTTACCATGACCTACAAACAAAAATAAACTCAGTACATAAGAATACTGCTGGTGAATTGAAGGAATGATGAATTGTTGTGGGACTGTTTGTTCTTAGAGGAACAAATGATCCTAAGATGACAAAAACAGATTCATCTGGGCTTGTTTAGATGGCATCGTTTCAATTACATTTAGCTTCATCTCTCTAAAATGACTTTTTTTCCCCCCATCTTTTTCATCATGTTCAACAGGATTAGCATTCTGTCACAATTCTGCTAAAATGCCAGAACATCAACACCCACAAAATTCTCAGTCAAACTGATCTGGCACAATGATGTTCAAAATTGAGTAAAAACATTGCAAAAAAGATTCCAGCTACATTCACATTCCTCATCATCTTCCTCCACTTTCATTAATTAGCAGAAATCATCTATCTATCTATCTATCTATCTATCTATCTATCTATCTATCTATCTATCTATCTATCTATCTATCTATCTATCTATCTGTCTATCTATCTGTCTGTCTGTGTCTTTCTTCTGTCTGTCTATCTCTCTTCTATCTATCTGTCATTCTGTCTATCTCTCTTCTATCTATCTATCTATCTATCTATCTATCTATCTATCTATCTATCTATCTATCTATCCATCTATCTGTGTCTCTCTTCTGTCTGTCTATCTCTCTTCTATATATCTGTCATTCTGTCTATCTGTCTGTCTGTCTGTCTCTCTTCTATCTATCCAGCCATGTCTTTTTTTTTTTAGATAACTGGTATCAATCTCAGACAAAACAATTTGCCAGATCCATGGAAACCCCACTCAGAGGCTGCTCCACACCACCAAGCAAGTCACAGTTCCCACGAAACATGAGGAGGAAGAAAGATCTCCCTGAAGATGAAAAGCACGAAATGGCGCAATACCGTGCAAAAGGCATATCTAACTGTCATTCTGTCTATCTATCTGTCTGTCTCTCTTCTATCTATCTATCTGTCTGTCTGTCATTCTGTCGGTCTGTCTGTCTATCTGTCATTCTGTCTATCTATCTATCTATCTATCTATCTGTGTCTCTCTTCTGTCTGTCTATCTCTCTTCTATATATCTGTCATTCTGTCTATCTATCTGTCTGTCTGTCTGTCTCTCTTCTATCTATCTATGTCTGTCTGTCTGTCTATCTAACTGTCATTCTGTCTATCTATCTGTCTGTCTCTCGTCTATCTATCTATATCTATCTGTCTGTCATTCTGTCTGTCTGTCTGTCTATCTGTCTCTCTTCTATCTATCTATCTGTGTCTCTCTTCTGTCTGTCTATCTCTCTTCTATATATCTGTCATTCTGTCTGTCTGTCTCTCTTCTATCTATGTCTGTCTGTCTGTCTGTCATTCTGTCTGTCATTCTGTCTATCTGTCTGTCTCTCTTCTATCTATCTATCTATCTATGTCTATCTGTCTGTCTATCTATCTATCTATCTGTGTCTCTCTTCTGTCTGTCTGTCTATCTCTCTTCTATATATCTCATTCTGTCTATCTGTCTGTCTGTCTGTCTGTCTCTCTTCTATCTATCTATGTCTGTGTCTGTCTATCTATCTGTCATTCTGTCTATCTGTCTGTCTCTCTTCTATCTATCTATCTATCTATCTATCTGTGTCTCTCTTCTGTCTGTCTATCTCTCTTCTATATATCTGTCATTCTGTCTATCTGTCTGTCTGTCTGTCTCTCTTCTATCTATCTATGTCTGTCTGTCTGTCTATCTAACTGTCATTCTGTCTATCTATCTGTCTGTCTCTCTTCTATCTATCTATCTATGTCTATCTGTCTGTCATTCTGTCTATCTGTCTCTTCTATCTATCTATCTATCTATGTCTATCTGTCTGTCTGTCTGTCTGTCTCTCTTCTATCTATCTATATCTATCTGTCTGTCTGTCTGTCATTCTGTCTGTCTGTCTGTCTATCTATCTGTCATTCTGTCTATCTATCTATCTATCTGTGTCTCTCTTCTGTCTGTCTCTCTTCTATCTATCTATGTCTGTCTGTCTGTCTATCTAACTGTCATTCTGTCTATCTATCTGTCTGTCTCTCTTCTATCTATCTATCTATGTCTATCTGTCTGTCTGTCTGTCTGTCTCTCTTCTATCTATCTATATCTATCTGTCTGTCTGTCTGTCATTCTGTCTGTCTGTCTATCTATCTGTCATTCTGTCTATCTATCTATCTGTGTCTCTCTTCTGTCTGTCTATCTCTCTTCTATATATCTGTCATTCTGTCTGTCTGTCTGTCATTCTGTCTATCTATCTATGTCTATCTGTCTGTCTATCTATCTATCTGTCTGTCTCTCTTCTATCTATATCTATCTGTCTGTCTGTCATTCTGTCTGTCTGTCTATCTATCTATCTATCTATCTATCTATCTATCTATCTATCTGTCTGTCTGTCTCTCTGTCTGTCTGTCTGTCTGTCTTTCTATTCATCCCTCTATTTGTCGATCTATCTCTCTCTGTCCATGCACCTTTCCGTCTGTCATATATATAAAAAAAAGTTAATATGTAAACAAACATCTCCATTTCTGACAATAAAATATCAAATGTAGATCGAATCAAACAAATCAAATTTCACTAACCATAAAAGTTGATGCAAAAGTCAGAATGCATAATTTTACCTGGCACCAAAGCTAGACTCGTGAACTAGTCATGTTGGCCTGAGGATGTAACCATAGCAACAGCATGCTGCTCTAGTATGCTCTGATCGATTCAGTTTTAGGAGCATCAACTTAAGAACTTTCATTATTTCTCAAATAAGAACATTTTTCTCATAAATTTACATGAATGCATTACAAAAATACTGGGCATTTGACATTTGGCTAAAGGGGCACAGAAAAACAATTTTGATTATGCAACATGAGTGCCACAAAAATTAACTTTAGACCACTACGAAAGTGGTTGTATAATTCACAAAATGACCAAAATTGATCCTGTGTGCTTGTGTTGTACAGCTCAACACCCACAATTCACTTTCAAAAATAGCCCTGTCCATTTCCCAGGTGTTGAAAAGCGCATTTAGAGAAGTAGAGGATAAAACAGAATAGCATTTCCAAAGTGCTGGCTACTTGACAACTCACCAGTAGAAAAACGTCACCAGCAAATCACCCGCAGAGACTGGGCGGTTAAATCAGGTCCTATGGGAAAGAGCACAGTACATTTTAACTAAGCTTACCTCTGCTCTATTTGGACATGATACAGCTGACTTCAGTGTAAAGTCTGACGCCTCCAGTTTGTGACAGGTGAAACCTTAGTCTACCAATTGAAAGTCTTTCAAAGACTTGTTTACTCATTTCAGAGCCCCTCGAAGCAACTGGTGCTCTCATTAGATGTCCCTGGGTTACTACTTCACTGCAGCCTTTGTTTTAGAAACTTAAAAAGCCCTGAATATCGAACTTTGCTCTGTGAAAAGGATAGAGACCTGTGTGCATGTGTATTTTTTCTCTCACAACGAACCTCGTTCATGAAATACAAACAGAAGAAAATTCTGTTATGAATCTGGTCTTTGCAAAACCATACTTATATATACAGTGTACTTCTGTAAGCAAGGTTTTACAGTTTGCAGGAAATTGCAAAGCAGGTAAAGGTTTTAAACATTTAAATGCTTTGGTCTTCGAAGAAATCTGGGTGCAATTTGTGTGACAGTGCAGATAATTTAGACAGAAAATGTATACACATTTCTTAATCTTAAAATGTTATGTATTTCTAATATATTTATAATTATACAACTATATACTAATATAATATTAATATAATCTCATAGCGTTTTAAATATGGAAAGTGGACCTTCAGGAACAAGGCTGACTTTGATGTTTTCTGATTTTTATAAATGTGTTCATAAATATCTGCCAGAATATAAAAAAGTGGGAAATTTTAAACCTTACAAAACTGATACCTTAACCTCTTCCTGACTTCAGTGTTATAATTGTGATACAACTGACAGAAAATCTAATGAAATGGTGCATGTACCGTATGTGTAAATTGAACAAAAACTAGTGGTAGGTCAAATTGAGAGGCATGTTTCGTCCTATATCTCAAAAATCAGTGGCCTCTCACAAATTTGCATTTACAGTCATCAAACACATTTATTTCGACTCACAGTGGTGCATTTTACCTCTTTTATTCAGTTGTTTTTAGAAAAGGATATCATTAGCACATTCCCATATTGATAAGGAATGGGTCTCAACACCAAACCAGTCTAGCCAAACCAGAATAGACTTGATTATTGGTTCTCTTTCGCCATTGTGCTTCAAATACGCTGTGGAAACAGCAAGATTTAGAGTTCATACAAAAATACTGTACAGAGAATAGAACTTTCATATTACACATTCAAAAATACACATTAATATCAATGCATACATTAATCAGGAATTCAAAATGCATAGGGATGAACACATTTGGAGCTTTATAAAGCTTATGTAAAATCCATTAAAAGCCTGTCTCTGGTCTCAATATTGCACATATAAAAGGAACCCCATTGTCTTTCCTCCTGTAATAGTACGTACAACATGTTCAAATACTTACAATACTATCATGGTTAAATGTCTCTGAAATTAAAACAATCCCTACTTTTCTTGCTGGAGTTGGCCTGCGATGCAGCGACCTGCAGACAAAATGTGGTCTACCATAAAGCAGATGTCAAATAAGAAATTTTGAATAAATGAACTTCTTATTTTTTGTAGTCAGTTGGTATAATTACGAAACAGACAGGAAGGTAGTAGGGAGAAAAAAACAAACAAACTTAAAGGGGCCTAGGAGCGAGCCTTGGGTAGACTCCTAATGCGATGGTCCTGAACAGAGAGACTGATTGTTCAACAAAGTCTTGTAGAACAATGAGTTCTTTCTACTTTACTGCAAATAGATTTTGCTTGTGCTTTCCAACATGGTAGTAAAGACTGCGGGGTGAGGAAATAAATTCACCTAATCCACAATTAATTATGAGTATAAGTGTTTTGGTGTGGACAGGGCCACACTGAAGGAGAAATACCCTCAAAAAGTACACTTTTAATTGTGGGAAAACTGCTTGAACCACACAAGGGAAGTCCTACATGTAAAAGAAAATGTTTTGCTGACTTTGACAAACCACAGGATATAACTGCATTTAGGTTCCTGAAATTATATTTGCTTATGGTTATGTGAATCAAGATACATCTTCAAGTCTGCAACCTGTACAGAGACAATGATAAAGCTTTCTTCAGTCAATGTGGGTTACTTTTTTAGTGTTTTATGGAGTAGTTCACCCCAAAATGAAATTTATGCCATTATTGACTCACTGTTTGTTTTTTAAGGAGAATTTTTGAAGTGTTCACGCTGCTCATTTTCGTACATCGACAATTCATGGTGACTCATGTCTGTCAAGTTCCAAAAAGCTTTAAGTTGAAAGTTTGGTCATCGAGACAAGTAAATAATGACAGATTTGTGGATGAACTATTCCTTAAGTTAATTTGATTATAAAAACAATAACTTTCTTCATCTAGGATAAAAAAAAATACTGTGTCAACTCTGTATATCGGAATCATAACAGTTTCCGTTCTGATCCCAATTAACGACATTGTTTTGTTTGTTTGTTTTTTCAGAGAATTTAGTACACAGTGCATCTGCAAAAAAATAAACCCAGTTCTGAACTAAAACCGATTCTCGGTTCTAATCAAGAGACGTCTTAACAATGGTTTTCTGGGAAACCTCAGATAACATCTCAATTTAACAAATCTAACAATATAGGGATCAGACACATCCTCAAACAAGTTTTTGTTAACCACTTTAACCTGTCAAATTCTTTCTATAAAAGAATCATGCTAATTGTTTTGTAGGGTTAAACGGTTCTCATAGCAGCGGAATATTCCACAATCCAAAACACGACATGACAGAAGAAACTACACATCCTTATTTCCCCTTCAGATGTCAAGATATATTCTACCACAGCCCGCCGTGACCATAAATCTCAGATTTGTGAAACGCTAGATAAATGTTTAGTGGAGGTTAACAGACTGTGGGGCTGCATGTCCACAGAGATGTGACCTTTGTAAAAGCTTGGTGTCCCACAAGCACGGAACATGAGTTAGCGATATGACAGCTTAACAATCGCTCCTAGACCAATGTGTCCGAAATAGCCTGTGGCGGAAACATTTGTGATATTTGGCCAGTGGTGGCAAATAGCAGCTTGGTGACAATCTACCATGAAAGTACGTGCCCTTGAGGCCTGGATGTTTGCAGGGACTGGAGTGAATGCTACATTGTGGCAGCAGTTTGGTGTTAAAAGATAAAGAGGTATGTGGAGAGAGAAGGTAGGGGTAACCACAGTACTTACCATGATAAGCTTTTCAAGAAGTCAATGACATGTCAAAGAAGTCAGGACATGTCAGACCTCGGTTTTATTGCTGCATGAGAGTACATGTGGCCTTTTAAGGATGTAGGTAATGGAAGTACATGCTGCTAACTAAAAAGTGTTTATGTGTCATTATCACAGCTTCTTGTTTTTCTTGAAAGTGTCTTTAGCAAATGCACTTCACACAAATAGGGAACAAAATAAGTCCTGAAACTCGTGTTTCTCCTGTTTAACCTTCAGAAAATGTTGATTTCAGTAAGTCAAACTAAAATTACATGTCATTAATTTCAGACCCCATATAAAATGTTTCAACCCTGTTTTTAAAATTAGCTTAAATTAAGCCATCGCTCAGTAGAGACTAGTAAGTTTAGGTTGAAATGTAGGTTTGTAATTATTTAGAACCATATTTGCCAAAAATAAAATAATAATAATAATTAAAAATATTAGCTATATTTGACATTTTTCTTACAATAACAGGGTTGCGCGGTTTAAGCTTGATCAATGCAGTCAACACTAACATTTATGTAAAAATGTAGAAAATTGAGTTATATTAGTTACTTGTCTTGCTTCCATGTTGAAAGTGTCCAAATAATGTTGCTTTCTAGTGTTCTTTATGGAAATTTATATTTTTTGTAATGAGGGAATTCATACAGTAACAGGGCTGCACTGAGAATATAGGAAAAAGCTAAATATTGTTTTGCCTACAATTTATTGAAGTTAAGTCTGTGAATAACATGACTTGATTATAATTGTTGGATTTTGTCAAAGATTACTCAAGACCAGCAATTAATAAAAACATTTAACCCTCTGGTCCTATTCGGTAAAAAATTATTGAAAAGTTTTACGTTTTGAAATTTGAATTTTTTTTGCTTCATTGGAATGGGATGATACTTGGTGACTTTTGTCGCATTAGCTATGTGAACACACACACACAAAATCATGGACATGATTCAGATATGTTAAAAGGTCGGGAAAAAAAATAGTCACACTTGGCTCCTTCGCAGTCAAAAATGCAGAGAGACATTTCATAGGAAATGAATGGGAAATACAAAAAAATATGAAAACTCAGCAATGAAGGGGGGACACACTAAAACATCAAGGGCCTCATTTATAAAATGTTGTGTAGAAACTGAGTACGCCTCTCTTTTAGATGTGAAATCTATAAATCGCAAATGATCTTGAAATTGTGGACAGATTAATAGTTTCAGATCTCCGCCTTGTAAATGCCCCCTAATTAATATAATTAGCATATAAAAGAGCACCATTCAACGTCCAAATTCTTTACTTGAAAATGGCGAGGGGCAAGAAAAAGAATAGTGAGGCCGAAATCGGGGTCTGTTGGCGGAAGCAGAGGTTCGTGCTATACATGCTACATACTTTAACTTGACACTGCAAAAAATGCTTTTCTTACTTAGAGTTTTTGTCTTGTTTCCAGTCCAAATATCTAAAAATTCTTAAACCAAGAAGCATTTTCTAGACAAGTAAAAAAAAAAAATTCTGAAAAAATAAGTCAAAATTGAGTGAGTTTTTCCTTAAAACAAGCAAAATAATCTACCAATGAGGTAAGCAATCTTGTTTTCGGTTTGAAATAAAAATATTTTGCTTACCCCATTGGCTGTTATTTTGCTTGTTTCAAGGAAAAACTCACTCAATTTTGACTTATTTTTTCTGAAAACAAGACAATATGTTTTTTACTTGCCTAGAAGCTTCTTGGACTTGAAACAAGTCAAAAACTCTAAGTAAGAAAAGCATTTTTTGCAGTGAATGCCGTGCAATTATGCTAACAGGGTTTCGAAAAACCATGCAGGCTGTATGTTTTCTTTTGAACAAGTAGCCTAGGGTATTCTTAATTAATTGATTTGTAAAGCTATTTTTAAAACATTTGCTGCATGGTTAAGGTAAGCTAAATATCAGTCAAATTTGGCTTGAGGGGGGGATTTGGCTTGAGCCCCCGCCCCTTTGATTGCGATATTACATTGGTTTTACTGAAGAACAAAAAAAGTTACATTTCAAGGCTTAAGGAGCCAAGTGTGACCCCTAAACAAAGAGGACCAGAGGATTAATATGTTTACTATTTTGTTAGATAATAGATTATCTAATAAATCTAATTGACCTCAAAATAAAAAGGTCTCTCTGCTGCATTAAAAAAATGTAAAGTGTACCCTATTCATGGAAAATGCCTTATACTCTTGGTAAATAAGAAACGTGATGTTGACACGAGAGGCTGTGAAGTCTTTGTTGGCAATATCAAATATTTTAGAGCAGCAGGCAGTCACCTTGTGCATTGTTGTCGTGGCACTCGTAGCCTGAAGTGTTTGTGTCTGACACAAAGACAAATTTAAGTTTGTTTTTAGGAAGTCTATACTGTTTATGCGTGTAGGGAACAAAGAATGGTGGTGTTTTGTCTGTTTATAGTATTAGTGTGTGTTTTTGTGAGAAAGGACAATGTGTGCCTGAAGGTATTACAGCAGTGACTCAGCCAGGACTAAAACAGAAATAAAGCTTAATTTGTAGTTTGTTGTGTAAGTAAAAAACACTTGCTAGTGAAAATGGAAATGTAAGACACCTAAAAAATGCTTACATCTAATAGCGATCTACTTCAAAAGCAGAATCCTTTTTCTGTTTTGTAAACATTTGGACACAGCATGTTTTCTTTTTTAATCTAAAAAAAAAACAAAAAACAAAAATCCAAATAAAAAAAAAAGCAAGCCAAACAAAAAACAAAACAATAAACAATAAAAAGGAAAGAAACAAAACAAAAAAGAACAAAGTAAAGAAAAGTTAAGAAAAGAAAAGAACATTTTTATTCGATGGGGTGAAGTCCATATGTTGTATGTATTGTAGTCGTCCAAAAAATATTTGTATTTATTTTTTTCTGTTTTTAAAAACTGGCTCAGATCCTTTCGAGTTTTGTACTGAACACTGGCTCACATCTTCTTGTACTGTTTCCACGATCTGGATATTTCAGTTCATTAGTTTTGTAATGAAACCAGTGAATCATGGCTGCCTGTGATAGTCTGTTGCAACAAATGGTCCGGTGTGGATATAGTCTGAGTTACCCAATGGTCACAGGTCCAGCGTGCTGGTCTGGTGCTCGCGGGAATGGCCTACAGTGTTGAAGTGGGGATGGCAGTCATGGGGCTGGGCGACACCCGGCTGTGCTAATGGGTTTCGGCTAATCACCAGCTCCAGTTTGTCTCCGGCCTCTGTGATGAGGGGAACAGCTAAGCAGCAGTCGAAATCACGTGTCCGTACGTGGTTCACCTGGCAGAGAAACATTTAGACATGCAGACTTTTTAAAATTCCATGTAAAGGGCCATTCACACCAAGAACTATAACTATAACGATAACTATATTCAACCTGGTCTCATAGGAAAGACGTACCTGTGGGAACGTTTTCGCGAGTCGCCAAAATACGTACATATCACTGCAGTTTCCAACAGAAATGAACACTAAAGGCAGTAAAACGGCAAGCGCTTTTAATCATTTTCATACACAATTACGCTTACAGGGTCAGATTATGGATTAATAAAGACTTGTTTTCACGTCTCCTTGCACAATATTATGTTATGACTTCAAAACGCTTTTTTTTTTTACCAAAGTGCACGATTTGTAAACTAATATATTTTGGACTTTGCATCGCTTAACCAGCTCCATATGTTTCGCTTTTCTGACATAAGCTTGCTCGGAAGCTCATCTGATACGGAGTGTACTCAAGACGAGGAAATCTTGGGTACAAATCCCGTGAAAGGCGAGTCACGGTAAAAGAGCTCAAAGAGAGATCTAAACAAGCTAAAATGGCACGATTACGGATGCTTTTTATGTCACATTTGCTTTTGTTAACACTATCGGGTAGGGTTGGTGGTACATTATTTTAAAACGCAATGGAGTGCAAATTTCTAATCAGAACTGCGGTGATTTGTATAAAAACCAACGTCATAATGTACCATATTCATGTTTCTCTGTTCCGGCAAAAAAATGAACACGCTTTTAGCGCCACTCAGTGGACATTTCACATCGAAACTGCAGCGATATGTACGTATTGGTACGTATTTTGCGACTCGCGAAAACGTTCCCACAGGTACGTTTTTCTAATGAGACTGGGTTGACTATATTAGTGTCCACACCAGCAGACGATATTGTTCTGTTTATTATTTATCGTCTGCTGCTTTAAATGCTCTAGCTCTTTAAAACAAGATGGATTCTGATTGGCTTTCAAAGTTTTTATTATCATCAGCTGGAAAGAATCATTTTGAAAGTGATTCCAATGATATCGTTCAGGTGTAGTGTGAACTCTGCTATTCTTTTACATTAGAATGATTTGCAGAACTACATTTTTATCATTATCGTTGCAGTTATCGTCATTGGTGTGAACGGGATCTAAAAGAAATTATTCTTAATGCAACCGCGGCACATGTTAGCAGAGTCTCTAAAAAACGTTTTGTTTATCTGAACAAGGGTTTGTTCTGAAAATGTTGTTCCATTATCAAGCATGAAAACAAACAAACAAAACCAGACACCATGAAGCAAGCACCATAGCATTTTTCAACCTCCATAGGCAAACACAAATTGGTTTTGCTTTTTTTTTGTTAAGTATAATCTTAACACAGATTTAATCATTTCCACAGTCAGTGAAGCATGGTAGATTAGCGAGAGGAGGACTTTCTCTAAGATTTGAAGTGCTGTGTAGCCATGCAGAAGATCCAGTGAAATAACTTTTTAACTCAACATGTCCTCCCAGAGTCAAAGGCCTATTGATGCTCTCATACCTCATTCTGGCCCTCTCAGAGTGAGTTTATATTTAACTGAGCTGGGCAGATCGTATGGCTGGGAAAGGGAGGGGGGCACTGGGAAATCAGCGTATGGTGATCTGAGAAGAGGCACCTGAAGGATCCTGTCGTACGGTTTGAGTCCAGCACGGTCTGCTGGACCCTCAGGTCTGATCATGTTCACGTAAACACCCTTTTCCAAGAAACCGTCCGATACGCTGAATCCAAAGTCATCGCTCTCTGGGTCTTTCATCACCGTCACCTGTTGAACAACAAAATTAATTTGACAATTTAACCATGAGCTAATTTCTTATGCACATGTTTAACAGATGATGTCTTAAAGGAGTAGTTCACCCAAAATAAATCAGAATATGTATATTAAAATAAGTTAATTTATTTTTTTGGAATTTTTTTAAAGCATAAACCTCAATAAGTTTGTTAGGTTTATACTTAAAACAAGAAAAAACATTTTGACAATGGGTTAAAAAAAATAAACTGAAACCCAGTTGGGTTTTTTTCTCCTAGTATAATCTTATTATCTCATGCAACATTTCTCAAGTAAATGTATCTTGTTTTAAAGCTGATTTTCCCAAAATGTATGCAGTCATTTATGTCTGAGGAAAACAAAACAAAAGCAAAGCAAAAAACAAAACAAAAAAAACCTAAAAAAACAAAAGCAAAACAAAAAAGAAAAGCAAAGATAAACAAAACAAAATAAAACAAAACAAAAGCAAAACAATGCAAAGCAAAGTAAAGAAAAGAAAAAATACAAAAGCAAAGCAAAACAAAGAAAATCAAAACTAAATCTCCAAAGCAGCTCCCAGGATATGTCAGATTTCCTTGGAAATAAACCACAGATATGCTGACAGGAATGATCTGTTTATATTATAACTTACTGGTTCTGCCTTTCTGCAATAAAACAGCATGAAGCATCTTAAGGATAAGCACACTTCTGAATATGAAAAAATCTAAATTTCCTCAGAAAAAAGAATCTACAATATTAACCAATTTGGGGTGGCAGATGTATCTCCATGCCCTTGCCCAGGGACATTTTATGAGAAGATAAATGCTCTTCTTATACTCCCAGTGGTTACTAATACCAACCATGTTGACCAACACCTCAGGAGGAAGTGGAACTTGTCATATATATTATTTTTAAGGGAATGCACATGCTTTTAAATAGTGTGTTCATTTTATGATGTTTTGGAGTGCGTCCACCTTGTGCAGCTCTAACGGTGTGGGCGACAGGATGTCCTGAATCTCTTCTTTGATCCTTCGTGATTCCCAGGTTTTCTCGGACATGCGGAGTGTGCTTTTGCTCTTGGTCTCGTTGAGAAGATGTGGGGCCTTACGCAGAGGGCTGAGGTGGGGTTGGCCGACTGTCTCGCAGTGGGTCTTTCCACCCTCCACGCCCAAACTCAGGGCACTGCCGGTCATTATTGATGCCTAGGGATGGAAAAAAACCACAAACATTGATTCCTGCTCTTCTGAGGCCTTTTCACATCTCATGCCAACGTTCTCCAGTGCGTTGAACTCTTGACGCCAGTCATGTAAAAGGTTCAAATAGGGAGCTCTGCGTGAGCCTCTGATTGGATGCTCATTAAGCAATTGTCTCATCTAATAAAACTCTATTAAGCGGAGGACATGAAGCCCATCCTCATTTACCTTTAATGAGCTCTGGTTCAGTTTATTTCCAAGGAGCTGTGACTGAAATGTGTGTTAATTGAGAGTTTGGGCATTTCTGACTCTTTGAAGCCGTAATTCAATAGGATTTAACTCAAATCAAGACACATAGGATCTACGCTCATGAAAGTACTTTCAAAACGCAATTAGCTTACAAGAAATGGCAGATTAGTTGGAAAGCTGAGTCCCATTATGCCGTTATGACATAACTTGACATAACATTATGTGATTCTGAGAATGTGACTACAATAAATACTTCAAGTCCTTCAACAACCACAAAGCACCTCCTTTAAAGATAGTTCACTCAAAATGCAAATCAGGGTTATTATCATTAATTAGGGCCCGAGCCCTATTGTAATTGCTCAGTCAATTCTTCTTTTTCTCCTTCTCCGAAATGAATCGCATTTTTGAGAGCCTAAACATGCTCGAAAACTCGTGAAACTTTGCACACGCGTCAGAAGTGGTGAAAATTGATATGGGTTTCGGAATTAGGTGTGCCAAAATGGCTCGATAGCGCCACCTACATAATTTCAATTAAGCGCCCTTCGCGCTACGTTTCACGTACAACTATGAAATGTGGTAGACACATTTAACACCCCAATACCTACAAAAAAGTCCCCGGGTCCAAAATCTGAAAACCCAACAGGAAGTGAGATATTTTGAGTTTTATCTGCAAAATTTTAGCAGTTTTTGCCATTTTTGCACCTGATTTTCTTCGGTGGAAGAATGTCCTGGTTGCTCTTTTCCATAGAAAATTCTTTAGTGACTGTTGAACCAAATACGTTTGATGTCACTGAAGTGAAACCGGGGCAGCATAATTGTATGAATGTGAATGCAAATTATATTTCAATTTCAGTATTTTCCCACACACAAAGCTATCAAGTGGCTTCAGAAGACTTGACAGCAACCCATTTACTGGCATTATACTGAAAAGAGTGCCAGGACAGGACAAAACATCTCATTTTGTCTTCCACAGAAGAAAGAAAATCAAGTACCGACATCATGTCATCCATGGCTGACCTCACTAGCCAATGTCATCAAAAATCTGATAAAATCGCTTACCCATACTTTCCTAACTCTCCTCGGTTGGTTGTGTAAGAACAGAGCTCATTGTTTAGAGCAAGCAGGCATGAAATGTGACATCAGTTGGCATGCACACTCCTTTTTGGTAACAGTAGTGCAGTTATTGGTGATATTGGGATTTTCAGCACAACGAATGATTAGCACTTGCTGATGGCAGTGTTTATTTGAATGCGTTATCTGTATTGTTTTAGCAGTTGACTCACTACATGGGACAATTCCTCATCTTAAAGGGTGTTTTTGAGCATGTGATTATGGACAATACAGCTGACTACCACAATCTGACATATTTCACTGGGACTGTACAGCATTGCTCAACCACTGAACTCCAAATATTTAGGAGTCATTCTATGAAACATGCATTTTCAAAGTTTTATTTTTCCCGTAAACACACTTAAAGACAAAGAATACATAATCTCAAGCTAAAATAATAATAATAAATAATTTGGGATATTCTGAATCCTGTGTAAGGTCTGCACAGGATCAAAAATTAGCAGGCCAACTATAAACTGTGTTTAAGTCTTAACTCCTTGAACGTTTGTTTGTAAATCTCGCATTGGCTCCGGCCTGGCGGACACTAACAGCTCACTGGACACATTTTATGGCTATTTCGATAGATTCCTGAACATCTCCCTTGTGACTTCAAATGATCATGGTCAACTCGGATCGAATTACTGCAAGCCATGTGGTTGCGTTCCAGACAACGATAAAACCCCAATACACATCACACACACAGACACACACAAATACGCATGGAGATTGTATGTACAAAATATGACTGTGCCAAAGTATACCCATCGTTGTATTTCAAGTTGCATGTATGTATCCCTAGTTTATAAGCTTAGCTATGACTGTAGTTGTGTTAGTTTCATTCTAAACGATAAAATTCAGGTATAAACTGTATCTCCCCTTTTATGTTTTTGCCACCTGACTGGTTTCTTTGTAAAGCTCTCTTTATGCCTTATTCGACAATGTATGTCACATTACTGTAAAATGCATTGTTCTATTTTTAATGGTACTTCGAAGAAAAATGTACTCTGATCTAACACTTCATAAATTATGCAAATCGAGCTGCAAGACAAGACAAAGAAAAAGTTTGCCCGCCAAAATTGCACCCTTATCATTGGCTGTTTCACCCAAGGAGGCGTGAGGGCTTGTTTTTCTATAAAAGACAAGCACAAGCATTTTTTCCTTTGTCTCTCGATTGTCTCAATTGTCCTTCGCCATCTCGTGCACGTCTCTCCCGGATGTCTCGGTGACCGCGCTTCCATCACGCGCTCCTTTCTATCGGGACGACTATCTCCGGCAAAACAAACTTTCAAGTCCTCCGTTCAAATCTTCCTGCGGAAACGGAAGAAGCCAACAAACTGCAGCCGTACTGAACCATCACCTGTATCTTTTGAAACTTAGCACGCAAACTCATGCAAGTACCGCTTCTCTCTATCTTAGATGCGATAAGTCATACGACCTAACAAAGTGATACTGATTCTTTGCTGGCTCTCAAAGACTGTCTATAAGTTTTGCTACTTGTCTTCTCTCTTTTCCTGTCTTTACTTTTGCTTTTGTATATATGTATTTCCTCGGTGCATATTTAGATGTATAACCTATGTATTAGTAGTTTCATATATTAAATACATTATATTCATGCTCGATTGTTCTGCTGCTCATTCAGAAAACCAAGTCACTTCTACGTTTTCGATCCGGCAACATTGCTTTACGCTTTAATGCTATAATAGGAAGTTATTGTCATGGCCAGAGAATAACATTCTTTTTATAATAGTCTGTGAGAAAACGAATGGTTTGTTGGACAAACTAGGATAGTTTTTCTAAAACAACTATTAAACTAGAACTAATCATATATGTAATTGATTACAATCCGTTGTAATTAATTCACAATATATGTGCATAATTCCCTCTTGGGTCAACATATATCATAATTAATCATAAGGCTTTATGATTTATTATATATATATTTCACCCATGATTTGAGCTAATTGATTAAATACCTGTAAAATCGCTAGAGATATTACACCTGTTATTAAGGTTCTGGCCTCCATATCATTAGGTAAACAAAATGACTTTTCTATAAAATAGGGAAAATACTGTAATTTGTCCTCTATTGTTTGCGACTGGATATTAATGCATCTTGTCAAGAATGAAAATTGAGAGTACAACATAAAAATTTGAACCCAGCTCCTGTGAAAGCTCAAATTATATCACTTTCTGTATATAAGAACATTTTACTATAATTTTAAAGGAACACTCCACTTTTTTTGAAAATAGGCTCATTTTCCAACTCCCCTAGAGTTAAACAGTTGAGTTTTACCATTTTCGAATCCATTCAGCCGATCTCCGGGTCTGGCGGTACCACTTTTAGCATAGCTTAGCATAGTTCATTGAATCTGATTAGACCGTTAGCATCTCGCTCAAAAATGACCAAAGAGTTTCGATATTTTTCCTATTTAAAACTTGACTCTTCTGTAGTTACATTAAGTTACATTACATTAATTACATTAATTACATTCTTAGTTACACTAAGACCGACGGAAAATGAAAAGTTGCGATTTTCTTGGTCTATATGGCTAGGAACGCAATATCATTGCGCCTGCTGCACCCATGGTACGGCAGCAAAGTTCCTTGATTATTACGCAGGAATGAGAGTATAGTTCCTAGCCATATGGTTCCAATGAGTCTATTTTCAAAAAAAGTGGAGTGTTCCTTTAAGATAAATAAGCATTAAAAAGGAGAAAGAAAATAACAGACAATTACATTTTTAAAATGTTAATAGTGTGAGTGGAAAAACTAACAGGAATTTTACAAAACGTTCTGCCATTTTAAATACAAACTAGAATAAAATTTATATGACTACATATATAGACATTTAAAAATGTATATGGTCTAAAATATTTATTTAAAAAAAAATAATTATCTAATATAATTATTTAAATTGTTATATTTTTTTATTCCATAATTTTTATGGACCCTTGTCATAGACTGTTGGCATTTTCTAGTTACTAGCATCATAAATCTAGCAACCTTTATAAATATGATTTTTTTTAGATTTAATATGAACATGTCAATTTATAAGACTATAATTTGTGTTATATAACCTTTGCATTAGATTTTTAAAAACTAGTTAACGCTGATGTGGGATTGACGAAAAATTTAAAATCTTTCTCTTTTCTGAAAAGTCACAGAAATACTATTGTGTATTTTCTCTTTTGCTACTGGTACGCAAAAATTATATTTGCTGTAGTTTCCATTCACCACTATAATTTAGAAAGTTTAATAAACGTAGAAATACGTTTAACCTGGTGGGACGACCTCTGCTTCTGAGAACCCTGGAAATGTGAAAAAGATCCATTAATATATTCATTATATAATACTTAAAGAGGACCTATTATGCTTTTTTACATACGCAACTTTCTATAGTGTGAAATGTTGCTGTTTGAGCATGAAAATGGTCCGCAAAGTTACAAAGCACAAAGTCACTCCAATGGAAGTTATTATATCTAGTTATACTTCAGGGCTGTTGAATGGTCGAATCTGATTGATTGACGAACATTCTAAGGTGTGCAATTATTTTCAGGGAAATGCACAGCTACTAGTTCTGAAATGACGTTTTGGAATTAGCAAAGAAGGCTTTGGATGAGATGCGTAAGGAATTAGTCCCACACACAAGAGTGTTTTAAGGACAAAAACCTGACAAATGTCTTGAAATACAACATCTGAACAGTGTCTTGAGGTGTGGTATCTGTAGTATAAGCAGAATAATTGACCCTGGACTGTTGAATTATTAGAAAATAATGCACACAGCCTTACCACCTCTGGTGTGCATTATTTTCTAATAATTTGATGGGCCATCATCAATTATTACTTACTTCAATCATGAAACTCTTAGAGGGCACATGCTGAAAGGTCCTTTACATGCAATCTGCAAGCAATCACATCATTAACGCATGACACAAGCTAATTGGCCTTTACGGATCCTGACCTGCAGCCGATGAGATTGCTTGCTTAACATTTAGATAGTCTGGTTCATTGTTTGCTGTAAGCTGGTCCTGCAGCGCGCTATCAGAATTCCTCTGAAATCCTCCACCTCCCCCAGCTCCACCTGCCTAGATCTGCTATGGGATTTACGTACAGTATGTGTATTCATGCAGCAGCAGCATATCTTACATGCTCACAGCAGCATGTCTGTGTATCTATTAGCAGTAGCAAGTCCATACTTGCTCTGCAGCAGCAGCAGCGTAGCAGATCTAGTCCGGCAAGACCAAATACATTAACATTGCCATATTCAATAACATGTTAAACTATCAGGAGAGTTGTCATGATTAAACTCTATCAGTGTGCACACTGTTTCTGAACTCCCTGAAATGCCTCGATTGAGTTTTCTTTGGGGAATGAACATGTCACAAAATCACAATATTCCTCTTTTAAATAATTCCAGACCAAGGCATATGCAAAATAAAGGAGTGAGGCCTGGTTGATTTGCTTTAGTAGTGTGTTGAAACTCGCAGTAATAGTAAGTGGCGAGACATTTCCTAAACATGCTGAAAGCGCTTGACCAAGCACAACACATTGGTCCAGCCAACCAATAAGAGCACATTGTGCTTTTCAGAAGGAGGGGCTTCATAGAGACAGGAACTAAACAGAGCGATACTGACAGACTGGGAAGAGAGGTGCTGCAATAATATAAAATATGTGAAAAATAATGAACATTAACAGAACATTCAAGCTTGAAAACCTATTCTATTAGAGCCCAAAAACAAAATTCAATCCTTCATGAAATTATTCTTACATAACGGATGTTGACATCATCATCACAGTGTAAACTATTAACTTTTTCAATGGAGAAATGACATCTTTCTTCTTATGTGTTAAATTATATCTAATCCACTAGATGATTAAAGGTTTCTAAGCAGCGAGCTCATTATTTGAAGTGTTTACCTCAATCTCGCGCAGTAGCTCGGACTGGCCACAAGTCTCCAGGTCTTCCAGGGCTTGGCACCAGAAGCTGTCCTCCTGTTCCATTATGAGACCATCGGCATGCATCTGGCTGCTGTATCTGCGGCAGACACACAGATTAGAGCCAATAAGGCATGAGGCACTTAGGCTGGCACTGACATCCGGCACTCTGGCACCAGCCTTGGCACGTTATGAAGGACCGCAAGGATGGGTGAAGAGGGGGAATCTTGCAAAAGAAACTGTAGGCCTGAAGCCTTGGTGTTTAAAGGGATAGTTGACTGAAAATTAACACTTCAGCACTAACTTTTCCTCACGAGTGGTGACGAATTCATTAAGTGTAAATTAAAAATAAGTTAACACTTTATTTTGATGGTCACTTTAGACATTCTGCTGACTATAAGTAACTTTTCAACTACATGTCAACTAACTCTCATTAGAGTATTAGTAGACTTTCTGCTTAATATCAGCTAACACTTTATTTTGATGCTCCCCAACAGATATTTTTCTAACTATAAGTAACTTTGTAACTACATGTCAACTTACACTACTAACCCTAACCCTAACCCTAACCTAACAGTCTACTAATTCTCTAATGAGAGTTAGTTGACATGTAGTTGCAAAGTTACTTATAGCAAAGTCCCTTTAAGACAAGTCATTTCATTCGGCGACCATCTTTGAAACGCCTCTCGGGCATGCAAGTGCAACTCCTATCTCTTTGAATGGGGAAACATCAAATTCTCCAAAGCTGTTTCCCAAGCTTTCAATTAAAATTCATATTTGTAATCACCAATGAAATCTGACAACAACTGTCTCATAAATGTTTTTTCCAAACGCTCGAATCATGACAAAAAAACTGTATTTTTCAGGCTGGATCAAGCTAATGCGCATGCGCAGACCTAAATGCACGTCTCTTGTGCCTCCTTTCAGAAGCGCGCGTCTGACTGTTTCTATAGAAACCGGAGCTTCTAACGGCCGTTGCAGTGACGCGATGACTTTACCAGTCGGCGATTGGCTCTTATTTAGAAGGCGGGACTTATTCCGCCATATTGCGCGTTGCACTTTCTCCCATTCAAAACAATACCAGTGACACGTCTTGTTTTATTCTATAGTCTTTGCTTATAGTTAGTAGAATGTCTAAAGTGAATCATTATGTTTACATTATGTTTACATTATGTTACATTTTATTGCTAAGGCATGTAACATGACCAGTTACAACATATACAGCTGCTATAATAGAATCAGAGTTATTTTAGCATTATTTATATAGTAATATAGAATTTATTAATATTTGGATTTAGCTTTTTTCATATTTTCTGTTATTAGTTTTATGTAATTTAAGTTTAATTTAATTTTAGTTTAAGTTTTAGTAATTTTGCTTACACATTTTTTGTTTTTAGCATCTAAATATGTCTTTTTTTGACAGTTTTTTTAATTATTTTATTAACAGTTATGTTTACACAACACTTATAAATATATAATAGTAAATTAATTCATTTTAAAAACCATTCTTGACAAGTACTGGCATTAGCATCTGATTCAAACGTTATAGAAAAGACAGTAAAAGAAAAAAGTAAACAAATAAAAAAAAATCTAAGGTGCAATTATGCTTCAAGTTTTAGTAATTGTAGTACTTTACCTTATGCCAGGTTCAGACTACACAATATTTTTGTCTGTTGCGTTAGTCACTGTGTCAGATTACGCGATTTTGTTATGTCGTGGACAAGACACGTCAGACTATCGCTTGCTGTCTTTAACAATGTGCATTATGCCATCGAGAAGACTGAATTAGCGACTGCCGAAGTGGCGTGTTTTGTATTGGCTGTCTTGTCATCAGAAAAGCCCCCCGCCCGCCAGCCAAAAAAAAAAAGAATCAATGAATTCCACCTACAAGCACCCAGTACCACCAATATGCCATGTTTGAAAGCTGTGTAAAGAAGAGCTTCTGCTGGTCAACATCACAGATGTGACAGAACCCGTCGCGGAGGAGCGAAAAAAAAAAATTTCTGTCGGGACATCATGAAGCGTCATAAACGCTACATCGGTTGTCGTCCACTATAACACTATATGAGATAAGGCCAATTCATACCGCACCGACAGACGCTAAAAGACACTTCATCGGGATTTGTTGGATCAGTGTGTAGACTCGTCGGAGTTTGTTGCCGTCTGTCTGAGAAGGGACGTGCTGTAATCTGGTGACTGTCGGCCAGTGTTGGGTGTAATACCTTACTACGTAGGCTAAGTAATTAATAAATGTAATTAACGTAATTAAAAAGTTAAGTAAAGGATTAGCCTACTCTTAATTTTTTTTAACAACAAGTATTGTCATTAGCATCTGATTCTGATTATAGCAAAGACAGTAGAAGGAAAAAGTAAATAAACATTTTTAAAAAAACAAAACTTTTATTTAGCTTACATTTTTTTTAAAGGGTTAGTTCACCCAAAAATGAAATTTCTGTCATTAATTACTCACCCTCATGCCATTCCACACACGTAAGACCTTTGTTCATCTTCAAAACACAAATTAAGATATTTTTGATGAAATCTGAGAGGTTTTTTTTTTTATCTCCCATGGAAAACAATGAAATTACCACCTTCAAGGTCCAAAGAAGTAGTAAAGACATTGTTAAAATAGTCATCTTGACTACAGTGGTTCAACCTTAATGTTATGAAGCGATGAGAATACTTTTTGTGCGCAAAAACAAAACAAAAATAACAACGCTGTTCACGTGCTGCTCACATGAACAGCGTCAGCCAATACTGAGCTGGCATACTGATGTAGAACACAAAAGCTCTTCAATACATTCACTGTGTCAACTGCATAGCAGACTGACAGGGAAGAGGAAAAATAGTTAAACAAAGTCATTATTTTTGGTTTATTTTTGCGCACAAAAAGTATTCTCGTCGCTTCATAACATTAAAGTTGAACTACTGTAGTCATGTTGACTATTTTAACGATGTCTTTGCTACTTCTCTGAACCTTGAATGTGGTAAGTTCGTTGCTTTTTATGGGAAATATAAAACCTCTCGGATTTCATCAAAAATTTCATCAAAAATTTGATATAATATAAAAAATATTTTGTGTCTATCCTTGTATTGTTCAACTGGTTGAGGTTTATATGGGATTTAGAAAGTAATTAGTAATAAGCAATCCAATACTTTTTACACAGAGTAATTAGTACAGTAATTAATTATACTGTTGAAGATGTAATTAGTAGTTAGTGATTCAATTTTTAGAGTAACTGCTGTCGGTGTTGGTCTGTGTCTGTCAGTGCAGAGTTAATTGGCCTATAAAATGATCGATTCTTGCCTCTCGATGCCCATCATCATTTACGAATCATCAAGACACCCTGTGTCAAACAGACCGGGCCAAAATCAGGCTGATCATGTAGTCTGAACCCAGCATTAAACTTGTTTTATTTCAGTTAGTTGCCAAGACAACATCTCTAATATTAATTTAAGTTTTTTAAGTTTAAGTTTTTTATCTAATATTTATATTTTATTTTATTTCAGATTTATTTCAATTAATGAAAACATTTTTAGTAGTTTTAGTTTTAACAATAAAAACACTGAATAGAGTACACAGCATATGACAGTATATTCTTCTTCCTTTTTTGAGCTTGGAGAACATGACTTTCTATCTTACCCAGCAGCTTTATCCCAGTCGTCTTCACTGAATCCTCCGTCACTGAACGGGTAGTTTTTGCGGCGGGTGGGAGGTGGAGTGCTGTTTCTCTGCTTGGTGTTACGCCACTCGTGAGGGTGCAAAGCAATCCCAGCAGCCTGATGGATGTAGGCACCTTTGAAGGAGGCAGAGGTGGATGAGGTCATATTTTTTACTACGGCTGTCAACAGGTTACAACATAGAGATTTACATCCTCATTTATGCGATTGAGCCCACCTTGGCTGCTATAACCAGCATCAATTCCTGATCCGTCCCATGATTCCATTGCTGAATCCACGCTGGGGATGGTGGTGGAATAAATGTCGGACAATTTATTGGTCTTCTGCGAGTCTGTCATCTCGTCCTCGTTATCGCTGAGCTCGTTATCGAGGTCGTTCTCTTTATTTTTGTCATCTGGTGCTGAAGGGGGGATGACAATTATCAAATGATCAAATATGAATAATTTTACTATTCTGATAATTGATAAATTACTCACCCCCATGACATCTAAGATGTTTATGTCTTTCTTTCTTCAGTCGAAAGGAAATTAAAGGGTTAATTCACCCAAAAATGAAAATTCTGTCATTAATTACTCGCCCTCATGTCGTTCCACACCCGTAAGACCTTCGTTCATCTTCAGAACACAAATTAAGATATTTTTTAATAAAATCCAATGGCTCAGTGAGGCCTCCATTGCCAGCAAGATAATTAACACTTTCAGATTCCCAGAAAGCTTCTAAAGATATTTAAAACAGTTCATGTGACTACAGTGGTTCAACCTTAATGTTATGAAGCGACGAGAATACTTTTTGCGTGCCAAATAACAAAAATAAAATAACGACTTTATTCAACAATATCTAGTGATGGATGATTTCAAAACACTGCTTTTCATGAAGCTTCGAAGCTTTACGAATGTTTTGTTTCGAATCAGTGGTTCGGAGCATGTATCAAACTGCCAAAGTCATGTGATTTCCGTAAATGAGGCTTTGTTACGTCATAAGTGTAGATATTGTTGAATAAAGTAGTTATTTTTTGGCGCGCAAAAAGTATTCTCATCGCTTCATAACATTAAGGTTGAACCACTGTAGTCACATGAACTGTTTTAAATGTCTTTAGTAGCTTTCTGGGCATTGAAAGCGTTAATTGTCTTGCTGGCAATAGAGGCCTCACTGAGCAATCGGATTTTATCAAAAATATCTTAATTTGTGTTCTGAAGATGTGTTCACCCTCATGTCGTTCTACGGGTGTAGAACGACATGAGGGTGAGTAATAAATGACAGAATTTTCATTTTTGGGTGAACTAACCCTTTAAGGTTTTTGAGGAAAACATTCCTTCAAAGAATTTTTCTCCATATAGTGGACTTCAATGGCTACCAATGGGTTGAAGGTCCAAATTGCAGTTTCAGTGCAGCTTCAAACACGATCTACATGATCCCAGCCGAGGAATAAGGGTCTTGTCTTGCAAAACAATCAGTCATTTTCTAAAAAAACAAATATTATATACTTTCTAACCACAAATGCTAATCTTGCACTGCTCTGCGATCCGTCACGCATTATGTACAGTAATCACGTTGGAAAGGTCATGTGTGACGTAGGTGGAAGTACCGAGCAAGTGTTTACAAAGTGAACGTGCAAATACTAAGTCGAACGCCCTTTACCTAAAAAAAAGATAAAACAACGATGTCGGACGATTTTGAAGTTGGAGGAGAAAATGACATGGAGTTTTTTGCCCAAGTGCGGTAGTTCCGCCTATGTCACGCATGACCTTTCCAACATGATTGCGTAACGCGTGGCGCATTGCAGAGCTAGAGCAAGACGAGCATTTGTGGTTAAAAGGTATATAATGTTTGTTTTAGTTTTTTTAGAAAATGACCGATCATTTCACTAGATAAGACCCTTATTCCTCGGCTGGGATCGTGTAGAGCCCTTTGAAGCTGCAATGAAAATGCAATTTGGACCTTCAACCCGTTGGTAGCCATTGAAGTCCACTATATGGAGAAAAATCCTGGAATGTTTTCCTCAAAAACCTTAATTTCTTTTCAACTGAAGAAAGAAAGACATATACTTGGATGACATGAGGGGTGAGTAAATTATCAGGAAATTTTAATTCATGTCAGGCTTGTGTTTTATATATATATATATATATATATATATTAGGGGTGTGATGAGATCTCGTGTCACGAGATCTCGCGAGACTAAAATGTGACGAGATTTCTCGTCGAGGCGAAAAGTAGTCTCATGATGTTGCCATGACAGAGTGGTTAGGATGATTAGGAAAGAATATGCCACCGCTACGTTTACCTTACGCCTCCACTATCGTTTTGCTTTGTATTTAAATGAGAAAACAAGAAAATCCCGCACACTATCAACTTGCAAAACAATAAAAAAGATTCTTTATTAGCAACGTTTCAATCGTATGATCTTCATCAGGCATCAGACCTACAGGTGTGCGACGCTAATTGATCACAGCTTTGTATTTAAATAAAAAACATTTAATTCAGGTGGATAACGGTCGCCGCCGCTCCATATTCACAGAGTATGCGCGATCGAGAAAGTGAAAGTAAACGCGAGCGCACATTCAAACGCGATTTCAATACCCCGCATTTTGAAAGCGGCTCCCTGATGAATACAAATATCTCTCAATATGAAAGCTATTTTAGGCTGGGCAGTGTAGTTGTAACCATCTCTTAGCTCTGTATCAAAGAACAATTTGGTCTTATTTGCACTTTGAATATTGAGAGAGTGCGATTATGGTTGCACTTATTGTAAAGTGTTACCATAAAAATGAATAACAGTTTTCTCTTAATCTTATTAAGCACAAACAGTAAGGTTTCATTTGTTAACATTAGTTAATGCACTGTGAACTGTCATGAACTAACAATGAATGACTCTTTATATTAACTAACATAAACAAAGATTAATAAATACTGCAGCACATATATTGCTCATTGTTAGTTGATGTTGGTTAATACATTAATGTTAATAAATGAGACCTTATTGTAAAGTGTTAACATTTTTATTTATACTGTTTTTATTTCTATGACAAGTTTGTGGAAAGGAGTTCAGTTAGGAGGTCAAAAGTTGTAGAAGCTCATAAATCATGTACAGTAATGTCTGAAGAGACTGAAATCATACAGGAGAGAAGTCAGTCACTTGAGTTACTAGCAAAACCTTTTACAGTACTTGAGTATTGTTGTCTTTTACTGCATATGATAATTCATACTCAGAAAGTAGAACTGAAATGACATTCATTACAAGATGATTAGTTAAAACATTTCAAATACACCTGCAGATTATTTTTTCTAGTCATGTATTTCGCCATCTTGTCTCGTCTCGTGAACTCAGTCTCGAGTCTCGTCTCGTCTCGTGAGATACCTGTCTCGTCACACCCCTATTATATATATATATCAAATATATTATTGATTTTTCCACATAGAACATAAGGCCTATTTTAGGCCTATTGATTACATATGATCCATTTGTTTCAGACTTACTGTCAGTCTGTTTCTTGATTTTGAGGGTGACGGTTTCTCCTGCCATCTGCAGCAGGTGTATGGCTTCACTGAGCGGTTTTCCCTTCAGACTAACACTGTTGATGGCCAGAATCCGATCACCAACATGAATGGCTCCAGTCCTGAGAGAACAGACAACAACGGCACAGTGATGATACATAGGCAATTTGGCCCTGTGGACTTTTAGGAAAGAAACTCTCATTTTAAAAATCAACCTTCAGGGACAGAGTCCATAATTGGAGAAACAACTGTATTTTTCTATTTTGATGGATTGCATGTAGCACATTGATTCTTGAATATTTTCAGTTAACATTACCAATTTATGTTTTGCTTCACAGTGTGTTGTGTGTGTGTGCGTATATGTATGTTTTGTTTGTGTGTATATGTGTATACGTACAACAATAAAAATCTAAATTAAATGGTTCTATTTAAATATACATATTACTACTACTACTATTAATGTTCTAACTTTTTATTAATAAATGGGAGAAAAAAGTTTAATTGCGAATAAGCAATTAACATTTTAATAATACTAATAATATTGATGATAATAATAATAATAATAATAATAATATCTAAATTGAATGGTTTATTTCAAAGAAAAAACGAGAGAGAGAGAGAGAGAGAGAGAGAGAGAGGACACAAAGTGCTCATCTATCTGCAGGGCTGCTGAGGGTGTCATAGCAGCTCTACAGGGGCCGGTTTGGGAGTCGACCTGTCTGACCCGTGGCTCACCTCTCAGCGAGACCCCTCTTGGTCAGGCCGGAGATGATGATGGGGTCAAAGGGCTCCTCTGTGCCGGAGATGGTGATGCCCAGCGGGCCGCCGTACCGCTTCAGCTCCACTGTGTAGATGATGGAGCCGGAAGACTCCTGCTCGTCTGGATGGGCGACAAGGAAATAGAAAATGACAGACAAAAAACTAATAGCCCTGGAATGGATAGTGAAAGGAGGTATTTCTGCATATTTTGAGGATTCATCAGACATGCATTCAAATCAACATATTATGAATATTCAATAAATATTTTCACAAGAGCTCGGTATTTAAATGTTCTCTTTATTCGCTCTTGGAGCTGGAAATAGACTTGTCTGCAGACTCAACCCGAACATTTTCATTTCAAAGAAACGGTGAGACACTTCATCTGCTATGTTGACCACACACTGTGTTTTGCAAAAAATTAGCTTTTTCTAGTTGTTGAAAGAACTCTATCATACATAAAGGATTTGTACAGTATTTGTGTAATTTTTATAGTTTTGATGACTTTAATATTATAAATGCAGAAAATAGCAACAAAGAATGAGTAGGTGTGGCCAGATGTTTGATTGACAGTGTTGTGCCAGGAGTTGTTTGTCATTATTGTCATTGATATTATACTGACACCTGGCTGTCAAATGTTGAATGACACATTGACACGCTTTCAGTATGACTTTCAAATTAGATTTGAAATGCTTTAAGAATCAAAATAGGGTTGGTTGATTGATTGATTTTGGATTGACTGATTTACTTTGCAATAATTTTAATTTAGCTGAATAAAATTTCCGCATTTAACCGGGTCAAATTTCATATTATATTTTTTTTCTAAGAGGCAAAACAACCTTATTTTATTTTTTAATTATTTATCTATCATATATGATAGAAATGATAAATGAGATGAGAATGGTGAAATTTAATTCTCTCTCAAATCATACATATATATTTGAAAAATGATAAAATTAAATAAAGAAGGATTTATATTTATAAGAGACAAGAAAATAAAAAATAAATAAAAAGGATTTATATTTACAAGTCAAAAATAACCACATATCAGATAAACAATAACATGATAAATGAGATAAATTTTAAAAGTTTTATTTAATCATATATACAGTGCTCAGCGTAAATAAGTACACCCCCTTTGAAAAGTAACATTTTAAACAATATCTCAATGAACAGAAATTTTTTTTTTTTCAAAATGTTGACAAGACTAAGTGTTATATAACATCTGTTTAACTTATAACATGAAAGTAAGGTTAATAATCTAAATTAGAGAACAAAATTTTCAGTTTTACTCAAATTAGGGTTATGCAAAAATGAGTACACCCCACTGAAAGTCTCTGGAGCAAAGCAAAATTTTAGACAAATGCCTAATTTAACAAGAATTCAACCACAGGTGAGTCTAATTATTCATTACACAGGTGTCCAGCAGACAGTTGACTATAAAAGGGTGTTAAAACCCCTTCCCATTTCATACTGTCAGCAATGGCACCACATTGAAGAGAAATGTCACAAGACCTGAGAAAGAAAATAATTTCTTTACACTAGAAAGATGAAGGCTACAAGAAGATCAGCAAAGCTTTACTTATCAGTCAGAATACTGTAGCAAAAGTGGTACAAACATTTTAAAAAGATGGAACTGCAACCATCTCACAGAGACATCCAGGCCTTGACAGGAGCGTCTTCTGATGAGAAGGGTTGAAGAAAATCGGAATGCAAGTTCACTGCTGTTATCTAAAGAAGTAGAGAGCCAAACTAGGGGTGACTATTTCCCGTGACACGATACGGCGTACGCTGCAGAGAAATGACATGCATGGGTGCCGTCCATGAAAGAAGCCTTTCCTAAAGCCCAGGCACAAAAAAGCCCGCCTAGAGTTTGCCAGGGCCCATGCTGACAAAGATGAAGGCTACTGGGACTCTATACTCTGGAGTGATGAGACCAAGATAAATGTTTTTCGAACTGATGGCTTCAAAACTGTATGGCGTCGCAAAGGTGAGGAATACAGAGAAAAATGCATGGTGCCTACAGTGAAACATGGTGGTGGCAGTGTCCTTATGTGGGGCTGCATGAGTGCTGCTGGTGTC
Source organism: Anabarilius grahami (assembly GCA_003731715.1). NCBI lineage: Eukaryota > Metazoa > Chordata > Actinopteri > Cypriniformes > Xenocyprididae > Anabarilius > Anabarilius grahami. The sequence continues at coordinate 421,730 of RJVU01067364.1, read as the reverse complement.
GGGGAGCTGCATTTCACTGATGGCGTCATGAATTCACAGATGGACTGCTCTATACTGAAAGAGAAGATGCTACCATCACTCCGTGCCCTTGGTCGTCGTGCACTTTTCCAACATGACAATGGTCCTAAACGCACATCTAAGGCCACTGTTGGATTTCTGAAGAAGAACAGGGTGAAAGTTATTCAGTGGCTCCTGATCTGAACCCAATCGAACAACTATGGGGAATTCTGAAGAGACAAGTTGAGCATCACTCTCCATCCAGCATCCAGTCTCTAAAAGAGGTCATTCTTAAAGAATGGAAAAAGATAGATGTTGCAAAATATTGCAAACTTGTTCATTCCATGCCTAGAAGACTTGGTGCTGTCATTAAAAATCATGGAGGCCATACAAAGTACTAGATGTAGCAGTTTTTGTTGTGGGGTGTACTCATTTTTGCATCACCCTAATTTGAGTAAAACTGAAAAATGTGTAATCTAAGTTATATCATTAACCTTACTTTAATGTTATAAGTTAAACATATGTTATATTAAACTTAGTCTTGTCAACATTTTGGAAATTGTTTTTGTGTTCATTGAGATAGTTTAAAATGTTACTTTTCAAAGGAGGTGTACTTATTTACGCTGAGCACTGTATATGTATATATTATATAAACAATAATATTATAAATTAGATAAATATAGTTTTATTTTATCATATATATATATATATTTATGAAAATGAAATTAAAAAAGATTTATAAGGGATTTTTAGGGCAAAAGAATTATATAAAAAATATAAGAAAATAAAATTGATATATCTTTCAAAGGGGAATATGTGTGTATGTATGTGTGTGTTTTTATGGGACCATGAACATTGTTATGCAGTTTCATATATTATTAAAATAGTAAACTATTATTATGGTCATATTTGCCATCCTGGTAAGATGTTTTAATTGTTAAATTATAATAATGTGAATCGCTATTGAGAAATAGAAGGTAACTCAAAAGTCAAAAACATCCAGATACATTGCGATCCTAAAAATAGGTTTTATTTTCTTAAAACTACATATAACTCCCCCCATTTCTATCTTTTAAAATACAAAATGATGAGCTTCACGTGTTCTTTACAGGTTTTATGAGATTCACCCAATTCTGAACAGACTGAAAGTAAAGCTGGACTGCAGGTCCACATCAGCACACCTGAGTTGTCCTCATCCTTGCGGATTTTGAGTTTGACCAGGTCTTCGCTCAGCTGGAGAATCTGGACGGCGTCTTCCATGGAGCAGTTCTCCAGGCGGATGTTATCTATGGCTAGCAGCTTGTCTCCAGGCTCCAGAGTTCCTGTTCTGCAGGAAACAACCATGAAATGCGCTTCAGTCCCACAAACAAACACAAGACAAGTCTGCGGAGTGAGTTGACAATAAACTTTGTACTTGTTTTTTTCTGCAATACACAGTCGCGAAGAGTTCTTTATATTTATATACTACATTATATTACATTATAAATTATGAAATTATTTTTATATCACTCAGTAACTCAATTTTATGTTATAAAGCATGTAAAGAAAGCACATTATTTGCCAGTAATAAATCATATATGGAGTTTGTCACCACCTGCTGGACATTACAAACACATCTCATACTTTCTGTTCCTGTATCTATAACAATTCTAAAATGTCTGTGGAATATTTCTGCATTCAATATCATGTTTAAAACTGTATTTTAAAGATTTCATATATAATATGAATATTATAATTTTAAATCTTAAAATAAATCAAATAATATATAAATTAAGGGACTTACTTCTAAGAATCAAAAATAATTATAAAATAAATTGGGATTTATATTTTTAAGAGCTAAAACAATTATATATAAAATAAAATGGCCATAAATTTCTCAGCACACGCACATAATACAATAATAAAAATTAAGTGATTTATATTTCTAAGAGGCAAAAACAATTATTTAAAATAAAATAATAATTTTGCATAAAGAAAGCCTTTCTATAGAACATTTTATAGGTGTTTTGCCAGTGTTTGTTCATACCTGTGGGCCATGCTGCCTTTTTTAATGTCAGAGATGATAAGAGGCTCTCCTGGTTTCTTACTGGCTGTAGGAAGAAAACATCAACAGCAGTGTTTCAGTATGCCACAAACACACACTCACACACACTGAAACACCCCCGCAAACATGGTTTCAAGGCAAAACCAGAAACTCTCATCTGGATCCAGCAAAAGCATGAGCCAGACATTCAGAGAGAATATTTTGTGCAGATGGAATAAAACATTTTAAGACCAAAATTCCATCACAAGTCTAAAAATTCCCAGCATCCAGTGGCTGTTTGGTTAACAGATGCAAATGAAGTCACAAGTGTTTTCGAGTGAAGATTCTTTCACATTTTATCACAGGTGATGCGAAGTATCCTTTATGGAAAGTACAGTGGCAAACAGTACTTTGATATATATCATGGTATTTAAATTGTACTCAAAGCTAATTCGAATAATACCATGGTAATATAGGGGTCTAAAAACAGTGTTTCACATCTCAACAATTGGTCTGAAGAGCTGGAATACACACAATGCTCTCTGCTTGAGGCAACTGAAAGCACATGACACATCATCCGTTATGTTCAGGTACTCAGCAGAAAGTATTTCTGGGAGAAAGATTTAACTGGGCGAGAGACGAAGAGAGAGAGAGAGCCAGAGGAAAGAGGATGATCTTACAGTCACAATCAAGCTTGACTGCAGTTCACAGGCTGTTGGCACAAACAGACGTTCAAGCTGGGCCATGACATCCAGTCCAATGAAAAAAGAATCATGTCAGAAGAACCAAAATGATATATATGAACATTTAAAATAATAATTAGCGTGGCACTGAAATGAAAATTCTGGGCCTAAACTGAACATTTAAGATAAACTTGGCTGAGAAAAAAAAAAGAAGCTTTTTTTCTATAACTGTATAAATATTAGACTTTTTAATGAATTTCAATTGAAAAACAAACCAAAATAATAATAATAATTTACAGTAATAATAAATAAAATATTAAATTAAATAATACATTTATTTTCGCCAATGGATTCGATTTTCAGGGAACTGTAATGATAAAATTAATTGTTTGAAGATGTGTACTTTGAATAAAAAAATTATGATGGCAAATAAAATGTACTTGAAATGACTAAACACTAAATTAAAATATAAAATAACAACAAATCAATGATATAAATAATAAATCAAATGAAAAAGTAAAATAATAATATAATATAAAATAATAATTTATTTGAATATATTATATAAATAAGATATTAAATAAATACAATTATATTATTTTACAATGGCAAATTAAATGTACACTAAATTACTAAACAATTAACATAACATATAATACACCAGTAAAATAACATATTAAATAAACATTTAAAATAATAATAAAATAATAACAATAAAAAATGTATTTATTTATTTTCTGGGAACACATTTACTAATAAAATTATAAAAGTGTCTTTAAAGAAACATGTACAGTAAATATGCATAAAAAATGATACCTCATGCAACTAGCTATTTATCATTTTATCATATTTTCTTGCTTTGAAAAATTTGAAAGTAGAAAATGTTTTTATCCATTGACAATGTTGTTAATAATCAAAATCATCATTAATTGATGTGACTGATATATTGGTCTATCGTTGCTCTCTGAACTGTGGTCTAGCAGTTTTTGCTTCAAACATGTTGAGTCTTGGTGCTCATGCAGGAGATTCAGGTTCAAATCTGATTTCAAACTAGTAATCGTTAAAAGGTCATGGTCACGAATACACACAATCTTATTCCTAAATGACAACGATTCAGCTGTGTCTATTAGTGAACATTCAGATATGCGTTGGCAAAATAGAGTAAAACACCTTTTTAAAGCAGCTTGATGCTTCAAATAAAGATTTTATCAATTACATTGTTACACCAGTAGGTGGCGACAAGTGACTGTTAAAAAATGTATCTGTCATCGAATCATCCATTCAAGAGATTTGTTCAAAAACGCTGATTCATCCAGTAATGAAACAAGTGAAGTCTTTATGATTGAGTCATTGAATCATTCATTTTTTGTAAAGAGACTGCAGCAATTAACATTGTCAGAACCTACTGTAAATGACATGTAATTTTGTTTTGATGTCTATTCAGAATTGTGACAAAAAAAAAATCGTGATTCTAAATTTATCAAGAATCGTGCAGCTCTATTTCAAACTCTTTTCATACCTTCAAAGTGCAACTTACAAATTAAAATATGCCAAGCACAGTAAGATGTCTAAGACATCTGAAGGACAAGATAAGAATTATACTTAAACTTTCAGGCTCTGAATCTGTCAGAAGTGGTTCTGCTTTAGTCCTTTGACTGACAGACGAACTTCCCGTGCATCTGCAAAGCTTGTGATTCATATCAACCCTCATGCAAGTATAATACAAGTTTAATGGCCCATGATCCCTTAGTGCTTAGTGTAAAGAAGCTTCAGAGGAACGTCAGATGGAAAGAAGCCAGACAGACGCTAGAGCTCTCTCAAGTAAACAAGCCCACCAGAAGCCTGGAGTAAACACTTCCTCAGAGAAGGGGTTCGGTTTATCAGTGCTAATAAAACTTCATGACACGGACAAGATGTGATATGCCATATCGGGTGGTCTGGATATGAACACGAACCATGAGGAAAACCGATAAGCAGCCGTGTTTAGTGACACAGAACATGACGGCTAGAGTGGATGTCAAAACATTTGTATGGAGTTTATTTCCCATGTGTTTAGGGATATAAAGTTTAACTACATCTCGGCAAGTTTGAAAAGTGAAACGGAAAATGGTAAAATAGGCCAGGGAGAGAGGGATCTTAAAATCTCAAAAAAAAAAAAAAAAGATTTAGAGGGAATTGCTTAAATAAAAATATCAGGAAAGCAAAAAGCAAAATCCTGCCATTTTCAAAAAGTAATATGATTTTTAGAGTGTTATCTTCTTTTCTTAATAAATTACAAAAATAAATATGAAAAATCGGTCCATAAAATAAATCATACAATAATCCTTGTAAACAGAATTTACCTTACACTACACAAGCCACAAATACTGCTACATTTTGCTTTATCATTAGTATTATTACATTTATTTTGTTCATTTACTGTATACACTGCAAAAAAACAACTAGGTTCTTCCTCAGTATTTTTGTTTTGTTGTACAGCACATGTATCTAAACTTTCTTAAATTAAGATACATTTTGATGCAAAGTGACATAAGGTATTAAGTCTTGTTTTCTGAAAAAAATATCAAAGTAGTTTCTGCATATTAATATGTGTTTTATGAAAAATAAAGTCGCAAAGTCTCAACTGTTTTCTTTAAACATACATCACTACAGTTATACAGTAAAAAGAGATTCATATCATGCATGTGCNACATGTATCTAAACTTTCTTAAATTAAGATACATTTTGATGCAAAGTGACATAAGGTATTAAGTCTTGTTTTCTGAAAAAAATATCAAAGTAGTTTCTGCACATTAATATATGTTTTATGAAAAATAAAGTCGCAAAGTCTCAACTGTTTTCTTTAAACATACATCACTACAGTTATACAGTAAAAAGAGATTCATATCATGCATGTGCAGTCGACAAATCTGCAACAACTGCATGTCAATATGGACCAAAATCTCTGAGGAATGTTTCCAGCACCTTGTTGAATCTGCCATGAGGAATTAAGGCAGTTCTAAAAACAAAAGGCGGTCCAGTACCAGTACTAGCAAGGCGTAGCTAATAAAATGGCTGGTAAATGTGTGTATATATATATACAGTGGGTACGGAAAGTATTCAGACCCCCTTAAATAGGGATATCCCTGTACTTGGCCGCATTCATCTTTCCCTCGATTGCAACCAGTCGTCCTGTCCCTGCAGCTGAAAACCACCATGCTTCACTGTTGGGACTGTATTGGACAGGTGATGAGCAGTGCCTGGTTTTCTCCACACATACCGCTTAGAATTAAGGCCAAAAAGTTCTATCTTGGTCTCATCAGACCAGAGAATCTTATTTCTCACCATCTTGGAGTCCTTCAGGTGTTTTTTAGCAAACTCCATGCGGGCTTTCATGTGTCTTGCACTGAGGAGAGGCTTCCGTCGGGCCACTCTGCCATAAAGCCCCGACTGGTGGAGGGCTGCAGTGATGGTTGACTTTCTACAACTTTCTCCCATCTCCCGACTGCATCTCTGGAGCTCAGCCACAGTGATCTTTGGGTTCTTCTTTACCTCTCTCACCAAGGCTCTTCTCCCCCGATAGCTCAGTTTGGCCGGACGGCCAGCTCTAGGAAGGGTTCTGGTCGTCCCAAACGTCTTCCATTTAAGGATTATGGAGGCCACTGTGCTCTTAGGAACCTTAAGTGCAGCAGAAATTTTTTTGTAACCTTGGCCAGATCTGTGCCTTGCCACAATTCTGTCTCTGAGCTCTTCAGGCAGTTCCTTTGACCTCATGATTCTCATTTGCTCTGACATGCACTGTGAGCTGTAAAGTCTTATTTAGACAGGTGTGTGGCTTTCCTAATCAAGTCCAATCAGTATAATCAAACACAGCTGGACTCAAATGAAGGTGTAGAACCATCTCAAGGATGATCAGAAGAAATGGACAGCACCTGAGTTAAATATATGAGTGTCACAGCAAAGGGTCTGAATACTTAGGACCATGTGATATTTCGGTTTTTCTTTTTTAATAAATCTGCAAAAAATGTCAACAATTCTGTGTTTTTCTGTCAATATGGGGTGCTGTGTGTACATTAATGAGGAAAAAAAATGAACTTAAATGATTTTAGCAAATGGCTGCAATATAACAAAAAGTGAAAAATGTAAGGGGGTCTGAATACTTTCCGTACCCACTGTATATTTCAAATTATTACTAATCAAATTATTGAGTTATGTATATGTATATGTATATTGAGTCAAATTATACTGCATGTATATTGATGGTGGCAAGTGCAGATGTTAACTTTAAATGTATTGCCTAAAAAACAGCTCTCTCACAGATAATTTTCAAGTCAGATGTGACCAAAAGTGATGTTCAAATTTTTTTTTTTTTTTTTTGTCTAAGTGGGGAGTTCTTGACCAAAATATGCAGCAATATGGACCAAACTAAATGAAGAATATTAACAGACCCTTGATGTCATAACAAAACCACTGAAGAGTGAATATTCAGGTCTTACCACTGATAGTGATGCCCAGCTCCACTCCTCTTTTTTTCTGCAGCTTCACATGGAAAGTTCCACTGCTAGGCACAACAGATTCTGGCCGTACAACAAAAAGTATTAAAAACAAAAAGTAATAAATGTGACCCATGCTGGCAAAATGAGTCGCAATGAGCAAATTTTCAAAAACGAGTTGTTATTTTTGTTATCATCATTCTCTAATAAAAAACCTTCAAAATGATGCACTGTATGATTTGTTGGAATCAGACAAAAAAAACAACTGATCTACACCTGTTTGAAGTCAATAGAGTCAGTCAATTTTGAGAAAAAAAATAGTTAAAGTTTTCTAAAGGTTCCAAAATAAAATCACCTAGCAACCATAACTTTAAAAAAAAAATCACTAGTAATACCACCAAATTTGACACACACAAAGTCAAAAACTATATTTATTAGAAAAATATATGTTCAACTTTTTTCCTCATGATACCACAATGCACCGCACAGGGTGTTTTGACCAATCAACAAAGGCGACTACTTATTGCGACCACTGGTGTGAATCTTCACTTGCCTCACGATTCGATTCAATTATGATTCAGAGGGTAACGATTCAATTATAAAACGATTCTCAATGCATAACGATACATCTTTTCCTCCAATTCTTTTCCTAATAATAATTACTATATTAATAATCACAATAAAGCTATGTTTTGTTATTTTATCTTTGCTATTAAAATTATATTTTTAAACCACTGGTTAGAAACAAGTTGGTTTTGTTTACATCAGCATGAGTTTGAAAATCTAATTTCACTGGTTCAGATTTATGCCATCGAAAATTTGCTATGAATATTCACAAAGTTGGAATGTTGTGCTTTACAATGATACCAAACTTGTGCTGAGGGGAAGTGCCAGTCGTCGAGAAGCGAGCAGAGAATTTTTTCATGGATTATTAAAACAAAGGAAAGATTTAAGAAGGTACACCTTTCAGAAAACATACAAATAAACATAATTTTAGATGTTTAATTACTATTTGGAGCATTGGGATCACTAGACGAGGGCTTAGTGAACTTATTTTTGTGAAAACCTCAAATTTGACCAAAACTGACATTTTTTACCTGTAGCTTGTAATTTGCCTGTGCGCATTCCAACTCATTTTGTAGCCAATTTTCAATCAAATACCAATAGAAACTGTGAAATTTCATGTTTTATGAATTCTTAGTGGAAAACGCAGAAAACCTTACTAACCTGCCACATCAAACTCAATCTCTAGTGTCACCTTATTGGCCAGAGCAGCATCTCGGAGCAGCTGATTGGCCTCTTCCAGCGTTCCATCTTCTGTAGGAATTCCATTGATGGATAAGACTCTGTCTCCAACCTGGAGAAGCCCACACCTGCCAATCAAAATGGGAGAAGTACTAAAAAGCTCTAGAAATATTAGTGGTTTCTTGTTTCCTTCATCCAGCAATTGAATTTAATTTGGCGGTTCTTTGCCAAAATAAGGTGTAAAGTGGACCAGACTTCATGCAAATAGTCACAAGCCTAACTGTACAAAACTAGAGAGATTGTGTGGTTGAAGTTCTCCTAAAATTTCTACGAAGACACCTAAATTGCTGACTTTTTAAAAAAAGTTTTAGAGAGAGCAAAAGTTAGCCAAATACTAGCAAAAGTTAGCAAAGCAATGGATGTAGCACCTTTGTCTCAGATGTTTACTTCCTTTGGATGAATAAAAAGAAACAAGACCGTTGTTGACAAACAGTAAGAACTTAGAGCAATAGTTCCAAACCAAACTGTTAGCAAAACAGCTGAAATAGGATGTTTGTATGAACTTAAGTCTAAAGATGTTTCTCCTAAAATTCCTAAAAATTCCTATCAAAAGTTAGCAAAGCAGTGGACATAGCACCTTTCTCTCAGATGATATCCACTTTGGACAAATAAAAATGAGACAATTGTTGACATACAGTAAGAACTTAAAGCTACCGTATAGTTAGCAAATTGCTTGCAAAAATGTTAGCAAAACTGCTGAAATAGCACATTCTAGTTAGCAAAGCAGTGAAAGTTCTGTAGAACCTTTACAACTTCTCAGACATTTCATCTAAACTTCCTTTGGACAGAAATAAAAGGAGACCCAAATCAGACAGTTGTTGACACAAAGTAGGAACTTGCTAGCAACATTTAGAGTAACAAGTCAGCTGTGAAGGCACATTTTGTATTAACTTAGCCTCAGATTTTTCTCCTAAAATTTTGTTAGACAGTTTTCTAAAATTCCTTTGGACAAAAGATAAGAGACCCAAATGAAACAAACAAGCAGCTGATGTAAAAACTCAGTCCCAGATGTTTCTCCCAAAATTTATTTGGACAAATTAAAAGTGAGACAATTAATGACATGCAAGAAGCATTTAGAGCTAACCAATTGTTAGCAAATATTAGCAAAACAGCTGATACAGAACGTTCGTAGCAACTTAGTTTCTGATGTGTCTCCTATGATTTTCTGGATAAATAAAAAGAGACCGAAATGAGACAATTGTTGGCACACAGTAAGAGGTAGAGCTACAGTTAGCCAAATGTGAGCAAAAGTTAGCTAAGAAAACTTATTTTCAGACATTTCTTCTAAAATTCATTTGGACACATAATAAGAGACCCAAATGAGACAAGCAAGTAGCTGATGTAACAACTCAGTCTCAGATGTTTTTCCCAAAATTTCTTTGGACAAATACAAAGAGACACCAATGAGACATTCGTTGACATGCAGTAAGCGTTTGGAGCTATACAATTAAAGTGAATAGCATAGCCAGTGTTGGGTGTAACTAGTTACTAAGTAATTAGTTACTGTAATTTAATTACTTTTCCCTTGAAAAAGTAAAGTAAGGGATTACTCTTATTTTTTCTGTAATTGAATTACAGTTCGGATGTAATTGAACTAAATACTGTGTTTAGACTGTAGAACAATTATATATAATATAATAGTGGATTTAACATCAAAATGTTAAAATGCATGTTTTTATGTCTTCTTCTCTCTTTAAATACTTAGGTAGGTTAATAAGAATAATGGAAACACTTTAGTTTAGGGTCCAATTCTCACTATTAACTAGTTGGTTATTAGCATGAACATTAATAGGATATTGGCTGTTTATTAATACTTATTAAGCACATATTAATGCCTTATTCTGCATGACCATAATCTACATCCTCGATCCTACCCAATACTTAAACTTAACAACTACTTTACTAAGTATTAATAAGCAGTTATCAGGAGTTTATTGAGGCAAAAGTCCTAGTTAATAGTTAATAGTGAGAATTGGACCTATTTATTTGAAAGAATGAAAAGAGCCGTTACATGTCGATTACTAATTACTTTCATTAGAAAGTAATTAGTAATAAGTAATTAAATACTTTTTGGAGAGAGTAATTTGTACAGTAATCTAATTACACTGTTGAAGATGTAATTAATTACTTTTTTAGAGTAACTTACCCAACACTGAGCATAGCAGATAATTATGAAAAGTTGGGGTTCATGTTGAGATGTTTGACTTCTGATTGAAGACTTGGTATCTTGGCAAATCCAAGTACAGTTTGAGATATTATTGAGATCTCTTGTCTTTTAAGATTAGATGTGACATTAGTGGGGTCTTTCTCAGGAGAAACATCTGAGAAGCATAAGTTAGGATCCATTTCCTCTCCATTTAATCTCATTGCTGTCTAGGAAAACACATTTGAGATGTTAAAGAGTTTCTTTTGTGATTTGTCTTTCCAGTGGATTGAGTTTAGTTTTGGAGACCCTTCCTAAGTTTTCCCCTCCCTTTTAACACAAAGTGTGACAGTGACACATTCCAGTCTCTTAATATATTAAAAATTAATGTCTCTTTCTTAAACATTGCTGATAAAAGGCATGATTTTTGCAGTGTGAGTTTCCTGCTGAGTGTTGACCCAGATTCTGAGGTAGTATCAACTCACATCCAGCTTGATCATTTTCAAGAGCCTCTCTCCGAGACAGTGTACGCCGGCTCTGTCGTACGGAATAATCTTTAAAAAAATAGAAGTCTTTACAAGATCTAGTTGCATTTTTAATAGATCCTCAGTCTGTTGTGGCACCGAATAGTGTTTTTATATGTGCTTGATTGAGCATGGATATCTCAAACAGTTCAGTAAAAGTTTGGGGCGTACCTTTCGGCCGAGCTGTCCGGCTCTATGAAGCGAATTAGAGGGGGTGCAGAGAGAGTCTCCGTCGCAAATATTCCGCCTTGTAGCTGAACCCCAAACCCATTAAGAGGGTCTCCTCTCAGGGTGACCTCACTGGACTCTGTGTGGACAATCTGACCACCAGGGCCCACAGAACTTGAGGCTAAAGACACGGCTAAACAGAGAGAAATACCACCACAGAAATATCATAAATGTACTTGATTTAACCCATTAAAGTGTTAGTTCACCCAAAAATTAAAATAATGTCATTTATTACTCGCCCTCATGTCCTTCTACACCCGTAAGTCCTTCGTTCAAGTCCTTCGTTCTTCTTTAGAACACGAATTAAGATATTGTTGATGAAATCTGATAGCTCAGTAAGGCCTCTATTGAGAGCAAAGCCATTCAAACTCTCAAGGTCCATAAAGGTACTAAAAACACATTTGAAACAGTTTATGTGAGTTCAGTGGTTCTATCTTAATATTATAAAGCGACAAGAATAACAAAATAACGACTTTCAACAATATTTAGTGATGGGCCGATTTTAAAACACTGCTTCAGAGCTTTACAAATCGAATCAGTGAATCAGAGCACCAAAGTCACGTGATTTCAGCAGTTTAGCCGTTTGATAGGAGATCCGAATCACTAATTTGAAATAAAAGATTCATAAAGCTCAGAAGCTTCATGAAGCAGTGTTTTGAAATCGGCCCATATAGATATTGTGGAAAAGTCATTATTTTTTTATTTTTTTTGGCGCACAAAAAGTATTCTTATCGCTTTATAATATTAAGATAGAACCACTGAACTCACATGAACTGAAGTTTTTAGTACCTTTATGGACCTTGAGAGTTTGAATGGCTTTGCTCTCAATAGAGGTCTTACTGAGCCATCAGATTTCATCAACAACATCTTAATTTGTGTTCCGAAGATGAACGAAGGTCTTACGGGTGTAGAACAACATGAGAGTGAGTAATAAATGACATTATTTTCATTTTTGGGTGAACTAACGCTTTAAGGGGCCATTCACAGAACATGTTTTAACATTTAAAAAACACAAGGCACAGGGAAATGGGATGAAAAAAAACCATGCAAGTTGATGAGTGATGCATTTTTAGAACTCTGTGTCATGTGCAATGGTCGAACACGCTGTTTATACAATGGAAGCAGTGAGTGCAATAACGTGTTCTGTGTAAACAGTCCCTAAAAGCGAAACTCTATTTGTAAAACCTAGTGAAAAATCTATCCAAGAAAGAGGAATGAAGTGAGATGTGTTGTTAGTGCTTTGTGTTGTTAGCTTAGCAACATGCTAACAACTCTACCAGTAAAAAATGTTTTATTGATAGATAAAAACAGTTTAATGAAATCAATTTAATAAAAAGTTTTGTGTTCACTGTTTCTAACAGTGCTTAGAGTACTGTGTTGTTAGCCTAGCAACATGCTAACAACTAACTAAAAGTTAAATCGACAGATAAATTAGGCCAATCTAATTAAAAGAAATGTACTATTTACCCAATAATTGCGTGCGCTAGGTATTGGTAGGTAGTGCCTAGAGTACTGAGTAGTTATCTTAGAAAAATGCTAACATTTGTAGGTAATTAAAAAGTTTTATTGACAGATAAAAATTAGTTCAAGCTAATTAAAACCAGACTATTTGGCCAATATTGTGCTACATTGCCTAACAGTGCTTATGGTGCATTTAAGTCTTTCTGGGAGGTTTGTATTTATGAGTTCATAGGATGTAATTATCATGTCAGGTGCACTTAAGTAAGTTTGGTCTGAGCAAGACCTTTTTTACAAAAAATATTTTTGTACTCAATGCTCATCAGGTGTGTTTTTGCTTTTTTATGTTTTTATTCAATTTATTTGATTACATTTTCAATAGTCGGTGCATCCATTGAGTCCACCATGTTTGAGTCCACCTGACATGGCACTAACTCTGAAATTCGTGACTCAATCTTGAGTTTCCCTCTTGTAATTATGAATCTGTGGTGGCATTCATGTGCATTCAACCTGTAAATACGATCTTTCCGACATGACGAATTCACTATTAGCGTATTGTGTAATTAGTTTAGCAACATGTTAACATCTAACTTTAATGGAATCAGTCAGGTGTATAGCCTTTTCATGAAAAGGCATTTAAAAGCCTAAATAGAGCATTATAAATCAGTCACTTATAAGATATAATTTAGTATGCTGTTTTAAACTGTTTCAAGTTGAAAATAACACAAAATTAAAACCAATCCAGTCACCTACAGGAGCTCTTGTGCTCTTTTTTCCTCTGTCTTCTCTTTAGCATGGAGTTCCGCGGGCTCATGGGAGGAGCGGCCCGGGGCAACGTGCTGGAACCCTGGCTGGTCATGCCCGATGTGGTGGTGGACCCGGGGGAGAAGTTAGTGCAGACTATCGCTAAGGAGAAGATAGTGGATAACAGAGAGAAAGTCAGGCAGTGTAACCACATTACAAAAAAATGTAAATCAAAGAGATGGCAATGGTCCAAGTGACTGAGCGGCTCACTGCAGGTTAATGATCCATTTACTATTGGTCCCTTGCTAGTCTTTGCAGATCTATCCACTCCTCTAAGCATTTGTTATTCAAGGGGATGTTTTATTCTATTTGGAGGCAACCGCTGGGAGGTGGATGTCTGGGTTAAGAACAATTTTCAATATTAACGTAATGCCATTTTACATGTAAATGAAGATGGATGATAGAGAAATAGATTTAACGAAGAAAATGTGAGTTGCTCATGAAAAGCTAAATGATGACTGTTTTGGTGCAGGAAACTGAGACAAAAAAATAAAATAAATAAATGCTGCAAAATTGTGCTGCCACATAAGTGACATTTTGTGCACATAAAAATATTGATTGTCTACTGTCAATAGTGTAGCGTTGTACCAAACATCTTTCCTTTGGTCAATGTGGCAAATTCAAGGTGCATGATCAACTTGAACAATGGCAAAATATATGAGGAAAACATTTTCGCCGTCAGGCGAAACTCCCAATTGTGCAGACTCCTATGATAGTCAGCATGAAACTAAAGTTGAGATAATCTTTTCTTCCCTACTGTGACTAAGTATGCCGCACAAGTCCTGAAAAAGGAAGCCAAAGCCTTTTGTTCACCTCCTGGTGGCTGGCTGCAGTATAGATCGTAAACCCCACCCTCTCCATGTAACAGAATGGGACACGAGCCAAACTAAAAAAATCAAATTACACTTCAAATACTTTTTTCCAAAGATCATTTCTGTCATTTTAGGTAGTTCTTATCATGCAGGCGTATGTTCAAGTGTTCATTTTTCCAGTAAGTTTGGTTTTAGTTAGTTATTTGATGCTATAAAAAGAGGGTGTAATGTCATGATTGACAGCTGTGTTTGCGATTGAGTCTGTGGGAGTGGGAGTGTGGGGGGGACATTGATACCGCAGCTCCACTACTGCACAGACTGGGGATCCGAACGATGTAAATCATAAGATAATTTTTATTTTTGGGTGAAATATCCCTTTAAGGCCCATTTGCAGTATTTGTATTTCTTTAGGGAAAACTCATCTTAAAAGGAGATAATTATAATTGTAAAAATGATGTAATGTAAGTACATTTGCAGTAATCCTGAGAGCTGGATGGGTTACTGGAAGCAGAGGTCCATGTCGATGTCTTGCAGTGAACAGGATGTTGGGAATGGCAGTAGTTCACACAGGGGTCCCAGCAGTGCGGGTGGTCACTTTTCTGAACTTTCACTAAACACAAAATGAATAACTAAATTGAGTTGAGAAATTATTACATGCTTCTCAGAATAAATAATGACAAAATAGTTAAAAAACATTTTTATATACATTTGCAAGTTTATGTACTCCAACTATGTGGCATTCTTTAAATATTGTTCTCATTAATACTCATTTGAACACTGAAATCCATCATTTGGAGTCTTGAGGGCCTGTTGAAGTCACATTCGAGTGATATTATCTGTCGCTAATACTGGTCTGTGGAAAATGAATGTGCATGCAAAACAATGAGAAAGCTCATTAGCAAACAGGCTAATGAAGTCCTGCTGCTAGAGGCAGGCTGTATAATTGAGTGCCTCTGTTTGTGCTTGTTCTCATTTGTTCTGCAGGACTGCAGTATCTCCAAGCGCTCATAACGCAGTAGGTCTGACAGTAGCAGAAGACTGAATTTAAAAGACAGTAAAATCAGTTTGATAAATTAAACAATCACAGTTGAAAATGTAATTTATTACAGGGCAGTGGTTCTGGACCCAGATTCTGGACATGAAGTGGCAGCCTAATGAAGCATCAACATTTTTTATCATACAAAATTAATAAAAATGTACAGAAAAAAACAAATATTAAAAGTATTATTATTACCATGGACTGCGAAAGCCCACCAACTGGCAACATTACAAACAAAACATATAGGCTGAATAACATGATTGTAATTATGACTTTGTCTCACAAGTGCGATTGACTTCTCTTAACTGCAGCTTTATATCTCGTAATTGGGAATAGTTCTTCTAATTACAACCTTATATAACTCACAATTGTGACTATATCTTTTAATTGGGACTTTATTTCTCATAACTAGGATTTTATTTCTCATAATTGCAACAGTATTTCTCGGAATTGCGACTATCTTGTACTTGTGACTTTATTTCTCATAATTGCAATGTTATTTTACAAAATTGGACTTTATTTCTTATAATTGTGACTATAACAAATAATTGTAACTTTATTTCTTGTACTTTTAACTATTTCCCATAATTGAGTCTTATTCTTGTAACTGGGACTTCTCGTAACAGCGACTATATATCTCATAATTTTGACTATTTCTCATAATTGCAACTTATTTTCCCATAATTGAGATTTTATTTCTCATAATTGTGAATATTTCTCATAATTGCGACTATATCTCATAAATGCAACTTTATGTCATAATTGCAACTATATTTCATAATTGTGTCTATCGTAATTGCAACTAGCTGTGTCTCATTTCAGAGGCTGCGTCCTCCGGAGGTCGCATTTGAAGGCTGCATACGTCATCAAGGATGTCTTATTTAAGAAAAGTAACCGTAATATAATTGACTGTTATTCCTCACGATGTGTAAAATACTGTTTTTTCTTTCTTACTTTGCAATCTAATGGTTATTTTTCTTAAACGAGACCGCCTCGATGAAGTATGCAGCCTTCAAATGCGACCTCAGGAGGACGCAGCCTTCGAAATGAGACGCAGCTAATATCTCATGATTAAGACTTTATCGTTATTGCAATTATATTGTAACTGCGAATATATCTCATAAATGTGACTTTACCGTAATTGCGACTATATCTCATAAATGTGACTTTACCGTAATTGCGACTATATCTCATAAACGTGAACATCATAATTGTGACTATATTTCATAAATGTAGACTATAATAATTATAATTGTGACTATCTTGTAACTGTGACTTCATTTCTCATAATTTTTACTTTATTTCTTGTAATTGTGACTGTACAGTATATCTCACAATTGTGACTATATCTCACACGAATTGTCATTTCTCACTACCACATCTTTATTACTCATAACTTGTGACTACTCTTTTTTCTGAAGTGGAAACCAATACAAAATGTGTTCTACGTATTCTAAATGTATTCTATAGAATACATAACTTTAGGCCTACATAAAAATACATAAAATACAAACCATCTACATATAATAATTTAGATATTTTAACTTTTTACTGAACCTATAACATGCTTAGTAAACTTCACCTGCTGGAAAATTCATCAGGTATCTGATTTGTTGGTCCAATTGGTTCTACCATTTTGGACCATTTGTAGAAACTAGCTACCATGTTCCAAAAAAAAAGTACTAACTCGAGATGGATTTTCCAGCAGGGTATTAATGATGTGAAACGCCCTAACTAAATTATGTGACATTCAACAACTTAGCTTTAACTTAAGAACCATAAGAACCATAAGAAGCTTTAAAACGCTCAGAGAGATGTGTGTATTTGTGTGTGTGTGGTTACACATTAAGGTTTTAATGAAGTCTACACACGAGTTTAATCTTTTGTATGTTACTAAACAACCATCATCTCCTGCACACGCAATACTGCATATTAGCATTTTGTTTGTATTTTTGCCACACAGGATGTGACGAGACGCTAAGAAATGCCACTTTTAGACAGATTTTCACAAGCCAGGTTAAATATTACTATCTGTTCGTCTGAGCACCAATGAAGCATCTTCTAACGTTTGAACGCTAAATCCCTCTCGCCTGTGGCTTATGCTAAGCTCGTCTGCTGTGTCTTGAAGAAACACAACTCTGTCTCTTGATGTGGGAATTGAGAACACCAAGAATGATGACGGTAAAGTCTCCCACACAGGCTGATGTGACGGGAGCTTAATTTGTGTAAGGAGATTACAATACTGCTTTTTTAAGAGCACGTCATTTATCAAAAAGAGGAACTGAACCAGGTGACTGGCACTGAGGTTATTAGCAGTGGCTTGGGCTAATTTGTTATTAAATTCTGGCAATGTTCACACTGTCAATATTTGAGATTGACAACCGCATTTACTTACAGGTGTGAGACTCAAAATGTTCCGTTCACACGGGAACTTACAGTAGCATCTCAAATACTGTATGTATGAACGTGCAACGAAAGACAAGCCTGTATTCTCTTACCATGTAACCATAGTGACAGTGACCAAAGTAATTTCAAAGACAACAACGTCCATAAAACTGGAAAGTTTTGACACGACAGAGTCCAATTGAGCTGCAAGTTCATCCATCAAATCTTCATTAACCAACAGAAGCTTCAGTGCAAACACACACTAGCTGTACTGGACTGGCAATTGTATTCTGCTGCTGTGTGAACGTGGCCTCTGTGTAGTTCATTTCTGTATTGCAAAATACAGACATAGTGTACAAATGAATGATCTAAAAAAAATAATTTACTATCTGGACTACTATCTAAATGTTGCTGTCTTCATCCGAAGTAGAATGTGCAATATCATGGGTCAATGACATAATGGTTCCCCCATAATGCTATATATATATATCAGTGGCGAGCGGTGACTTTTTTGCTGGGTGGTGAGTCATGTAAAAAAAAAGTGGCCGATGCAGTTACGTTGAATGGACATTCTAAAACGCTTAATGTACTAAGGCAGTGATATTAACAGACCAAACTCAGTAAACACCATACTAATAAAGTATACTGTGTACAGCAAAGGAGATGAGCCCAGAATATGAACGCAATTCGTTTAATTACACGTTACGTTTTCCTCCCAAAGGAAACCGTTATATAAGTGATATTAAAAGATCAAATTCTACAAAAAACTTTTTTTTTTCTGTAGCCTATACTATGCTTTATTAGTATAGGGTTTAAGTTTGGTCTTTTAATGTCACTGTCTTAATCATACATTAAGCCACGTTAAGCGTTTTCTTAATGGGAGGAAAATGTTTAATTAAACGTGTTGCGTTCATATTCTGGGCTCATCTGCTTTTCTGTAGTATGCTTTATTAGTATAATGTTTAGTAAGTTAGGTTTGTTAATAACACTGTCTTAGTAAATTAAGCCACGTTAAGCTTTTTAACGTTAAGCGTTTTGGAATGTCCCGCAGTCGGTGTTAAGGGCTGACGCTCACGTTCTCAGTGTTAGTTTGCTCATTTGCTTGCTCATGACAAATAGCAACACAGCGAAAAGTATTTCTAATATGTTGGACCTTTTACTGAGAGTAGCCTACATATACCTGTTGAGACGTGCCTTCACAAGCAACCGTAGAGCTTTTGTGATGTTTGAGTCGATGGAGGCGCGACAGGCGAAAGTGCGTTTGCAAAATATGCTGTATTTTTGTAATCCGCTAGGTGCCGCTAGTGTCACACAAACAATATACTTCACCTTTAAACGTATCAGTTTAGGACACAGATCTAAATCAGACACAACAAATAAAAAACACCATGGCATCAATTTAAATGTATGCCATAAGTATTTTTTTAACTAATAATTAAAAATAAGTATAACATAAGTATTAGCAGCCTATTATAAATAAAAAATCAAATGTATTTATAATAAATATAAGAAGGCTATAATAAATAATCATATCATTATTCTTTAAAAAATAAGTTGAAATTGTGCAAACTGACTTTTAGCAAACGCACAGACTATCGATTAACATACTCTGATAGGCCTAGTTACAGTAGGACTGTAGAAGTTTTCTTAAAAAAAAAAATTTCTATGGAGAAAATGAAATACTATCAAATACTATGATTTGTTTCCCGATTTGGCTAAGTCTAGTTAGTTTTGTATTAAATACAATGTGATTTTCGGTGAGCGAGATCTGGCAGCAGCTCATTTTTCCTCTTGGGCAAGCTATCAGCTCATAGCTTATCCGCCCATGTAAACTCGCATAGACCAGCAAACCAATGAGAACGCGGGATGATGATGACGCTCCATAACAAAAGCACGAAGGCGCAAAAGCTGCTGTAGATCAGCTTACCCGGAAGTCTCCGTAACTGGCGGATTTAAGGAAAATACCGTCGTTTGGCAAATAAATAAATTACGGACAGTTACATACGCATTACCAATCATGTAGGCTTTATGGTACACCTAAAAGAAGGGATTTAATAGTAATTTATAATGTTAATATTAGTTGCGGAGTCCACGAATGGCTTGAGTATGCAGAGCATTCACAGCTTATATGGACCGCACGCCACTGATATATACACATTAAATATTTACAAACTTTTATGTTAGGTGCGATTAATTTCACAGCACTAAATATTTGTAAAATAAAAAAACTTTTAACCTTCAAAAAAACATTTAAAACTATTATGAAATAAGATACTTTAAAGTGTAATATGTTTTCACCATACCACACGCCATTTTTAGAGTCATTAAATTTAAGGTTTGTTTTCTTTTCAAAATTAAACCAAATGTTAACACTAATATTACATTTATAAGCTCTTGTCATGTGTTTTAATCTAAATTTTTCAGATCATAATGCACAATAAATTACAAGCGTCAATCTGATTGGCTAACTTCTACCATATGTAACATATCAATATTGCTTTGGATAAAAGTGTCCACCAAATATGTATATCTATTAAACTGTTCATTTTCTATCCTTCCTCACTTTAAAAATCCCACGATCTCAAAAACAGCAATCCCAAAAGAGCTGATTACCAGACATCATTTTCTTCCCCTAACAAGGTCAGTTATAATATTTGCATATGGAAAATGAGAATAAAAAATGTAGGAGTCATATGGCAAAATATCAAACTCCATTTATTTCCTGGGTGAAGTTTCTATGTAATTTCGACATGGGCCCAGCAAGTGGGTGTCAATTCTTGATTGAAGTCATGCCGGGGCTGATAGTTCACACACGCAAATATATTTTTCCATCATTACAGCCTTCTACCTCCTCTCTCGGGTTCTCAGCGCAGCAGGGAATGACCTATATAGTGCTATAATATTTCGACAGAACAGATCAGATGCTGGAAAACTAAACCACTTTACTTGTCCGTATCCATTAAAGACGTTTGTTCCTGTGCCCAAAAATCTGGCCGTCAAGGCTGTCCTGGCATTACAAACTCTGTTTTACGATGTATGCAAGCAGTGCATGGAATTCAAGAGGCCATCTTGAAGCTTTATCAGGTGTAATTAAATGCTGGGAAGGCAGCAGACATGGGCAACAATTGGACTAGACTGAAATCGATGGGCATCTAAGGTTCTGAATGATTGCAGAACCAAAAATAGCAAGAACTTCAAAGTCAAAACAACCATTTGAAGTTTCAACGTCTTCTGTAATTGGACCAATCATTGGGTGCATCCAATAAAGTCCTGCAATTACAGAATAGGTTTATACACTCAATGATATTACGCTACTGTTTAAATTATCAGAGGACGTCACGCATGCTGTAATAATGTATACTAAGTCAGTCTTTTGACGCAATGTAGTCTGCACCATTGGACATCTGTTCATCTCCTGAATTTGCATATAAACGGGGCTAAAAATAACTAATCTGGGTCTTCGTCCACTGCATCTTGGTTTGATATCGGTTCGCAATCTGTTGGTTTTCTAGGGTCTCCTTGATTAAATCTGTCCTGCAGTCTAAAACTCGTGGGGCGACATCAAGCAGAGCGAGAAGCTAATTAAATGAGATGACAGCAGATGAGATGACAGAGCAGTCTCGACATCTATGTTTTCTCATCCTCATTTGAGCATCCGAAGAGGATACATGTGAAGTTTATATCGCTATAATTAGCAAGAATATATTATGACCTCCTTTGAAAAAACAGGGAAAGGGTTGTCATACCACTTGTAAAAAAGTACTGTGGTTCAATATGACGGTCTTGAATGATTACCATGATCAAATACCATTACATTTACATGATAATAAAATTCAACATAATAAAATGATTTGCTAAATGACAAACAACACTGCCCGATGATAAAGAAAGCATGAAAAAAATGTTTAAAAAATGTTTAAAAAAATAGATTAAAATGCATGTACCTGTAACATGTATATTCTGTTATGTTATGTTATGTTCTGTTTTTGGGTCAATGACATGACGTGCATATTTTTGTGTCAAAGTGCATTATTTCCTTATAAAATAATTTGATAAATTCATAACATATATCACTTTATTCTATAAAACCTATTTAGTTTGAATTAATTTTTAGTACATTTAAATGATACATATTTTATGTTTTGTTCCCTGTCGAGGGAACTCGAGCTGTGTCGGAACAACACTTTGGGGAACAGCGTGACAGCGTCTGAAGTACATATTGAATGAGTCCAATCTTGATTTGTGTTGTGTCATGACGTCACGTGTGACGGCGTACACGGAAGCTACAAAGTGTTAGCTTCTGCTCTTCAGCAAGCATTCTGTGTTGCTCTTGTCTGTCTTATTTGGCGTTGTTTGTCCCAATGTAAAGCATTATATCATATTTATATGTGTATATATATATATAATATATATATATATACACACAGTATCTCACAGAAGTGAGTACACCCCTCACATTTTTGTAAGTATTTTATTATATCTTTTCATGTGACAACACTGAAGAAATGACACTTTGCTACAATGTAAAGTAGTGATTGCACAGCTTTTATAACAATTTAAATTTGCTGTCCGCTCAAAATAACTCAACACACAGCCATTAATGTCTAAACCGCTGGCCACAAAAGTGAGTACACCCCTAAGTGAAAATGTCCATATTGGGCCCAATTAGCCATTTTCTCTCCCCGGTGTCATGTGATTTGTTAGTGTGACAAGGTCTCAGGTGTGAATGGGGAGCAGGGGTGTAAAAATTTGGTGTTATCGCTCTCACTCTCTCATACTGGTCACTGGAAGTTCAACATGGCACCTCATGGCAAAGAACTCTGAGGATCTGAAAAAAAGAATTGTTGCTCTACATAAAGATGGCATTGGCTATAAGAAGATTGCCAAGACCCTGAAACTGAGCTGCAGCACGGTGGCCAAGACCATACATGGTTTAACAGGACAGGTTCCACTCAGAACAGGCCTCACCATGGTTGACCAAACAAGTTGAGTGCACGTGCTCAGCGTCATATCCAGAGGTTGTGTTTGGGAAATAGACATATGAGTGCTGCCAGCATTGCTGCAGAGGTTGAAGGTGTAAGGGGGGCAGCCTGTCTGTACTCAGACCATACGCCACACACTACATCAAATTGGTCTGCATGGCTGTAATCCCAGAAGGAAGCCTCTTCTAAATATGATGCACAAGAAAGCCCGCAAACAGATTGCTGAAGACA
Source organism: Anabarilius grahami (assembly GCA_003731715.1). NCBI lineage: Eukaryota > Metazoa > Chordata > Actinopteri > Cypriniformes > Xenocyprididae > Anabarilius > Anabarilius grahami. Next base: position 398,644 of record RJVU01067364.1, on the reverse strand, counting down.
AGCAGACTAAAGACATGGATTACTGGAACCATGTCCTGTGGTCTGATGAGACCAAGATAAACTTATTTGGTTCAGATGGTGTCAAGCGTGTGTGGCGGCAACCAGGTGAGGAGGACAAAGACAAGTGTGTCTTGCCTACAGTCAAGCATGGTGGTGGGAGTGTCATGGTCTGGGGCTGCATGAGTGCTGCCGGCACTGGGGAGCTACAGTTCATTGAGGGAACCATGAATAAGCAGAGCATGATCCCCTCCCTTCGGAGACTGGGCCGCAGGGCATTATTCCAACATGATAACGACCCCAAACACACCTCCAAGACGACCATTGCCTTGCTAAAGAAGCTGAGGGTAAAGGTGATGGACTGGCCAAGCATGTCTCCAGACCTAAACCCTATTAAGCATCTGTGGGGCATCCTCAAACGGAAGGTGGAGGAGCGCAAGGTCTCTAACATCCACCAGCTCCGTGACGTTGTCATGGAGGAGTGAAAGGGGGCTTTTGTGGCCAGCGGTTTAGACATTAATGGCTGTGTGTTGAGATATTTTGAGGGGACAGCAAATTTACATTGTTATACAAGCTGTACACTCACTACTTTACATTGTAGCAAAGTGTAATTTATTCAGTGTTGTCACATGAAAAGTTATAATAAAATATTTACGAAAATGTGAGGGGTGTACTCACTTCTGTGAGATACTGTATATATATATATATATATATATGTATGTTTATATCATTTATTATGGCGAGTCAGAGGCAATTCAGCCAGTGTGCGTCTCCCTGTCCACGTTATATCACAGAGGGGAGATACACATTCGCTGTGTGTTATGTGCCACGGAGCATGCACAGGCAGCACTTGAGGGTGCTGTCTGTGCAAACTGTGAGCTGCTGCCGCACAAAAAGTTCCGCTCCCACCTGGCTTTGTTTGATGAGGCAGGCCAGGCTCGCGATCCCCGTGGTTTAGAACTCGTGTCTGCTGAGGCAGCGCAGCATTTGTGATGATGGGGGTCACAGATGGAGCTAGTGGAGGATGTTGAGAAGGCTTCAGCCCTTTCTCAGCTTTCAGAAACCAGCTCTGATGTTCTCATTCAAGGATTGGAAGCCCGCTCTGTGGCTTCTACCTCCCAGGACGAGGACCCGGTGCTAGAACTATCGGATTCTGAGGACTTAGATGTTCTAGACAGAGGCAGGTGAAATCGAGGACTCGCCACCTCATTCTCCTGCTTTTGAGGAGCTGCTGGAGGTTGTGACCTGAGCAGTGGCCAGATTAAACATCGAGTGGCCAAAGAAGAAGCAGGAAGCACAAAAGAAAAGTAAACTCGATAAACGCTTCCTGCAGTCTCTGTTGCAGCCTTCACGTTGGAGTCTGCCATTTTTTCCCAATCTCTACACCGAGGTGTCGAGATCATAGAACATGCCGTTCTCATCCAGATTACTATCCCTACTATCCATTATTATTCCTCCATCCTGGGCTCGAGAGAGAACGGCCTTAAGGCTCCGAAGCTGCCCGCCAAAATCCTCCATACTACATCTGCATTAGTGGGTAAGGCATATATGGCGGCGGGTCAGGCTGGTCGAAACCACAGTCAGTCGCATTTAAACAGTTAATCCCCCGCTGTCATTCCAGATCTCGTGGGGCTGCTGCCAGGGAGCAGCCCCACACATCGGCCACCAGTTCCTCACACCTGCAGCAGCAGAAGGAGAGTGTTGCCTCTCGTGCAGCAGAAGGACAGTGTTGNCCCCCCCCCCAAAAAAAAATATGCATTACATCAGTTTTGAAAAGACTTTTTAAAAAACACCTTCTGAAGCTTTATTTGTTAATGACTCTTTTGTTTCACTTTTACTGTTTCTCCAGTTTTTTGCCTGAGTTCTCAGTTATCATCAGTTTCCGTGGTTTTTAATTAGTTCCTGCACCTGTTCTGTTTTACTGTTCTTCATTACTCCCCCTGTGTATTTGAGACCTCAGTTCTTTCAGTTCATTGTTTGGTCTTGTCAATGTTTGAGTGTAGTAGCTTTGTTTTTTTCTCCTGTATGTTATTAAAGTTATTAAAGATTGTTCCCTCAAATCTCCTGTGCCGTGTGTGTCTATAAACCACACTGTAGCATGACAGAAGACCGAACCTGTTATGACGCGAGGACGCACCTTCTTGTACTGTAACATGTATATTCTATTATGTTTTGTTATGGTTTCGTTTTCACTGTTTCTCCTGTGTTTTGCCTAAGTTTTTGGTTATCGTCAGTTTCCTGGTTGTTAATTCCTGCACCTGTTCTGTTTTACGTTGATTACTCTCCCTGTGTATATAAGCCCTCATTCCTTTCAGTTCATTGTTCGATCTCATGTTTAAGTGTAGTAGCTTTTTTTTTTTTCTTCTCCTGTATGTTTTTTGAGTTATTAAAGATTGTTCCCTCGAATCTCATGTGCGTTGCATGTTATAAAGCCACAATGTTTATGTCAAATCATGCTTTATTATGAGACCAGGACAATTGTATCACCCTGACCCTAATGACAAAACAAATAAATCATTAAGAAAAAAAAAAAGTTTATCATAGAAGTCATGCATGATTTGCATTTGTAATTTATTTTCAAATATATTAACAGATATGGAAAAAAAAAAAAAAGTTGTGTCATTGACCCATGTGTTACATTCACAGACAGTTTTCCAGACACAGTTAAGGCCTGTTCCAAGATCAGCTTTAGCCATCTGTTGAAGACATCTCAGATTAAGCCTAATCCATGTCTGGAAAACTGCACCTAATTCCACATTTTTTCCCTTCTCTCACCAGTGTCCTGGGGTTTTCCGGGCAGTCGTGTTTGGTGTGCGGGTAGGATCTCTAGTTTGGTCTGATCAGAAGTGCTGGCGAGCAACTGCGTTGCCTCCAGAACCGAGCAGTGCTCTGTGCTGGTGCCGTCTATAGACAGGATATGATCACCCACATGTAATGCTCCTGACCTGAGAGGCAAACAGAGAACTGCTAGAACTGTCATAAATGTGGGAAGTGTTAGAGACAACATTAAAAGTGATCCAAATTACCATATTAATAATGTGTCACAATATGGATGTTAAATACATTGTGAATTATGTTTATTCTTGTTAGTCTTATGACTCTAATGGTAAACAAAAACAATGAAAGTTCATGCACCTTAATAACTATAACAGATTAATAATAACTATCATATTTTTCTGAGGGACTTAAAGGAACACTCCACTTTTTTTGAAAATAGGCTCATTTTCAAACTCCCCTAGAATTAAACAGTTGAGTTTTACCGTTTTTGAATCCATTCAGCCGATCTCCGGGTCTGGTTGTACCACTTTTAGCATAGCTTAGCATAGTTCATTGAATCTGATGAGACCAATAGCATCTCGCTCAAAAAAATGACCAAAGAGTATTTTTCCTATTGATATTTTTCGCAATGATATTACGCAGCGGCTGTGACCCCCCTGCTTGCACAGGGAGCGTGCCTTGCAACCATGGAGACATTTGTGAGAGGCGCTGCGTAATATCATTGTGCCTGCTGCACCCATGGTATGGCAGCAAAGTTCCTTGATTATTACGCCGGAATGAGAGTATAGTTCCTAGCCATATCGGCCTAGAAAATCGCAACTTTTCATTTTCCGTCGGTCTTAGTACACGATGTAACTACAGAAGAGTCAAGTTTTAAATAGGAAAAATATCGAAACTCTTTGGTCATTTTTGAGCGAGATGCTAACGGTCTAATCAGATTCAATGAACTATGCTAAGCTATGCTAAAAGTGGTACCGCCAGACCCAGAGATCGGCTGAATGGATTCGAAAACGATAAAACTAAACTGTTTAACTCTAGGGGAGTTGGAAAATTAGCCTATTTTCAAAAAAAAGTGGATTGTTCCTTTAAGTTCAACTGTATTCAACAGAAGAATAATTTATGTGTAAATTGTTTGTAAAAACCATTACGTAAGAATGATTTGATGAATACAATAATTTGGTTAAGAATGGGTTTTTCAATTTACAGAAAAAAATTAAATCCTTTATCAAAAACGATTTTAGAGAAATACAATCCTTTATGTAAGAATGGTTTTATGAACAATTTGCATAAAAATAAATAAAATCAGTTGTTGATAACTGGTTTGACAAATAGAATGCTTTTTATAAGAATGATTTTACAAATAATTTATGCAGGAAGATTTAAAAACTTTTACGTAAAATTGGCATTGTGAAAAATATAGGTAAAAAGAAAATTTGCAGAAGAATGGTTTAACAAACAATTTATGAAAGAAGATTTTAAAACATTTACTTAAAGTTGGCTTTTTGAAAAATTAAAAAAAAAATTATATTTACGAAAAAATGGTTGTACAAACAATGGTTAAAAAAAATGGTTAAAATGCTCTACCTAAGAATGGCTTTACAAACAATTTATGTAGGAAGATTGAAAAAATAAATTACGTAAAATCGGCTTTATAAAAAAATTAAGTAAAAAATATTTGCGGAAGAATGGATTTACAAAGAATTTATATGAAAAAAAAAAACATTTACTCATGTCAAATTAGTTTTCCGATCAGTTTACATAAACCATTTTCATGCAAATGATTTTATTTTTAACAAACAATTTATGTAAGAACAAAAACAAAATATTTACAGAAGAATGGTTTATAAACAAGGTACATAAAAAGAAATAAAATCCTTTACGTAAGAATGATTTTACCAACATATCAGGTAAGTTGAAATAAAAACAATTGTGTAAGCTCGGTTTTAAAAACAACTATTAAACTATTGTTATGTTAATAGTTTGTAAAAAAACATTTTTAACACAATTTACGCTACATTTTTTCCCCAAACAATTTAAATAAGAAAAAAAGCTTATAAAAGGGGTTTTACAATTACAAAGAAATTTGTTCTGCTTGTGTTTGATGAATGAGGCCCATTGAGTGTGTACCTGTCCACCACACTAGCGGATTTTATCTTGTCGATAACGATGGCCTGTTTGTTCCTGTGCATGGCAGTGGTCAGAGTAATTCCCAGACTCGCTCCGGGTGCCTTGGCAATCTCCACCAGCAGAGGACCTGAAGCATTGGTCACCGAGTCTGGAAGGCAGGTGATAAGGACAAACAAGGATAGCATTGTTACGGTGTGGTTTAGCTGTGGTTTCTTAACAGATCGTTTTTGCAGCTTGGATTCAATAAAGAGTCTTTTTGGACTGGGCAGAAAGTTCTGAGCTCTGAAAGTTTATTTCAAACTTCTATTTTCTAAGATATGACCCTTTTAACTCTACAAGGAGAACAACAGTGGGCGTTATGCTAATTGTGGCCACCCTAAATTAGCCTTCACAGCGTTAGTACATTAAAGGGGTTCTTTCTCTGCTCTTGCAGGTCAACAACCTGCTGTTCAAAAATAAATAAATAGATGCTGTTCATCTATATGAAATAGTGAAGATGGTTAAACAGAGCAGAGCTCTCCAGAGAGAAGCACAATGCTTCTGGAAAACGTCTGTGAAAGGACAAGCACTCTTAAAGTGCTCCTATTATGCCATTTTAAAGGTTCCCATTTTAGCTTTGAAGGTCTACTACAATGGGTTTACATGCATCCAATGTCATAAAACACTTTAATGTTATTATAATATACATTGCAGCATCACCTCATTTCTCAGAGTGGCTGAAATGGTTAGATAGAGGATTCAGTCTCTCTAAACCCCTTCCTTTCTGAGAGTCTAGATCTGCTCTGATTGGTCAGATGGCCCAGTCAGTGATTGGTCTACTCTGCTCTGATTGGTCAGATGGCCCAGTCAGTGATTGGTCTGCTCTGCTCTGATTGGTCAGATGGTCTGTTGTGATTGGTCTACCGCTTACAGCGCCCATTACCATATGTGAATTTCAGCTCTGGATCTTCTTCAGCACTTGATACAAAGTGACATGAATAGTAACGTTGGTGTCGGTTTTACTGTATCAATTCGAAAACAGCGTCTACTCGACATGTCGACAACACAAACCAAACTTCCAGTCTCAGCTATAATTACAGTGTTTGAGGGTTAAAGTAGACGTTGTTCACAGGCATCCAATGAATACCATAGGCTGGCATTATGCAAATTTGTTACAAACCTACATAGGTTTGTGCAGGAAGTAAGACTGGAATTACTGACAACTTGTTTCAGGCAGTTCAAAATCTTTTTTTTTCTTTTTTCTTTTTGGAGACAACTTTTTTTGTTGTGCACTTTGATCTTTGAAGCTTTGCAGACCTTTTACATTCACAAACAGCTGTATTACACACTACATGAAAGGTAATATCCGAAAAAGCATAATAGGGGCACTTTAATGTTAAAATAGTTTGATGAATTCATTATTTCCTTTTAAAGTGCAACATACAAAACTAATAACATTATAATCCACTAGGACGTGAAATTTTTATCCTGTCAACATATAAAACAAACACAACTGAAGTAACTCACCCATGATGGAGACATCGTACTCGATCTGGAAAAGGGCTTCCTGTCCACACTGGGTCAGTACAATAAGGGCTTCGCTGTGAGTGGCACTGTGCAAAACCACTCCATCCACGCTTAAGATCCGATCACCTGCTTTTAAAGTCCCTTCTCTGCAGAAGAACACAGTAAGGATTTATTTATTTTTTAAATTAATACTTTTATTCAGAAAAGAAAATAAATGCTGTTCTTTTGAACTTTCTAATCAACAAAGAATCCTGAAAAAATGTATCACGGTTATACAAAACTACAAACATTCATATTCATACATTATATTAAAATAGAAAACACTTATTTTAAATTGTAATAATATTTCACAATATTAATGTTTTTAATGTTTGATCAAATAAATGCAGCCTTGGTGAGCATAAGAGACTTCTTTCAAAAACATTTAAAAATCTTAATTATTCCAACATTTGAAATAGAAATGAGCTTTTATATAAATGATAAATATAATAGTAAAACTTTGTTTTTCTTTTTTCTTTTTTCTTTTTTTTTGCATTTAGTGCACTATTGAATAAATAGAAAAAGTTTTTAAAAAAAGTAAAAGCTGCAATTGATTCCAACAGAGTTAGATGTTAGTACAAGGTTGATGCCGTCTTCTTTTTTAGAAGTAAAACTGGCTTTCTTTCTTGTTTAGAAGTCTCTCAATATTCCACACTAATGATTAATGCTACATGTGAAAGGGCCTGTTTGAGAGCACAATACTTTCCTCATGAAATGTCTGGGGGCCTTCAGTAAAGAAAATGCATACAATTTCCACATGTCAGTCAAAGCAGGCTTTGTCTCTATCATCAAAGGTGTCTTATGGAAGATGTTCTCTCTTTAGACACATATGTTTATTTATTTCTTTCTTTTGGCAAGTTGCGTGTTGCTGATATAAGTAGGGAAAAATGCTTGCGAAGAGAGGCATGGAAAATCCTAAAACTAAGAATAATAACCAGCCAACTAATATGAGAAAGAAATATCTGGCCTACTTTCTAGATTTGGTTAAAGTGCGAATAGTGTGTCCAAACATGGAAGATGACTACAGCAAGAACTTATACATGTTGCTTATGCATGTTGTTTGTTAAATGTAGAGTTCACATAAAAAAGAAAAAAGTTTTACACCAAAAAATTTAATAGTACCTGGCAAATATGTTTTAAAAGCTGGTTTATTCTAAATTAGGTGGGTAGCCCATCATGATGGACGGCACTTTGAGATCACATGACCTGGCAAATACTACTAACTATAGGTTTGTTTGACTTGAAGTAGCGCTGCACAGATCGATTGGTGTATGCCGTCAAAGTACCACAAGAGCGATTTTAAAAGCATACAGAGCCGTCCTTCTCTCTAATCACTCTCACAGTACCTTCATGCCAAAAACCTATCGGTCTGTGCAGCGCTGCATCAAGTCAAACAAGTATTTTTTCATGGTGCTTGTTGGACACTTTCGATGATTCAATAAACTGGAGTTGTCAGGGTCATTCTAGAAAAATATCAGTGACAAAACCTTATATCCTATGATATTGCTTGATGATTTGTGTAGTTTGTCACAAAAACATGTTAACTAATGATTTTTAATTTTATATGTCATCCCATGAAGCAACTAATGATCAAGTTTCATTGTTTTCCGCAACAGAAAGATACAACATTATAGACAGATATTATATTCAATGTAACCCTAACAAAACAAACCACTGAAATATATTTACTATATGAATATGACATGATCATAATAATAAAATGTCTTGTCTCTGTGTAAAGCTTAATTTTTGGTTGTGCATTACCTGTCAGCAGGACCACCTGGACGGACATGTGTGACCACCAAAGGGCGAGATTTGTGCCAGTCCTCATGCGATCCACCTGTATTATAACACATAAAAATAACCTGCAGTTAAATCTCCAACATTTTGATCTTAAGAATATTACAAGTAAGATTAGAATAAATAAATACAATAAAATCAAATGAGGGGCAACAAACCCAAGAAACCCAAACCCACCTCGCATAACAAAGCCAAAACTGTTGCCCTCTTTCTGCAAACAGATCTCGATTGTCTTGGAAATAACACCTGAGGTACTGTCTGGCGCTAAGAGAGACAACAGAGACAGGAGAGAGGCAATAGCATCTCTAAATCAGCACCTTTTACTGGGCGAACGGCCAGATCAGATGGACAATCAGATAAATAAGCCCAGATGCAAACTGACGTTCAGCAGAAGGTCAGCCAGAAACACTGAGCTTATAAACCAGACAATTTATCTGTCGTGCACAAGATAGATAGACTGGCTAACGATCACAATATATCATCACACATGCCAAACTGAGACAATCTAGAAATGGCTGGCAAATGGTCAGAAAATAGACAGCATAAAGTGCAGATATATTCATAATAGACCTTAAAGGGTTAGTTCGCCCAAAAATTATCCCATGATTTACTCACCCTAAAGCCATCCTAGGTGTATATGACTATATTCTTTCAGACGAACACAATCAGAGAAATATTTAAAAATATCCTGGCTCTTCCAAGCTTTATAATGGCAGTGAATAGGGGGCCCGATTTTGAATCCAAAAAAAGAGCATGCATCCATCATATAAGTACTCCACCTGGCTCCGGGGGGTTAATAAAGGCCTTCTGAAGCGAAGCGATGGGTTTTTGTAAAATAATTACGAACGCAGAAGTGAAGGATAGAGCAAAACAAAACACTGGTCATGAAATAGAAGTTTAAAACAAGAAATTTTAAAGAGAAATGTCCGAGGATTTCGATATAAGAGAAGGGGAGCTTGAGTTTGCTGCACAGCCCTTTTTGTTTAAATTGCGAGAGGCGTCTAAGCGAACGCAACTCCCACATCGTACGTCATACATTGCATCCAAGGTTACTCTACCTTGGATGGCTTGAGGGTGAGTAAATCATGGGGTAATTTTCATTTTTGGGTGAACTATCCCTTTAATGATGGCATATTTTACAATATGTATTTGAAATTCACTAAAACACTAAAACAAATATTTGTTTATAAGGTTGACGATTGATAAATTCCAATCGATCAAAATTCTGATCCAATCGATCAAAATTCTGCCAATAAATTGGCCTGGGGTGCATTTCCCAAAAACATTGTTAGCCAACTATGGTCACAAGTTCCATCATTACCAACATAGTTCAACGATTCGTTGATTTCTGAAACCATAGTTTTAACAAACATTCGCATACAGCATCTCAAATTTGTGTGATTGGAACTACAACTCTCAATTTGGTTAGAAGCGGTTTCTTTTTAGTATTAGCCAAATATGGTAGCAAGTTCCTTTATTACCTACTTAGTTCAATGATTTCCTGATTCCCAAAACTATAGTTCTAACGAACATTTGCAAACAGCATCGGACAGTTGCGTGATTGGAACTACAGCTCTCGACCTGTGGTTAGAGGCAGAGTTTTTTTTAGCATGACGTGTGGACTTACATCATGCTCCTGTGCACAATAAAGCAAGGTAACGTAAAGTACAATCTATTTCTATATCTATTTTATATATACAGATTTTATTCTACGTCTTTTATTTTGTCAAGAGAATAAAAAGTGCAGTTTTTGAAGAGTGCGCATGTGCGAATGTTCTCTAGTCACCCAGGGGAACAACGGAGTATGACTTAAGAGGAAACCCCACCATTAACTCAGACATTTCGAAATAAAGCAAAACAATGGAGCACAAAAATAATGAAGTAGTCCTCAGATGCCATGTTCATTATTTACATCTGCAATCTGACATTCAAACCGATTAAGTTATTACTCCACCACCTGCGTGATATCATTAACAACAGTTCTATGTTGCTGAACCAATGTGGTTCATGCAACAATTGTGCCACAAAGTTACTATGGTTTTAAAAAAACAGATGTGACTAGTTAGTTCCCTTTCGATACGGTTCACTCACATTGCGTCAGTTTTAGCTGACATTATGGAGAAAACTCCTGTTTTCTCTGAAGCCCGACTGGTTCACGTCTGTGCAATTGCACAGACAAATAGCGTTTCAGCCTGCCTAAAGGGACGGGGTTGACTGCCTACATCAGTCACACTGGAACACCATAAGATCAGAATCTTTCTCCTTCAGCGTGAAGATCATCTCGCTGCCCAAAGAAGACTGAAGCCACTCTCTCTCGCCTCTTCTCGCATCAAACAAGCCTAACAGCGGACTGACAACACTCAGAAAGCAACCTGATTCAGCGATCTCCCCTGCGGCCATCCTGCTTGGAGTTTGGCCCTAATGACAGTAAAGTGGTCCTTAGGCCAAGAAAGGTTATGTGCAAAAAGTGCTTTCTACCCTGTTTAGAACACAGGTGATTACGCTGTTAGCTCTTCCGCTCGCGGAAGACGAACAGGCACCTGATCCACTCTTTCCCATAAGGGCTCCCAGAGTGTATCTTGAGCACTCTAGCCAGTTTCGGCAATCAAAGCAGCTGTTTGTCAGCTTCGGAGGGCACACTAAAGGGCTGCCAGTTTCAAAGCAAAGACTTTCCAGAAGGATTGTAGATTATGATAGCGCTGGCTTACAAGTCAGTGGACTTGTTGTGCTCCTTAGGAGTGTGGGCCTACTCCACTAGAGGTATGGCCTCCTCTTGGGCTTGGTCCAGTGGAGTCTCGATTGCAGACATCTGTGCGGTGGCAGGTTGGTCCTCACCCTTCCTCTTTTATCAGATTTTACAACCTTGACATCTCTGCTCTTCAGGCACGGCTGCTGTCAGTCTAATAAGTACATTTCGTGTAAGTGCAGTCTGAGCCCCTCCCTATACAGCTGTAAGAGGGGTCCTCATTCGAGTGGCTTCAAGCTGTCGGCTCGCAGAGCGACTTCTGTTCTGCGCTTGAAGCACGGCGCGTTGCATTGTGTTCCCCATAAGAGTCAGCTAAAACTGACACAATGTGAGTGAAGCGTATCGGAAGCGAACGCTCTGGTTACTCACGTAACCCTGGTTCCCTGAGATAATGGGAACAAGCACTGCGTAGCTTGCCGTGCTATTACGCTGCCAGCGAGTCATGCTAGGTGCTGGTCAGTCGAAAGATTCTGATTTGACGGTGTTCCAGTGTGACTGATATAGACAGTCAACAACGCCCCTTTTGGCAGGCTGAAACGCTATTTGTCTGTGCAAGTGAACCAATCAGGCTTCAGGATTCAGAGAAAACAGGAGCTTTCCCCAGTGTCAGCTAAAACTGATGCAATGCTCATTCCCGTTATCTCAGGGAACCAGGGTTATGTGAGTAACCAGAGCGTTAATTTTTTCCAATGATGCATTGTACTACAGTAGCTAAGCAGCAAGTTGTGTTGTTTGTTTGGGAAACACACCTCTGGGCAATGTATCAGTTTATCTCAGTAATCATGATATTGCCTTTGTCAAAACCATTGCATGGGGTCTTTGTAATGTAACATAATTTTTGTAATAAGTAAGCCATTTGTAGGCTAATATCACCAAAACGTGCACTATGTGGTGCTTTCAAGACATTGTTCTGTTTGTTTGAGCATCACACCTGAACCAGCCTGAGCCAGCAACAATGGTTCAATCAATGGCGTGAGTTTGGGGCATGACTATCCATTTGCCTGACCAATGGCAGATGGGGGTGAAGTGTGTTATTTCTGGGGCCACAGCAACAGAAGGGCAAAAATAATGACAAAGGGCAAATTCCAAATGGTGTTTTTGTGCCCTTGAAGGGCACTTCGGGAAGGGCAAGCTATTTGTATGACAACAACAGAATCCATTGCTCTCTTCGCCAAGTGTGTTCCAAACGGCTATATTGTGAACTGCATATGCCCTGCTCCTTCCAAAGTCCCTACTTCAAGAGCTCTGTCCTTCGGAGTGAGTAGGGCATTGGTATGTTTACTTCCGACTGGAATTCACCCCATTGGTCAAGCTAATGTTGCTATGCCCACGATGATTTTGATATCAAAGCATTTAACCTTTCGACAACCCAATCGTTTACTTACAGATGACTTATTAAGGTGAAATAGGAGAAAATACTTTAACATCAAAAAATGCTTTCAACATGCAGCCATGCATTTTGTGTATAATTATATATACACAACCTGAAGTGCACTTCCATTTTGGCTACATACTGAGGCAAAAAAATTATTTACTCATGAGGACTGGGATTGGTTGAGACCGTGGTTAAATTGACAGGGACATGCCACAACACAGGCAAAAGTCAGAATACTCAACTTCCTACCGGCTGAAGGCAGTTCATATTCCACTTCCAGCACAACGCGCTCGCCTACATTCTTTAACAGACTGATGATCTCGTCGTGACGCAGCTTGGTCAGGTTGATGCCATTGACTGACTTGATGTAGTCGCCCACATTGAGTTGATCACTCCTAAGACATATCAAATTTAACTGAATAATCACAGAATAGTACTTAGAAGAGTTATGGGTTTGTTGAAATCCCTAACAGTAATATTAGCAATAGTGAGATTTGTCTTAGCAAACACCACGGTTTTGTATTGTAATTACTGAAAATATAGTAATTAAACAGTTATACAGCTAATAACTGCAACCATTTTGGCACATCATTTTTTGTTTAACAATGTAAAAGTCTGCTTTTCAAACATTTGACTTAATTAGCTTTGTTAGCATTCAACAGTTAATGTAGAGAAATTAACAAGATGACATCTGACGGTCCAGAGAAGCTTTCCATCAATGGTCACACAAACAGAGAAAACAATTATATTTTGAATGGAAAGTAAATGCAAAGTAAGAACTCTCTATCTGTTGTTGAACACTCCACTGGGAGTATAAATATGCTCATTTAGATGCTAATTAGACAAATGAATGCTATTCATTCCCTTTGTCCTCTGGGCGTACATGAGCTTGCACAATGATGCCTGACAAAATGTGTCATCAGCCCAGACGTGCTCCATAACATCCTCATACCAGCCACAAGGAAAGAAGAAATTACTCAAGATGGGAACACTTTGATACATCCTGCACATCGCTGAAATGAGTTTAATCAGTGAGAATGTGGGAAAAGAAATTTAATGGCAATTTATCACAACATATCTCCCTATGTATGAGAATGACATTTCTAGCTACACGCTCGATTTTAGGCACTGTTGTATTTCGAAATGTAAATCAGAATGTAAGTTTTACTGCAACACGAGTAAATGTTGCAGAAAGTGACTGCTTCTACGGTCAGTCTTTCTGGTCAATGACTGTAAAGGCAGAACAACAGTTTGAGCAAATTAGCTAAAGCTAGCTAAAATCCTGCTATGTTTAGCTTATAGCCAGCTACCTGTTTAATAGAATAATTGTGTCGATCACTATCGATTATTGAGGCTTACTGCCACAGTAACACAAAAATGTAACACAGTAACACAAAAATGCTAAACACTAATGTTAAGTATGTAATGTAACACAACTACATGTTGCTACATTAGCAAGCATTAGCATAAATGAGCTGCTTCTACAGTCAGTTTTCTTTTCTAGGTCGACTATGGTAGAACAACAGTTTGAATAATGCTAAGCAAGTTACACAGATGGGCTTTTCACACTTTAAATAGTTAACCTTGGGTTATTCTCAACCCTGCGTAAACGGAATCCTGGGTTTTCTTGCTTCACGTTTCATACTGCTCATAATTTATCCGGAGTTAACAATTAATCCTTGGTATTCGTATGCTGACATTTCATACTGTACATTCCTAAACCCTGGGTTAACGTTCTTATTTGCATATGTGCAGTGTCAGTGTCATTGATTGGATGAACACAGCATCTGACCTCTTGCATTGCGCATCTTCGTATTGCCAACTGTACTATCGAGTTTATACTGAATGGACATTTCGGACTATAAAATTAAGAATGAAACGGTCTCTTCTTCACTCAAATTGTTGTGTTTTCTCTCAGCATTATACAAACGCTGAATTTACTGTTTATATACCATGTGGGATGAATCTATGAGAGTATGTGTGACCCTTGAAAGTTGTGTGCATATTAGTTAACTCATACAATATGAAACAAAAAAAAAAGATGTTTGTAACAATAAGATGCTATTTTAAGTAGTGACGCATCTTACTACACACTTTGCACTGTTGCATTCCGAAATGTGTCAAAACGCAAGCCGTAACACAACAATTGTGTCACGACATTAGCGAACATTAGCATAAATTAGCATATTCTATGGTCAGTTTTCTCTTAGCTACATATTAGCTAATGCAAACAATATACAAAAAAAGACATTTGTAACAATAAGATGCTTTTTTAAGTTGTGGCACATCTAATTTCACACTTGAATTGCTCTGCTGCATTCTGTAATGTGTCAAAACACAAGTCCTAAGGCAACACAAGTATGTGTCACATTAGCGAGCATTAATACACTTAAGTCAGGTGATCATTTTGTCATTCTGTGATTGGCTGATAAAGTTGAAGTTAAAATGAATGTTATTTTCTGCATTAATTTGTGAGGTTGCATTGACTTCAGATCCAGTCCTCACCTCGCCGCAAGGCCACCCGGCCGCAGGTTGGAGACGCGTGGTTTGCCGTCTTTGTCTGTGCCGCCTGAGATGGTGAGACCCAAAGTGCTTCCTTCTTTCTTAATCAGCTCAACCAGCGTAACCCCACGCAGTTCTTCTGCCCAGAAACACAACAGACAAACACACGCACACGCACACACACACACACACACACACACACACACAAGAGACAGAGTCGGCACTGATGGCAACATGGTTTTATGACACCAAATCTCTCAGATAGTCTCAGAAATGATATGGGATATGCAAATGAGCTGTGTTTCTCCCATCTAACTAAAGATGAGAAATATTATGAAATCTCAGTATTACAAATGCTTGAGATTGTTTTAAAATGTTACAACACAACTAACTTGCACTAATCTTTAGCTCATGCTGTGACTATATGAATTCCTAAACAAAAAATACAAACCAAGAGATACATGAAAGAAAACATCAATTAAACACTGTAGTGCAGCAGAAATTGTTACACATTTGAATCCAACTGTGTCATGAAATCTCTCACAGAGCCTAATCTAATCAGTGTCTGTGTGGGTTTAAATGTGAACAGATTGGAACTAGAATGTCTTCCACAAGTAAAAATGTAATGGATGATTGCACACAGCTCCATCTTTTAAAACTATGATAATGATTCCTGTAATATCTGTCCTGAAATAGCCTTAATCTGTCACTTTGTCAATTTTGGTTAAAAAAAAAATTTATGAAGCCTCTGTATATTATATTATGTTATATCATATTATATTTTTGGGGTTGGTAAGATTTTTATTTATTTTTTTTAGAAATTAAATATTTCCATTCAACAAGGACACATTAAATTGATTAAAAGTGACAGTAAAGACATTTATAATTTCAAATAAATGCTGTTCTTTTCCACTTTCTATTAATCAAAGAATCCTAAATATGTGTTTCATGGTTCCCACATAAATATTAAGCGGCACAACTTTTCAACATTTATAATAATAAGAAATGTTTCTGAGCAGCAAATCAGCATATTAGAAGGATTATGTGACACTGAAGACTGAAAATTCAGCTTTGCATCACATTAATAAATTACATTTTAAAATATATTCAAAGAGAAAACAGTCATTTTAAATTGTAATAATATTTAAATATTACTGTATATTTATGATCAAATAAATGCAGCCTTGGTTAGTATAAGAATATAAAATAAAATAAAAGATTTGCATTAGTTTTGCATGAAATAACAGTTACAACTGCTTCAGATGCATAACATGTACAGTAGGTTATAGGCTACACACAAAATGATCACATTAGCTTAATGAAAACCAATACAAGTATTTTACAACATGTAAAATAACATTTGAAAATGCCTGTTATGCTTTAAATTTTGACGTCATTTTGAAACTTTTTCAAAGAAACACTTTGAGTTGACTCAGCTAATCCAATTAGCTTTAAAGAAGAAAGAGGTCTTGGATCAGCAAGTGCTTCCAGCTATAGTAGCTGAATGACTCAGACAAACACTTCTCGAGAACCGCAGGAAACATCTGGATAAAGCTGTAACAATGCCCTCAAACCCCCAGTCGTCTGCATCTCAAACAGCCATCGAAACCAATGTGGCAAGAAGAACTCAAACATCCCTAAGATCAAAAGACGCTGAAGGAGTGGAGCGAGGCTGGATCACCCTACAGTGGGAGTATTTGTGTGGGCACAAACAGAAGGGATAGACAGGTAGTCAGGCGTACCTGGGATGCTTTGTCTTCTGGATGTGAGTGTGTTTTCTGCTCCCGTCGAGTCCTTGTTCCCCTTAGAATACGGCCCATCATCTGTAGGGTGAGAGACACATAATCACTAAAAAGACCTTAGAGGAAACAGTCCACAATGAATGCAGTGTACTGTCTTTTTGACTTTAGTAAGTATCAGCATCCAGGGACATGCTAACAGTAGTAATCAGAGAAACCGAATCATTTGTTATAGAAAGCACTTGTGTGACAAACGTCTTTTGGATTGTTTTCTGTCAAGGCGAATGCCTGAATGCACTCGCTTCATTTTGAACGGATAAAATATTCATGAGCAGCATAGTTTTAATTTCTTCAAAGTTTCTACATAAATTAGGATTTTCCCCTCATGCACTGGGCTCTTCAGTACTAAGCGTCTCTGGAGCTTCCTTATGCTTGGCACAATTCAGTTCATCTTTTAACGCCAGCAGGACAAACACCATTAATGTATTCAGACAAAATAAGGTAACAACCTGTTGCCACCATTGTTATGATACTAATAAGCTCAAAACTTTTGCTTGTGACTTTCCTTCAATTAAAGACAAAGGGCCAGATTGGCTAGCTTGCATTAGTGCAAACCCTCTTTTGCTATTAAAAAACTACTGTCAGGATTTACTAAAGACACGCAGTGAAAAATTTGTGCTGAAACGGCGTGGACAGGGTTATGTTTGCGGCAGGGACGATTTCTTTAAGACTGCAAGGGAAGCTCGGCTTCCCTTATAATGTCACAAAATTAATGGTCAAATATGTACTATTGTATTAACATTTTATTGACTAAAAATGCGTTAGAAAACGTTCATCTCAAAGACGAGTTCGTTCAGAATCAGTTACATATAGCAGGTCGGCTGACTCGATTTCCTTCTCATACATTCCCGCAGCGTCACAGTGCATTTCCCTATTGAAGCCCAGCGTCCATTGACTTCAATGGTGCTGCTTTGAACGGTTTTTTTCAGCGCTTCGAAACTAGACGGTCATTGGATAAACGCTGCGATTATGTCCCGCCCACGAACGCTCAGCGTCTCTGGGGGTGAATGGGGAGTGGGCTGGCCCGGACTCCGAGCTTCTGCGTGATGATTGGAGGGTCTGTTTCTCAAGTTCAGTCGAAATAAAAACTGCTGCAACCTATTTCTTTGATATTTGCTTGGCGAAATTGCTTGATTTTCATCATACATTTCACACAATTNATAAGGTAACGACCTGTTGCCACCATTGTTATGATACTAATAAGCTCAAAACTTTTGCTTGTGACTTTCCTTCAATTAAAGACAAAGGGCCAGATTGGCTAGCTTGCATTAGTGCAAACCCTCTTTTGCCATTAAAAAACTACTGTCAGGATTTACTAAACACACGCAGTGAAAAATTTGTGCTGAAACGGCGTGGACAGGGTTATGTTTGCGGCTGACCTTATTGCATATGCAATTATAGGAGTTTCCCTTACAGATGCTAAATTTGTGGAAGGAGAGTATTTGAATGAATCATTCAATGCGATTTAATAAGGTTTGCGCTCGTCAATTTACTGGTATCTGCACCATTATTTAAAAGCACGTCTTAAACCAGACACTAATTTGTGCTGCTCTTGGTAGATTGCGTTGGTCATTATGGGGATGATTCGGCTGCGTCCGTGTTCTTTAAATTGCTTGTCGTCAGTAGATCACGCGCAGAACTTTCCATTCCCATCAGTGCTTTTTTTGGAATTGTCACATATTTAAAAAACCTTACATATAAAAGCAACCTGTTTAGTGAATCCTGTATGAAAGCTCAACTTGTTAAAATATTAAAAGAAAGATTTTCTGAAGAGCTTCTGAATGTGTGTGGTGCTCGACTGTGCAAAATTCCACATACCGTCATATGCTTATGCTTAAGGCACAGTATTATGTGGTTGTTCAGCACGTGTTTTAGCACGGTTTTCCACTAGGGTGTTCTGAGGGGCTTTAGCATGTTTAAAATGTTGTTATGTGGTTGTTAAGGTCTTCTGAGGGGCTTTTAGCATGATTAGCACATTGCCATACAGTTGTTCAGGTGTTCTGAGGAGAAGCAAAATGTTGTTATGCTGTTGTTTTGGTGTTCTGGGGGGTTTTAGCATGCTTAGCATGTTGCTGTATGGTTGTAAAGGGCGTTCTGGGGAATTTTAGCATGTTGTTATACGGTTGTAAGGGTGTTCTGAGGAATTTTAGTATGTTATGCTGTTGTTCTGAGGGGCTTTAGCATACATAATATTATGTGGTTGTTAGGGTGTTCTGAAGAATTTTATGTTGTTATGCTGTTGTTTGGGTGCTGTGAGTTTTTTTTTTTTTACATGATTAGCACATGCTATACAGTTGTTCAGGTGTTCTAATGGATTTTAGCAAGTTGTTATGCTGTTGTTAGGGTGTTCTGAGGGGTTCCAGCATGTGATATGCTGTTTTAGGATTTTTCTAGCATGCTTAGCACACTGCAATGAGGTGTTTTTATCATGTTTAGCTTGCTGCTATACTGTTGTCAGCGTGTTCTAATGGGGTTTTTAGTATGATTAACACGTGTTCTGATGGCTTTTAGCATGTTTAACTCTGTTTAACTATGTTTAACATACCACTGTTATGGTTTTCTGAGTGGGTTTAACACATTATTATGTGGTTGTTAGGGTGTTCTGGGTGGCTGCTATAGGTGGTTACTTAATAAAGCAGCCCACCCCCAAATTTTTTATATTCTGGTCTCTAAACTGTTTTATTCCATTCATTCAATGTCAGTATTCTTCACAAATAGTTTATGTGAAAAAGTTAAATGCTTAGGGTTAGAGGTTTGTTCAAATTCATAAGCCCTAGCAAGCACCACTAAATTACCATAATACAAACTAAATTCCATTCTATTTGGACGCTGACTTTTCATTGAACTGCACACCTCAAAACACACCCTCATTAGGACAGGATGCAACGCAGCAATGCATTCAAGCTCCAGCAATCATGAATTCCCTTATGTGACATACTGTGTGACCAAACCAAATAAAAATGGAATAGAATACCTTGTGCAGCTCACCAAGGAAGGACAGAATGAGACCAGACAAGTGCTAAAAAATGTACATGCCTTAGTAAGAATGCGAGGCCAGTCTGCGGGAAGCAATCTAAAGTGTTTATTGCTGTATTTGTGAAAGCTATTACTGACAGGGCTCAACGGTGGGATTAGCTTCCACCGCTAGCACAAGACCAAACCAACGAAACTCCCTCCCAGCCTACAGAAAACTCCAGCATATCGGCATTCACAGTGATGAGCGCCATTCGTCTAATCCGCTTGCTCAAGGGTTTTGGAAACCTTCACGAGTCACCTATCAAAGGAAGCGATTTAGCTGTGACGGGTACCTAACTCGCAAAGCACACAGTCATCTGTTTTTGTCATGCACTGAAGTGCCATTCCACAAAAAATGGGTAAATAAAATAAAAAATAATCCTAGCTTCACCTGGGTGAAGGCTTCTGCAGGGTCTGGAAGGAAACTGAAGCTACATGCATAAAGACTTAAAAAAAACAAGCAAACAAACAAACAAACAAAAAACATTTTACAGTTTACAGCCATAACATATGCCTAATAATATAATGCACCTTTTCTGTTTTGGGAGGTAAAAGGAGAAGTTCTGGATAACTTGATGCCCTGGTTTCTATCACACACACACACACACACACACACACACATGCTTAGAAAAGTAACAGCGCAACGATTTGCTGAACAATTTGAGGTATAATTCATGAGCGATAGTATTAGTGAGGTTTGCATTAGAAAGCACCGCTAAGTAATTATTGCACATTATAGAACAAAATACCACATTACTATAACAATATGCAGATCATGATACACCAGAAACTGTTGTATTCAAAGACTATTGTGAATGCAGGCTATTCAGCAAGGACACCGTTTAGTGACTCTTTTTTAAAATAAATTGCTCAAATGAATGGCTCTAATTAAGCTGAAGATGCGGTAGCTATAATCTGAGAGAGCTCAAGTCTCTCTTTGTTTAAACTCCACGTCCTCCAGTAATTACTCCCCATTATCAGCACCAAACAGCCAGAAGCTTTGCCCAGGAAAGAAACCTGTGACTTGGGTGATATGTGCTCCACACACTGATTGGAAAAACACACAAACACAAAGATACTCACACATTCAAACTTTCCAAGAAACACCAACAAAATGCAAACACATGATAGTAACTAATCTTGTAAACTCAATGTGCACCCACAAACAAATTTACATACAAGGGCTTTTCTTGTACATGGTACAATCAATCACATGACAAAAATAAGGGCCATGATACACCAAGCCGACAGTCATCGGGCAATGTCTAATCTGCGTCGGTAAGAGATAACTCTAATTGGCTGTTCAGCTTAGCGAATGAGTCAGATCACAAATAAAAGCAAATAAAAGTGATGAAAAGCAAGCAAAGAAGTCAAGATGGTACAGACAGGAGGCTGTTGTAATTTCATGTCATCTTACCTGAGCATTCGAATGCGCGAATATTTTCATAAGGTAATAAGCCAAGTGGAATGGAAAAAGTAATCAGCATGAATGATTGTAAGTAACCACTGCTTTGTTTATGGATTGTATATCTGCGGTCCTTGTTTTGATTTCCCTTTCTGAATAACGAAAATATACTATTAATAACTGCTGATATAGACAGATTTAGCCAGAGCCTGAGCACACAGCGCTCCCATTCTTCACTAGTTTACAATCTGTTTAAAAGTCATAATACATTATTAGATAGAACTGTTAAACAAAGAAAGTAAACGGTTTACGAAAAAGTATTATATCATTTTCCAAGTGGTTGATGCCCAGTGTCGCTAGCTGAGCAGAAATACATAATCATGTTTTGCTTGGTCCTTTCAAAGTTGCGTAGGATTTCCTCCTTAGCATAAAGGTTGTGCCTGGACTTCACCGTTGGTCCAACTTTTTGCTGTAAATACAGTATATTGGCTATACATACTTTTTAAAAATGGCGTGTGTCACTTGTACACTTGCATCACTGATAGTTACATTTACATTTACATTTATGCATTTGGCAGACGCTTTTATCCAAAGCGACTTACATTGCATTATACTATACATTTGTATCGGAGTATGTGCAATCCCTGGGATCGAACCCATGACCTTGGCATTGGTAGTGCCATGCTCTAACCACTGAGCTACAGGAAAGCTAGTTCCTATTGACCTGAGTTAGACCCTACTCTGAACCATGAGGTTGCCACCTACATTTTGGAATAGGGAGCTGCCAAATGTTGTCTTGGTAGGCTGCACACTAGGTTTTGTAACGGATCACAAATCTTCACTTTTCCTCACTGCAATGCTAATTAGCACGTTTGCTTTGAAAACCATCTTATTTGTTTAGTCCAAAGCACATCCAATGCATATTTAAAAGGAACAGCTGTGCACACATGAAAGGATGTGATTGGCAGCTGTGAGGCTTAATGGTGTACTTTAAAATACTGGTTTGGGTTAAATGTACCTATATTGCTAAGTGCTATTGCATTACATTAAACAAATGGATATTTAAAACCAAACTGTAGCAGTTTGAGTGCTTTCAAATGCAATTAACCCTTTTACCAAGTACCCTTCCATCAAGACTTTGGCTTCAGAAAGCTTCAAGAACATACTGTAATTAATGACAAGGTTTGAATCATTAACTACAGAATGATGGGATGGAATAAGTATAAGTATTATAACTTATTCAAGGAACATCTCTCCAGATTGCTAAACTTAAAATGACCCAACTCCCTAAACCCAAATCGTCTACTATAGAAATCTTCCAGTCTCAGTTCGTTCATGCCCAGAAACCCTGCAAAATTCATTTACCACATAGTTCTGTACCCATAATCCCTAAAGGAAAATGAAATATGTCAATGCGCATAATGACAATGTGGTGCCGCTCATAGGGCATAGAGTTCCCAGCGTGGTGTTTGTGCTGACGTGCTTTGATCTAAACTGCTGGTTCCTACTCACCTCCACATGGTTTCAAAGAACATTTATTTCAGAGGCCTAGACATAAGGGCGGTGAAACCTCGCTGCCATGATGTTTCAGAACACACACGCCCCCGCCGGTATGGTTTCAGCTCCCTGAGAGTGTCTCTGAATGAGACCCTGGATGATTACGGTGGTTAGCCGTGACAGTGTTTTAAAAGCCTTTTCCAGCAGGTTTAAACAACCGAGTGCTGCTATTTCATAATCATGAAACAAATGGGTGTTAGCAGTCAGTTTTTTTTTCTTTTTAAATTATATTTCTGTCCTTTGTGTGTAGACAGCTTTTTCAGATGTAATATAAGCAATTTTTTAATACTGATATAGCCTATGGTGTAGATATGGTGTAAAGGCTCATTCAAGAACAATAACTATAATGGTGGCTTTCACACCAGAGGAATGTTTTCAAAGTTCCTAGAACTATAGGCAGAAGTACCCGCTTTTTGGCGTGTTCACACCGCAGGAACTGAGAATAATTTTAGTTCTAGGAATGCCTTTTGGGGGACTAAATTAGCTCCTACTTGTTTTTAGCTAAATTACAGGCAGCATTGCTTGTTTTTATTATAGTCAATCCCAGAATGCATTGCAAAGTTCAGAAAACTGACAATACTGAAAAGTAGCATTACACATCATAAAATTTTACCTAATATTTGTGTGTACTATGTATTTATATGCTCTCTAGAATACTATGTTGTTAGCTTAGCAAAATGCTAACATCAAGCCATACTGGAATCAATCGCAAGTATAGTTTAGAAACTTGTTAGTTATGGCTTCGTATGTAGCATTTATTTGACTACTGATTCAAAAAAGGTTACAGAACTATAAAAAACTATATACATATTTTAAAAAAAATACAAATAAAATTATCTTACCGAAATGTTCAAATCATTCAATGTATTTGTGTTTTTATGAGGTAATTTGTTGCAATAGTCAGTAATAAAGCAAGAATGAATAAACACACTAGAAGCAGTAGCATAAATAAATACAATAGAATAAACATACAAATTAAACAATGCTGTATTTTTTTTATGTAGGTCTAACAGTAGTATTCAAGTAAAAATACCACAGAAATTGAATAATCAAATATAAAATAACTCTGCATAGTCATAGGTAACTGTAAAGACAGCCAATAGTAGACACTAGACAGTAGCAGGTTTTAAAGGCTGCTGTCACTAAGACTTAATGGACGGAGACAATATGCTGTTACACATGCTGTTCACATTCACATAAACAGACTGTGCTTACATGAATATTCGCCAAGACGGGCATTTTGACGTGTCAAAACTGTGTTTGTTATTGAACATTTATGTGTAATAAAGCCGCGAAAATCTGACACTCGCAAGAGGCGGCTATGTGAAGACCATCTCTCAGAGAGCGTGCAAATACTTTATAGTTTAAAATCACTTGAATTTATAAATTGGCATGCTATAAAACAATGTGCACTAAAGTTTGGCATTGCACCATCATCATGCAGCTCGCTTGCATAGCAAAATCAATGCGGATACTATGGATGTGAAGCCATTTTGAGAGAGAGAGAGAAGACACAGTACAGCTGAATCACTCACACTGTTTGTGAAATTACATCTCAAAGAAAGTTTAAAAATTACTGATTTGCTCTGATAATCTGTTTGGGTTCATCCTACATGCTTTAGTGCATAAATTTTGGGTACTATCGGTACTTACGGTACTGTAGAAAAATGAGTACCGCCAGGATTTTAAAATGTTGATGCCGAAGTATCAGTATGTTGATGCCATTAGTTCCGAAGTATCAGTTCTCATGACATCCCTATATGCTAAATCTCCAAAGGAACAGTCTAAATTGCCCTGGCGAAAATGTACGATGCACTATTAGATGGCCTTTCCAAGACTGTTTATAAGGTGATGTCAGACAGCTTGGGCTATTTGTCTGACAACAGGGGTGAGTTTAACAGGGAACAAATTTCAGCACGTTAATCCCTGACCCCTCCTTCTGGCTGTCTCCTGCTCACCACGGGAGATGTAATGCATTCCCACCCTCGGGACATGACAATAATTCACAGCAAATTTAAACAGACAGACTAACAACCTGTCATCAAGACATAGTAGACGGCCAGATAGGTACAAGCAAACCTCTGTTGTGTTAATATTGTCTGTCCAATTCACCTATTTTGTATTTTGTGGGATTGAAAACAAAGCTGAATATATTAATTTTAATACATAGATTGGTTGACTGATTTAACAAAAATTAACACATCTAGACATTCTTTTGTGTAAGAGGCTAAAAAAACTACAAATGTAAAAAACAAAACAAAATGAAAGTGTACATTTTTCTGATAGAATAAAATTACTTGTAATACAATCAAATAAATCTAATGATGATGAGACAGTTAAAAACCCTAAGATATATATATAACCCCCCTGGTTTAGTGAAACCCAAAAGACTTAGAATTACACATAAATTGTAGGTGACAGATGTATTAATTCCTGAAAATTACAGAGCTTTTATGTGACAAGAACACTGTATCCTTGGCACAAAGCTTGCTTCATATTTACCAGGAGTTGCTTAAAGAAAGACTATTAATTGAGCAAAGAGTTGTGGATTATTCTCCCTGAGGTGCTGAGAAAGACAAAGCGTTCTAATTCAGGACACATTTAACACTTGCTGCATCTTTCCTCATCAAACTTGTCATTACTTGCCACAGTTTCGAAGCAATTCACAGCGCTACAAATATGCGATGATTACGCCCATTATTATTTAAAGAGTTATACTTCGAAAACATATAATTACACCTAGTCCACCGTCCATCACTATAACTCACTTTCCTCTGAATAACTCAATACAACAAGCAAAGCAGCATCTGGACAAACAAGGCACAATTAGTATAATGAGCGGTTTCAAAATGCCAGCGATGTAAATGGGAGATTAGTCACAGGAAAGACAGCAAAGGAGGACGCTGTGCTCTTCCACATTATAAGTTGTGTCAAACCATTGTGTGGGCGGTGGAGAAAGGTGGCCGTTGGCGTAATCGCTGTTTTTTCAAGTGGACTGAGATGCTTAAAGATGGATTATTTGATTGCAATTATCATTGATATTCAGTGTTACTTGGGTTCAATCAAATGTCGGGCTTTGAATAATCCAGCTCGTGTTAGGATGCGCTGTTTCACAAAATGAGTAAAATACAGGTACTTACTAATTGTGTATCAGAGCAGATTATTGCTGAAGTGATAGCACATCCAAAAATTAAAGTGAAACAAGTTATTGAAGTTTGAAGTAATAATTTGGACTCTAAATTGCTATAAAATCAAAAACAGTTGATATCACAAAGTTTGAGGTTCTTGTGAGATTTTCTTTAGGTGCTATACCAAAAATACCCACCCCTTGACACCCACACTCGACTAAAAAAAAATTGATGCCTATCACAAAACAGTGTCCAAATATGAAACCTTGAGTTTCAGACCTTTCCAACAACGTTTTGTCAAGAATATAAAGATTTGATTATAAAATAGCGCAGTAAATTTTGTAAAATTTGAAATGTGATGCCTCACTTTGTTACTTAGGTTCTTGATGATGATTATTTTCAACCAATGGTGTACACTAAAATTTGATATTTTCTAGTTATATCAAAAAAGCAAAAAAAACTATTGATTTTGAGTGAAGTGGCACCTACACCACTAGGTGTCAGCATACTATAAGTCTGAGATAACAAGTTACTTCTGTTTAGAGACATTTGAGTGAAAATATTTGACAAGAAAAAATGTTTTCATGTTCCACAGAATATTTGGTTTGTTCAAGTCATCCTGGGAAGTTCTTACAGTATTTACGAATTTACGAGCTGAGTCACCACAATTGAGGGTACATTTAAACGACAATGATGTACTAAAAACAGAAAAGTTTTTCCTTTGAGTTTTTCACGAACAGATGACAACATTGTCAAAAAGATCCCTGTTCACACAGATCCGCAAAAATGGCTAAAAACGCTGTATTATTCATGCCAGGCCAGTAGTGGGCGATGTCACTTTGTAAAGAAACACTACGCGCCTATAGAATGAACACGTAATACATACGCACGATGTCACCGTTTGCACTAATTTGTGTTTTTGTTGTTTACACAAAGATGATAACGGTATTGTTTTCAAAAACTTGCACTTTGAAACCTGTTTTCAAAAGTTTGTGTTTCCATGCCCCAAAACCCCGTCGTCATGTAAATGCACAGCAAATAAAAAATTAAAAATGGTTTAATTAGGTGTTTTTGCTTTTTCATGTATTCATTCAATTTATAAATGTGCTGTAAGCAAAATTGTAATATATTGTTATTGGGTTCAATAAAATGTGTTTTTAAATGAGAAAAAGTTGGCTCGCTGTTAGGATGCTTCATTTCGCAAAATGGAAATGTTTGAATTCTAAGAACATAACAGTAAAATGCAAGTAATTGGTTTTTTTTTTTACAACTTTAAAGTTTCGTTCCTGAGGAAGGTTCTTGATGCCCAGTGCAAAGCTACTGCAAAATGATCTAGTTCTACAAAATGATCAATTAAAAATGAACATCATGTGTGATTTTATTCACTCTATGAAGGTGCTGAGAGTGAAAATTGTTATATATTTAATCATAGTTGTACAATATTGTTATTGGGTTCAATCAAATGTTAGACTTTTAAAATTAACGTATTTTGTTCATACAATTTAGCTAGTTACAATTTAGCAATACAATCCATTGCTTCTGCCATGTTTTTTCACTGACTCGCCAATAACTCGGAAACTCAAGGCTTGAAGAAACTCGAAGAAACAAAAGAACGGCAAAGATGGAAAGATAAATAGCTTAAGTCCATCGCTCTTAAAAAAATTAACTGTTCATTCAGTGAACAGTTCTTAAAAGAACGATATTTTGTCTTAGTGTGAAGAACATGTTAATTTCATAAAGAACCTTTTTTCACAATAAAGAACCTTTTGTGGAATGGAAAGATTCTATGGATGTTAAAGGTTCTTCACGGAACCATCGATTCATTGCCAAAAAATAACCTTTATTTATAAGAGAGAACAGCAGATTCGCATGCAGATTTTCAGATATTGTGATATTTTACAGGATTGTAATTGTTCACAGGATTATGGGAGAACGTGTTGTGTAAACACTTGCACCAGCTCAGGTAACAGCAAATCAAAGCATGCTTATGGATGATAAGATCTCTCAATCTCAGCTAGTGTCTAAGTATCATTACTAACACACACACACGCACACTCTCTTTGCGTCTAGCCCCCGCTGGGAGAGCATTAGACTGAGCTCTGTTGCGTGACGGCTTCCTCTGCTCCTCTTCATTAGATCAGCGTCCCCTGACTCGCTCAACGGAGCCCATAAATATGGTTTCATCTCCAAACACTGTGTCACTCATAAGCAGCAAAAACAGATCACAGAGGGAATCAACATACATGTTACTGTATGTCGATTTGAACACTGGTGGTGGATGAAGAGAGACCCCTGATATGATTGTAAAGCGCTTTGGGTGTACAGTAGTACATAGGAAAGCGCTATATAAATGCCTCATTCATTCATTCATTCATATGAAACAGCAATTACAACGTATAGAGAGTCAGACAGCCTCATGCATTTAATATTTAAGACCCTTTATTGCCATAGTAACGGCAGCTTTAGGAAAGAATTCTTACACATTACACAACCCTTACAAAAAGTACTGTGGTAATGTGGTACAATGATGGTATCACGGTACTTGTATACCATGGTACTGGATAATTACCAAATTAAAATGCCATTGAATTTACGAAAAAAAAAGTACACTAAGAACAAGTCA
>RJVU01067364.1:342597-370161 GCA_003731715.1 Anabarilius grahami | reverse complement strand
TTATATATATATATATATGTATATATATATAGAGAGAGAGAGAGAGAGAATGATATATACAATACATATATAGATATATTGTTTATTATTATTATTTATAAATACATAAATTACAACAAATACTACCATAATAATAATAATTTTCAAATTATTATATAGCTATTATTTGGAGAGGGAGAAATGTGCTCAGTTCCTTTCTTTCAAATTTGTGGTGAAATATGAATTATTTTAGACTGATTCATGAGTTTTACCATTATACTATATCTGAGAAGCCATGACAATACTATGGTACTTTGTTGTAGTACATTTTAAAAGGTAAAATGTTATTTATACAATAACAGCAAATGGAAAAAAATATCAGCATGTATAAAATGGACAATATCTGCAAGTACACACTAGACAACATATATTCAGCTTCAGTCTTACTATTCCTGAATGTCATTCATTAGGCATTATAACACAAACAGCCATTAGACTTCCAGACTTGCAGATAAGACTTCCATTCAAAACTTAATGAACAACCAACCCAGTCCAAATAACAAGATCAAACAGACCATCTCGAAAAGAAACTTTGGCCAACTTCACATCTCGTTGGTCAGACTGCCCAATTGAGAATTCACACACATATCTCTGTTATAAAACTAGGAATCCACTTTTAGTTTACAATCAATCATGAATCCAATAAAGAGCGATTCTCACCAAAACTGGTCTTCACTTCTCTCCGTAGCCCACAGAGCATGTTGGCGTGCTTGATTCAAACACACACACACACCAACCGAGAGACAGAAATGCAGCTCTGCGAGCAACAGAAGCGCCCCCCTGTCTGGTCACACGGTTCAGCTCTGTGTGTGTGTGTGTGTGTGTGTGTGTGTTTAGTCTCTCTCACACACTCGTATCAGGGACATACACACTCTCTCTCCTCTAACTCTACCCAAGCTGTCTTTTTGTCGTATGAGGCTATACGGTGCCTCCTCCCCAACATATTTTTGGTTTCTCCTTTGATTTGCTTTGCACAGATGTAAATCTTTGCGCTGAATGAGAGGAATTCATTCTGCTTGATGTATAAGACAGCTTAAAAATGCTCTGTTCGAACAAGAAACAAGTATTTTCTGTTATCTTCAGGTTATCGTTTTTAGAAAAAATTGCAGAATCAAATGTCAATTATCTTCATTTCACTGAACTTTCAAAAAACTGTTTTCCCACCTCAGGCTCAGAGTATCAGGGACAGTTCCTCAATGGTTTCTCAATCTACAAAATGTGAATATGTGCAGTTGTTACTTAAAGCTGCAGTCCGTAACTTTTTTTGGTTAAAAATTATCCAAAATCAATTTTTGAGCAAGTACATAACCAGCCAGTGTTCAAAACTATCTCATTATCTTAGCTCGATTCACAACGGTAAGCTTGTAAAAATGTTTTATAATAAGAGCGACATGCAGCAGTTCCTCTGTGCGTCATTACGTCACGTCCGTAAACAGAAAGGAAGGAGTCCCGTCCAGGCTAGTCGGTTTTATCACGTGAGGATGCTGCTTGTAGCGGATCATTTATAGCCTTTTCTCACAGCAGCTGAAATAATTAAACTTATCATTTTGATGGCGGATTGTAATCCAGAAATATTCAAATGACAATCATCAGTGACAACTGGAGATGAACCCGTAGTCAAAAGCAAAAGACTTTGGACTTTTGAGTGGCTACAGAAATTGAAATCTACAGGTAACGCTAATATACACATAGTAACGCAATGCTGATGTTGTTAACAATAACAATTTGAGAACAATATAACAATAATAATAATTTGCACGGTTTGACGTGATCCGAGCTAAGCGATCGTTAGATTTAATCATCATTGGCTGCGCAATTTATTGTAGGCCTAATGCTATTTTCCTCAGTTGGTCAGAACAAAAGTGGCAGACATGTTACTTACTTGTTCAGATGATATTTTCCAGTGAAATGGTTATACTTTCAAGACGTAGAATCTGTGATTCTGAAGTACAGTATCCACACCGGTGCGGTGACTGACAGCAAGCATTAGATTCATCCGCGCTGACGAGCTGTGCCGATGCACAACGCACGTACAGATATCTATTCCGCATATGACTGCAATTGCAGGTTTCAAACAAGAGATGGCGACAAAGAGGAAAAATCGCAGACTGCAGCTTTAAGTGAGTAGTTCTACTTGATCTAATATTTGAAAAAAATAAAAAATAAAATACTACTGTTGCTGTAAACTGATGAAGTGAAATTTTTAAGTTACCATTTTTTTAAGATTACCAAACCCCACTACATTATTTCAACCTCATTACTGTAAATTTTGAATGTCCATACTTCAAAAATGTAATAGATAATGGTTTAAATTCAGATAGTATCACATTGTAAGTGAGAAGAAATTTAAATAAATAAATAAATGTTACAGGGTTGAAGATGGATAAGAAAAACAACTAACTAGAGATGCACAATATAGGATTTTTGCCAATATCCAATATGCTGATATTTTTCAGCTCATTATAGCTGATGCTATGGAAGCTTGTTTCTGCCACTGAATAAAAAATGAAAAAGGTAATTGAGACTTTTTCCTCACAATTCTGAGTTTTTTTCTAGCAATTGCGAGTCTACATCTCTATTTTCCCCTCAGAATTGTA
This sequence comes from Anabarilius grahami, assembly GCA_003731715.1. Taxonomy (NCBI): domain Eukaryota; kingdom Metazoa; phylum Chordata; class Actinopteri; order Cypriniformes; family Xenocyprididae; genus Anabarilius; species Anabarilius grahami. The sequence continues at coordinate 367,525 of RJVU01067364.1, read as the reverse complement.
TGATATAAAGTCGCAATTGCGTGTTGTAAAGTCAGTCTTTTTTTCTCAGAATTGTACTTTATAACTCACAATTGCAAGTTTACATCTCACAATTCTGAGAAAATAAGATTTAAAGAGATATAAACTCGCAATTGCGAGAAAAAAGTCAAAATTGAGAGAAAAAAATTGCGGGATATAAAGTCGCAATTATCTTTTTTTTATTTTTTTTTTTTATGGGGGAAACAAGCTTCAATACGATGCAGATACCAATATACAATCAATGATGCTATCGATGACGCTTACACTGATGCACACTGGAACTTTTGAAAGTAGGACCAGTCCGCGATAGACTTAACTTAACTTCAACGTCAGATCTATCAAATAATATGACGTAACCTGTAACCTGTTAATTATATCAGTATCATGAGAACACAAATATAACACCATTTCAAGAGAACAACCCTTCAGTATTTGATTAGACTATATCAAATTCAATAAATGTGATTCCACCTGCATGATCAAATGACCAAATCCAGCTTAATAGCTTAAAAGATTCCATTCTTTATACTTAATATACTTATTAATTCTTTACTTCTATTTCTTCATGTATTTTCAAACAAAATATATGTTAAATGAACCTATATTGTTTCAAACGGGGACACTGAACAGTTCTGTGACTGAAAACAACTTCAAAAGAGAAGAATTGGGCATTATTTCCCTCTCTGTCCTTATTGCAGGTCTCCCCCAGGACCCCTATCAGACAGATACCAACAATGACACCAAGCAGCTCCAGCTACAAACCGTTCCTCCGTGCAGAGCGACTCTGACCTGCGGTCTTGCCCCTTGAATCAGCGTTCTGTCTCTCCTTACACTTTGTCCCCAACGACCCAACATGCCCCTCTAACACAAATGACTAATAAACCCCCTTTCTCTCCATCTGCCTCTGTATATCAGTCTCTCGTATTCCAGGAATCTAGAAAAGATCTGCTGAAGCGTACATTATTAACATACTGACAGTTTATAAAATTAAAACCTTTTGAGTACGACCCAATTTAGATACATACAAATCCTCTGACCAAAGAGGATTGTTGGAAATGGAATTGCTGGAACCTTCTTGAAGGTATCAGTGTCTATCCAAATATAAGAAAAAGATCATGTGCTACAACCATACAAGTACAATAATTAGTCTGTGGCTCATATCGTATCAAAGCACAAATAACTTCTTCTGAAATGCTGGGCTTAAACTTTAATACCAAATCAGAATTGCATTGTGCTCAAACCCACTCCATGGAGAACATCAAAACTGGATCAGAATGTGAATGGGTTTTCGTTCCAGGTGGTCTTGGTTTATGTTCCAGCCTCGGGTTGGTGAACGTCTAAATATTTCAGGCTACTTCTGTGACAAACTCGCAATCACAATCCCATGATTCCTTAGAGTACACGGATAATGACTCGAAACAGGATGCATAAATCTTTTAAAGACCCCATGAAATAAAAATGTTTGATACAGGATAAGATAGAATGCTATGCTAACAGTATGCTAAGCTAGTGTGCTGAATGTTTTGCTTATAGACATTGGATTCAATTGACACTGGATATGATGTAGTCTGATCAAATACTGAAAAGCGTTACTTGTTCTCCGTTTGATACAGTTTAAGCTAGAATGTTATGCTAGTAAAATAGCATAGAAGTTAGCATGATGAATGGTTTGCTTGAAATAGACGTTGGATCCAGTAGATTTTATATGATTTGATATAGTCTGATCAAATACAGAAAGGATGTTATCCCAGGTGAAAAAAAAGTAAATTTCAATAATGTACTTAAAGTGCTTCTTTAGTACTTCTTAAGATTATCTTAAGAACATCTAAGTTTACTCAACTGTGCTACTTTGAGACACCATGAAATATGTGCTTAAATGTGCTTTTAATTAGGGTTGTTCCGATTCCGATACTAGTATCGGAAATACCACCGATACCACAAAAAATTCTGGCATCGGTATCGGCGAGTAATTAAACTCACGTACCGATCCGATACCATTTTCTTAAACAATACCTAGTTGTGCCCGCTATCTTTGCTTAACGCAGCAAATCGGAAATCAATTCTTCTTCGCTGCTCAGAATGCAAACACAGGAAGTTGTGCTGTGTTGCCACAAGCAACCACTGTTTAGAGCAGCGAAGAAGAAGTGAAAACGCGCTAGCAGTATGTCTGCTGTTTGGCAGTATTTCAGACCAGTAAAACGGCGACATGTCTCATATGCAATGCTGCAATTTCGAGTGGCACAAGTATTGGCAACTTTAACACAAATAACTTAATAAAGCATTTGAAGACGCGTCACCCCGCGCAACACGATGGTTACATAAAGGCTAATGCTGCGTTCACACCAGACGCGAATGAAGCGATAAGCGCGAATGATTTACATGTTAAGTCAATGCAAAGACGCGAATTGACTTCCTGCGGCGCGATTCGGGCGTTTGACGCGCTTAAGACTTAAGCTTCATTCAAACAAAGAGAAAAGTTTTCAAAAGACAAATAAAGATAACCGACAAAATTGTCGGGTTTATTGTTCTGGATGACCAGCTGCTGTCAGTCGTCGAAAACGTGAGATTTTTATTTAACAAAATTGTTTCTGGACTTCAAGTTTTAAAGAGATTATTTTCTTATATAATTATATTCCTAGATTTATTTGTTGTACTGTTTTTATAGTTATATTGTAAAACTAATATACCTTTTCAGTTTACAGTGTTAGATTTGTGGCTGCATTTGAAGTTCTTTTTCACTTAAAATAAATAAATAATATAACTGACAAATGTATGTCAGATAATAAAAATACTCTAGTTCACTGTATGTATTTGTTCTTGTTTTATTAAGGGATAAGTCTGAAGCACACCATAAATAATTCTATCAATTCATACAGGGCTAGTAGTATATATATATACAGATACACACCCAGGTATCGGATCGGTACTCGGTATCGGCCGATACCCTGAGCTCAGGTATCGGAATCGGTATCGGGAATGGAAAAGGGGTATCGGAACATCTCTACTTTTAATATACTATCTCTGTATTTAAAAAATATATTTAGTTTCCACTTGTAGTACACTATGGGTCCGAATGTACTGTAAGTAGTATCTAAATACATTTTTTAAATACAGAGATAGTATGTTAAAAGCACATTTTAGTTCATGTTTCATGCTGTCTCAAAATAGCACAGTTGAGTACACTTAAGCCGGGCGCACACTGTGCGATTTACAATAGTCCTTTGCGGACTTTACGGTTGCTTGTCAGACTGTACGAACATGATCCTCATGTCACACTGTGGGATCTCAGCTGTCATTTATGTCAGACTGTATGACAGTCAAGACGCGTTAAAAACGGATGCGCGCATGAAAACTTGTCCGGAGTTTTACATCATCAACCCACACACGTTCGGTGACTGTGAGCTGCATTAGATGCGGGACTAAAATGGTGGCTATAAAGACATCTCTAGTGTTAATTTTGATCATGGTTTGTCTTGAAAAACGAAGACAATTTGACATTTGTCGTAGGAGAAGTCACACTGGAGGATTGTGTGCCAAATCTTCTGACACTGCCAGAATTTCGTCGGAGTTCAAATTTGATCCCAACGGCTATTAACTGGCTGTCTGTGAACATGTCAAACTAGCGATCAAAGACTACAGATTTTAGGCTGGGATTATAGGAATCTTTTAGGATTTGCAAAATTTGTCTCAGACGACCAAATCGTGGCCAAAATCGCACTTTAAGTACATTATTGAAATGTTCTTTTTTTTTCACCTGGGCTCAGTTTTATTCAGGCTAAGCTAGGATGCTATTCTAACAGAATGCTAAGCTAGTATGATGAATTGTTTGCTTGAAAGAGATATTGGGCCCTATCAATGTGCGCAATGTGACACCAGGCGCAATACAAGTGTATTTTGCTAGTTTCAGCCCGATGCAGTTAACATTTTCATGTCCAGCACCACATTGTTTAATTAGAAAAAGCACTCACGCCCATCTGTTTGCCTATTGGCGTGCTGGTCTTAAAACGAGGTGTGTTCAGGAGCATTGTTGGCGCATTGCTATTTTGAGGCAGCTGAAAACTACTGCGGATTCCTCTCTGGAGAAGCATTCAGTCTTTCCGCTTGCAATTTGTAAATAGCTAATCCACCATGGTGCAAGTGCAACTGGCTTTTAAAGGGAATGGGAGCATGTTACGCCCAAAACACACCTATGACTCATTAAGAGACAAGGTACAACCCTTTTGGACCATACGCCTGGGGCACCGAAATTTTTTCGTCGTTAAACTAGCACAAGAAGATTTGGACATGCCCTAAGTGCACCTGCGCCATGCAATTCAAACCATGTGCTTAGATCATTAAAATAGGGCCCATTGAATTTGATTAAGTCTGATCAAATACAGAAAGGATGTTCTCAGATTTATACAGAATATATATAGTTGTGCTAGCAGTATGCTAAGCTAGTAAGCCAAATGAATAGCTTAGTTTAAATGCTTGACTTCACAATCTATAGATAATGTTATATGCTAGTAAATGTGACAATTTAAAATACATTAATGGTCATATTAGAGTTTTTTTTTTTTTTTTTACAAATTTATCGGTTGAAATTGAATGTTTAATTGTACATGCTCAATTGCATGACACATGGGGGAAAAAATGATTGATTTTAGTTTTTTTAGCATTTAATTTGTAATATATTTAAACGAAATAGTACTAAATTTATTAACATGAAAATAAACTGAAATGAAAACTGATTTATTGCAATCAGGCAGAATATTATGAATGATCTTTTTTTTATAAAGAAAACATGTCCATAAAACCATTTCTTGGGGTCTTAAGGTCTAAAATGGCTGTAAGCTCATAAATCATTTCTTTACAATTTACAAGATACACTTTGCACAAACTGCAACCCAACAACTATACAAACAAACTTCTTCATCAGAGTATCATTACATTCCTGTTGCATCCTGGTCATCAATTATTAAGACTAAAGTCTTGTCTAAAATTATCTCGGTTCCCCAATCTGTTACACAACACTCCTGAAATACTACGTTATCTGGGAAGTTGAGATTTTATTTTGATTTATTGGAGCACCAGATCCAGTTTTTAAACCTAATGCGATGAATATCTCTCCCAGCACAATTCCCTTACTTCGATGGAAACGTTTGATGTGGATGAGGATTATTCATCAGATGGTCTGCCATCCATCAAAGAATAGAAGAAAAACATACTGGATATAGAGAAGTGGGGCAGAATACAAGACAAAGCTGTGGTGGGCGATTACAGATACGTTTCTTTGTTTTGTTTTTTCCTCAAATGAAATGACTGCCGTAACTTAGAGACTATTAAATGAAGATTACATCTTGGATAATGACTCCTATTTGAGGCTCTTTGATGATGCAAACCATAATTAAATGGCAATTAAAACAGACAAAATTGATTAATGGATTCACTTTCAAGTGCCGGATAGATCAATTCTAGGCCCCACAAATAATGTCAACCTTTCTGGTTTAGCTTAGAATAAATGAGCATGTTACTTTGGTAAACATGCAATTACAAAGGACTTTTACAGAAGAAATCTGATATATTAACAGTTTTAAGGGACTCTACGGACTCTTTAGTCTAACTATAAATCATTAAACATTTTTTTTTTAAAGTTATATGACTGAAAATGTAGCAGTTGTTGATTCTACAAACAAAATCTAAAAAAAAACAAAAAAAAACTGAGCTTCAAGTTTCAGACTTCAATAATGCTAGAATGATCATATTTACAATATGAATGAAAATGAATGCTGTCACAGAATGCCCCATCACAAAATTAAAAAAAAAAAATTAAGATCATTTATCAACCTACATTTTATTAAACTTTCAGTTTTTTTGCAAGCATTTTCTTTAAGCATTTTTAGAATTTATTTAAAAATCATACATAAGGTGTTTATTAAGTTTGCATTAACAGCTGGAAACTAGATAAAAAAAGTTAATCAAGACAAACTTTGATGTTGTTGAAGTTTGAAGCAGTTTAAAAAGGTTTTAAGATGAAGATAATTTTAAGTTTGACAGTTTTAAAAGCTAGAAGTTAGAAGGTTTTAAGACCATAGTATATCAAACCAATATATACAGATAACAGTGATTTATTTAGCAAAATTTGAAGTTTGAAGGAAATCGTCTCGGTTACGTATGTAACCCTCATTCCCTGAAGGAGGGAACGGAGACGTATGTCAGTAGTGACCAACGAATTGGGATATCGCCAGAGAGCCCTATCAGCTTCGAGTGAACTAAAACAAGCCAATGGAATTGGGGTGCAATATTTGCATAATGTGCAACGCCCCGCCAGGTGGTATAAATAGGGAAGCAGATGCAATCGCACTCTGTTTCTCGCTGAGGAGACAACCTTAAGTCTGCACTACAGCGAGGGCACAGGAACTGTGGCGAAGGGACGTACGTCTCCGTTCCCTCCTTCAGGGAACGAGGGTTACATACGTAACCGGGGACGTTCCCTTTCAGTCGGTCACGTTCGACATACATCAGTAGTGACCGATGAATTGGGATCCCAAATAAAACGCCATAGTTACTGACCTGGCATCAGACACTCCGCAATGTCCGAGCCGCAAGGAAAGGCGGAGGAACTCGCCAAGTGGGGAACTTACTGGAGTAATGGATGCACGTATCCGGCCCAGGGGGCGGGAATGGCATTGCAAGCTGACACTAGAATGGGTTCTTCGCGTTTACCGGCTACTGGAAGCGAGTACACGGGAAGATACTGGTTCCACGCGAAGGCTATAGAATCTAGCGAACGTGTTGGGTGTCGCCCAGCCGGCAGCTCTACAGATATCTGTCAGCGAGGCGCCGTGCGCCAGTGCCCAGGAAGAGGCAACTCCTCTGGTGGAGTGAGCTCTCAACCCGAGCGGGCAAGGCACGCCTTGGGACTGATAAGACGATGGCGTCCACTATCCAGTGGGCCATCCTCTGCTTGGAGACAGCCTTTCCCTTCTGCTGGCCTCTGTAACAGACAAAGAGCTGATCTGAGGTCCTAAAGCTTTGCGTTATGTCCACGTACAGGCGCAGAGCGCGGACTGGGAAGAGCAAAGCCAGGGCTGGGTCTAGGACGAGACAAGACACAAATTCCCCCCGGTCCTCCTCCGGGGGTGGGAGAGATGCGGGCATCATCTCCCGAAGAGCTGAATTCCTCTCCTCCAGGTTTCCCGTCTCAGGACCGATTCCTCGTTCTCTTGCCACCTGGCTTGGCTGGGTTCTGAGTGGGCTGGGGGCTGCGTCCGCGACCAGCTCCCTGCTGTCTGGCAGGTATAGGCTGCTGCTTAGCCGACTTAGCAGGGGCGGAGGACGACGCAGGCGGGCGCCCTCGGCGACGAGCGGACTGAGGCTGGGCAGCCAGCGGCGGGGTGGAGGCAGAAGCGGACCGCCGGGGCAGGACGTGTTTGATAGCCTCAGCCTGCCTCTGTGAGGCCGAGAACTGCTGCGCAAAGCTCTCGACCGCGTCGCCGAATAGGCCGACCTGGGACACGGGGGAGTCCAGGAACCAATATTTATTGGTCTCCCTCATGTACACCAGGGTCAGCCACAGGTGGCGCTGCTGGGCTACAAGTGTAGCCATCGCTTGACCAACTGAACGTGCCATCACCTTAGTCGGCCGGAGGGCGAGGTCGGTGGCGGCGCGCAGCTCCCCCAGAAGCTGTTGGTCAAGACCACCCTGGGGCATGTCCATGAGCGCTTTGGCCTGATAGACCTGTAAAAGGGCCATGGCATGCAGGGCAGAGGCGGCCTGTCCGCAGGCTCTGTAAGCTTTCTCAGTCAAGCCTGACAAGAATTTACAGGCCCAGGATGGGAGACGCGGTTCACCGCGCCAGCCAGTGGCTGTTGGACACAGTTGCATCGCAACAGACCGCTCGACTGGGGGGATCCCAGCGTACCTCTTGGCCTCCCCGCCATCCAGAGTGGTGAAGCCGGAGGAGGGGCCAGGCTTGGCACGAACGCTATACGACGTTCTCCAAGACTTGGTCACCTCCTCATGCACCTCCGGGAAGAATGGTACTGGGGCGGGACGCTGAGGACCAGCGCGGGCTGCCCCAAGATACCAATCATCCCACTGAGAAGGTTCGGGACGCGGTGGAGGATTCCAGACGAGCCCGACCTTCTCGGCGGCCCAGGAAAGCATAGCCGTCAACTCGGGATCAAGCTCGGACAACGCTACACTCCCAGTGGGAGGTAACGCGACATCTGGTCATCCGTCGGCGCACCGAAGGAAACGACTGGTCGCTCAACAGAGGGACCAGCACAATCCTCCGGTAACAGTACAGCCTGCAGTGTTGCAGAGGGGCCAGGGACCCACGGAGCGGAGCTCGACGAGGAAGCCCTGACCGTGATCCTCAAGTCACCCTGCCTACACGCTGCCGTGCCTCTCCCCTGGCTGGAGCCAGAGAAAACGGTCGTACAGTGTACAGGGGAGGGGACCCCCGCCCCCTGAGAACCAAGGAACGAGAGTCTAGACCTCAACACTGAGATAGTCATGTTCCCGCAGTGAGAACATGAACTATCAACAAAAGCTGCCTCAGCATGCTGAACTCCCAGGCATGTGACACAGCGATTGTGACCGTCAGCAGGGACCAGGGAACGACCACATCCAGTAACGCACAGATGATATGACATCTTGAAAAAGACGCAGGGTTCGTCTCTGTAGCTCTCTTTTAGAAGGGGGAAATTCAGCTCTGTTCTTTTGTACCGAAGCACACAGGGAACAGCCGCAATGTGACCAGGTACACCACTCCCTGGTCACACACACACAGAGGAACCGGCCCAAATCGCAACTCGCAATCAACACAGGCAAATGCTGTGAAAACAGCAGTTGAGAGCTGTAATATAGCTCAAAGCTCCTCTGGAAGCTCGCGGCCTCGCTGCAATGTGCCCTCACACCAACCCAAAGAAAAGCAGCTCTTCAAAGGCTTGAGAAAACCACTCTCAGTCTTGATAGCAGGAACACAAGGTTGACTCCTCAGCGAAAGACCTTATTTATACCACCTGGCGGGGGCGGTGCGCATTTTGCAAATATCGCACGCCAATTCCATTGGCTTGTTTTAGTTCACTTGAAGCTGATAGGGCTCTCTGGCAATATCCCAATTCGTCGGTCACTACTGATGTACGTCGAACATGACCGACTGAAAGGGAAATTGCAAAAACTGCCTATTTTTTCCTGACAAAAGTCGCATGAGTGCATTTTACAAACTCGTAAGTCTGAACTTCCCAGGAGAATTTAAAAGCAGCAAAAAACATTCATGAATGAAACAAAATAAAATAAAAATGTTTTGTGGTTTTAGTCCGGGTTTGCTAGTTTTGTAGACATCTATTTGCAAATACATTCCTACATTTGACCTCTAGATAAAAAAAACTTTTATCAAGTACACTAAAAATTGCACTTATTGCTAATAAATTTCACAAATAATTACAAAGAAACAGCAATTAACACATTAACTGAAATAGTATTTTCTTGTAAAACGTACTGCAATAATCTATGTTTTGTTTACACCTACAGTTTACATTTACAATCTTGTCTTCCTGGAAAACAGATGACATTATTTAACGGTGTCTTTAACCAAGAAAGAAGGGCAGCAAAGCATCACGGGATACTTATGTTTTCAGTAGCACTTATTCCTAACCTACACTGCAATTGTGATAGTAGCTTAGCTAATTCAGTTCTCGCTGTACTTCTGCAGTTTAATAACTTAACACATTTGAGAATGAAGAATCATCCATTAGAGAAGCAGCATGTTACTATGTTTTAACCCGTACTTGAAATGCAAATGGATCCCCAAAAGCCGTTTCTCTCCTTTTCCCATGTTTCCCTCTTATTCCCTGAAATTAAAGCTGTTGTTGAATCTCTCGCCTCTCCACAGATAACATACAACAGCCTGACACAATGAGGGCAGGCACACGTCTTCACAGCTTTAAACATTTTCGTTTTGTATAACGCAGCGAATGCTCGGCCTGAGAAAAAAAAAAACAAAAAAAAAAACTGGTGTAATCTGGATTGCTTGTTAGTTAGTTAGTTTATTTTTATTCGGTCATCCATCCAAAGAAAAAAACAAAACAAAACAAAAACAAAAACAAAGCATTTTAAATTAAATTATATAATCCTTCAACATTTCAAAAACAAGGACAAAGACCGAAAGGGTCTAGGCTGAAGTCTGAACTTATTTTGCCTAGCCCTCTTACCATAGAACAATATATCAAGAAGAAAACAAAGTCATACATACTATACATTACATTACCAAAAACAGAAGTTAAAGCAGAATTAAATAAGGTTAATCATCTTCCAATTAGTTCACACCTTTGTAATAATAATAATCCTATTAATTAATTAATCATTTATTTATTAATTAACTTATTTTATAATTCTAATCCCTTATATTTTTCAATGACACTAGATTTGTACATTTTTTTAAATAATTTTACTATATAACACCCTTTTAATTTCTCATCTAAACTATTCCACAAATTTACCCCTCTAACAGTAATGCATTTACTTTTTTTATTTGTTCTCACATTGTTTTTTTGAAAAATACCCAGTCCTCTAAGGTTATACTGACTCTCTCTGAGCTTGAACATCTCCTGTAGACTGTGAGGGAGCTGATGGTTATATGCCTTGTAAATCACAACTGCTGTGTTTAAATCAACAAGGTCATGAATTTTCAAGGTATTTAATTTTATAAATAAACGATTTGTTGGTGCAGAATATTTTTCCTGATTTACAATTCTAATTGCCTTCTTTTGGAGTAAATAGATTGGATTAATATTTGATTTATAATTATTCCCCCAAATTTCTACACAATAACTAAGGTATGGCAGAATGAGAGAATTATACAGTAAAAATAATGAGCGTTGATTTACAATTTTTTTTATTTTACACATTATAGCAATAGTTTTAGCAATTTTCATCTTTATGAAATGTATATGCATTTTCCAATTCAAATGTTCATCAATATAAATCCCCAAGAATGTATTGCCAGTTACCTTTTCAATTTCTATATCATTTATTTTAATTTTAACTTCTTTTTTAATTTTCCTATTACCAAATATAATATATTTAGTTTTACTTAAGTTCATTGATAGTTTGTTTATATCAAACCATTTTTTTAATATCCTTAGCTCATTTTCAACAGTATTCAAAAGTTGCTCCAGACCTGTTCCTGAGCAGTAGAGGCTGGTATCGTCAGCAAACAGAATACAATCTAGATTTTGTAAGACCTCACAGACATCATTTATGTACATTATGAATAATTTGGGTCCTAATACCGAGCCTTGTGGGACTCCATGTGTAATGATTTTTTTTCCAGAGTTTACATTATTCATTTGTACATATTGTAGCCTTTCACTTAAATAACTTTTCAATCATGCAAATGCAGTTCCTCTGACACCATATCTTTCAATTTTTTTCAATAGCAATGCATGATCAATGGTGTCAAAGGCCTTACTGAGATCTATAAATACCCCCACTGTATATTGCTTGTTTTCTATTGCTGTCGTTATTTTCTCCACCAGTTCCATAACCGCCATCGAAGTAGACCTATTAGACCTAAATCCATATTGTTGATGATTTAACAATTTATTTTTTTCTATAAATTTGTCAAGCCTGACCACAAACAATTTTTCTAAAATTTTTGAAAACTGTGAGAGTAATGAGATGGGTCTATAGTTTGTGAACTGATGTTTGTCTCCACTTTTAAAGATGGGTATTACTTTTGCAATTTTCATTTTATGAGGAAAGATACCAGTTAGAAAGGACTGATTACAGATGTATGTGAGTGGTTTAACTATGCAATTTATGATGTCTTTTTATAATGTCTTGTGAGAATAGAGAAGCTCAAAGAAGAATTAGGCAATGACTAAAGCTTGTTTCTTAGCAGTTTTAGCTAGAAGGCAGCTAAAGGGCCTTAGCATGTTTGCTCTTTAGGCAAATGAGCTTCACATCGGCAAACTACATGTAGAGCGTAGCTGTTCAGAAGGCCAACAGGAGGTAACAAAACTTAGTGCCAATGCAAAATTTCTGCCAATCCTAAACATAGCCGCTAACCCATAGTAAGGCATTAGCTAGAAATCTCTTTCAGATTTTAGGTTCCTCAAGGCTGTAACAGCAGTAATGTGCCACAGTAAGAATTTTCCCTGCAAATATCAAACAATTTTGGATATTGAGTGCATTAAACAACATTTAGCTCCAACACCAGAGGATTTTTTTTTTTTTTTTGAGAAGTTGTTTTAATGCCTCAGGAAACTTACTTAAAGGTATGTTAAACTTACCTAAGATGTTTTGGTAAAACTTTACAATAAGGTTTTGTTTGTTAACATTAGTTCACTGCATCAGTTAACATGAACTAACAATGAAAATACATCTAAAACATTAATATTAGTTAATGTTATTTCAACCTGTACTATTGCAATCAAAAGTTGTATTTGTTAATATTATTTAATGAACCTGAATAAATAAAAAAATAAACCACTGGGACATTCCTCAAAATATCTTCTTTTACGTTCCAGAGAGGAAAGTATGTCGAAAGTTTGAATGACTTTAATGATTAAATAATGATAGTATTTTTTGTTTTTGGGCGAACTATCCCTTTAAGAAAGTCCAACCTTCTTTCCAGGAGTTGTTTATCACAGTAGTATGCTGAAACTTACATTCGCTTCTTGAAACTCTTGGAGTTCAAAAAAGGTTCTCACATCGATGCGGCTCTTCCAGCATGCAAGAATGATCACCAATAAAAATTTAATTAATCTCCTGTGGAATCGGGCAAAAATTAATTAGCACTGTAACCAGTGCAGAGAAGAGCTACAACTGCTATATATAACAGATGTTAATTACAGGAATTTAACACTGTGGCCAAAAGGAATAATTTGAATTATTATCAGTTAATGATGCATGAAATGTTTATAAATTATTTGAACTGACTCCATTTTTTTCAACTCTTGGGTTTGTGCCGCACTACAGTGGAAAAATATGCAGTGCCGGTCTTAGACTACTGGAGGCCCTAAGCAAAACTTTTTAGAGGCTCCTGTCAATGCATTCACCATAACCCCAACCCCTTAATCTGTTCTTTAAGAGCAGTTTCACTGTCAAGCTGAAACAGTATAGTGAGTTGAAACAGTAATACAATAAAAATGAATTACAAACAATAGGACAAATACAATAGAAAAAAAGATACAAATGAAATAAACTATTTAGCCTACTAAAAATAATAGCCTACTCTACAGAAACTGAATAAAGTAATGAAATTTAAAAATTAAAAACTCTGCATAGTCTTCACTGTATGAATTAAATATAAAATGATTCTTATTAAAGTTAATAAAGTTATTCAGTGAAGAGCAGTTAATGATCTTGTTTTCTTTTTTCTTACGTATTTTTGTGTGCATTTGTTTAAGCGCACACCCAAAGCCCAAAGCAGCCTATACTTGTTTCGCTCCGACTCGGATCGCATGCACAGAAAGCCGCTTTCGCAGCTCAATATGCTTTTAACTCCTTTTTAGTGTTGAGAATTTGACTGATTTGAACTGATTTATTCCGTGGTTAAGTCCTGTTTTTATCACTTGAGATTAATAGCGAAAGTGAAACCATTTTTGTCCATGCGTGATCTCGAAAAAGTAATTCATGCGTTCATATTTAGAAGGTTAGATTACTGCAACTCATTATATGTCGGCATAAATAAATCTTTGCTTAACTGCTTACAACTAGTCCAAAACGCTGCTGCGAGGCTTTTGACAGGTACTTGTAAGAGAGACCATATTACTCCAGTTCTGAGTTTTTTTTAAATGGTTACCCATTGACTACAGAATAAATTTAAAAATTTTGGTTTTTGTTTACAAATCACTGCATAGTGTGGCTCCATTGTACTTTGTGGATCTGATTGAGAAATACAAGCCAAAATGGTCTTTAATGTCACCTGATCAGCTGGCTTTGAGGATTCTGCAAACGAAAAGGAGAAGTGGCGATTGAGCTTTTGTAGTGATAGCTCCAAAACTTTGGAACGGTTTACCCATTTCTCTCAGACTGACACCCACACTAAGTGTTTTTAAACACAAACTTAAGGAATACCTCCTCACATTAGCATTTAATGGGGTATAGAAATGTTTTAAAATTGAGGGGTTTATTTCGCTCTTATTTTATTTGTAGTTTCATTGTTGTGTTTTATGGTTGTGATTGTCTTTGTGTTTACATATTTGTACAGCACTTTGGTCAATGGTCAGTTGTGTAAAAGTGCTTAATATATAAAGTAAAATAATGAAACGAAACGAACGAACAGCACACCTCTTTGAATGCGGCATTGTGTTTTCATAATCGTTGGAAACCTAAATCAAAAACGAAACTAAAATTCTATTAATCACACAGCCCTAAGCATTAAATCATCTTTGAGAGCAAGGGTGTGGTTTGGGGGCCCTACGCAACTTGCGTACTTTGCATACTGTATAGGGAGGATCGGCACTGATAAAATGAAACTAAATGTCACTAATGTGAGCTAATCTGGTTTGACTCCTGACTAGAGATGCACCAATGTATCGGCCAACAATTGGTATCAGCCGATAAAAGCTATTATTATCACTATCGGTCATCTGCCCATTGTTTAAAAACAGCCGATGATCAGAGACGATTATTTCCTGTCAATCAAAGGGGTGCGTAAATACATTTTCAGTCTGCAACTCAAACTGTGTGTGAAGAAAATCTCCCTTGTGTTGATTTTAGTTAATGCGACAATAACACATTAACAGATAAAAAATAGCGACATTAAAGCAGGCTCTATTTCACCCTATGAATCACCCGTAGTTATAGCCACGGTTGCCAGATCTGCGAGTTTTTTTTTTGCTACATCAAACATTATTTGTAGCACCTCTCATCCAATAACTGCAAAGAGATTTGTGCTTTGTTACTTCTGATAAGGAACAAAGTCTACTCTTCCAAATTCTGTCCATTTTATCATGACATTCAAACAATAAATGACGCTCTTAAATGTGACGTGACGGACTGCTGTAGCGCCTCAGTTCAAGCGGTAGCACGGAGTGTGAGTCTTTTCTTCCACTTTAATACAAGTTATATCTCGAAAAACATGCATGAACATCAAAAGGTATGTTGAAAGTGCAACTTACCGGAATGTATCATGTCTCATGTAATCACTTCTTATCTGTGTTTCAACCGTGGAAAGTAGTTAATAAAACAGCTTGTTAACAATATGTCACATAGCATCACATTTACCTCAGGAATGTTTTCCAAAGTTCACAGTTCCTTAGTTATAAAAAAAAAACTAGAGAGGAGCTTTTCAGTTTTTGAGTGAAATGATTATATCTGAAAATAAATATCAGCTGAATATAATAACTCTGTTGTTAATTGACCCTTCTCTGGGAGATTGATTGATTGATTGATTGACAGGTGATCTAACCAATCATAACGCCGAATCCACTGTTATGTCAGACAAAGCAGTGAGGGGATTTAGTAGATTAATGTCGGTGGACTTGAACTTGAAAAATTATGTGTACTGATGTCTTTCTGTGGTTGAAACAACATTCCTTATGATGTTCATTCAGGTTTATTTGATGCTATAAATTAACTAGTAGGAAGAGATGATAGGTTCACAAGCCGCTTGAACTGAGGCGCTACAGTGATCTGTCATGACACATTAAAGAGCCACAAAATATTTATTGTATTTATTGTTTAAATTTCTTTTAAAGTTACAAAATTTGAAATTTGAGACTTTGTTTCATATCAAAAGTAACCTGCTCTGTCTTGTCATTGTTCTCTTTGCTCCGCGCTGTATATTTTTCACTGTGTGATAACATGATGTGTGGCGTGAGAATGGCATGGCTTAGAGGGCGCATATTTGCGAACAGTCAATTTTAACCTCTAATATTACAGTGTACCAAATGAGGGGGTTCCCTGTATAGTTTGCAGCATTATTTGGGAGATATTTCTTTCCTTAAGAAAAATCAAACTATCGGTATCGGCAATGGCCAATATCATTCTGAATAAACGATATCGACAGAGAAATTTAGTATCAGTGCATCTGTACTTCTGACAGCATACTGTGTGCTACTGTAGGTATTTCGGTCTCTTAAGCGCAAGAATGCCTTCAGGTGTGACACGAAAGAGAAACATATCGACACTTGTTTGGTCTATTCCCTGCTGTATTTATTAGGTAAAAAGGAAGGTGGCATCACACCTGAAGTACTTCAAGGACCTGGTGCAAACTCTGAATACCAGTAGCAGGAATTTTAAGTCATCCCAATCACTTCAATCTATAAGATTCTGTTCAGACGCGTCAAAAGAGAATAGAGTCCATTATAATCCATAATGCTGTCTACACTGGATGTGGTGCGGTGCGGCGTGACACAATGAATACCCGACAGTGAACGGATTCCCTGTTCTATTTCTGACGTAGTCCAAGTGCTTTGCAATGGTCAGTTTGTAAGGTCCAGCGTATACAGCTTTAAGCTGTTGCGGCATAGCACAATGCGACACAACAACGGTCGCGTCTGATGAAGACACGGTGTCAGGAAAACGAATCAGTAAACGAATCTGAACTGAATCTGTTTCATTAAATTTGTTCAGTTTGTTCACAAATTATGTAAATAATGTCCTAATTTGTAATGTTTGCTCAGAAGTGGCATGTCCTAATCCCAATCATATGGAAGTAATTTGATCAATTTATTATCAAATTATGTAATTAAATTGATTAAAATGTTTTGATCATCAGGCCCAATAAATATCAAAGAAAGACAAAACTCAGCGGTGTATCTGTGTATTCTGGTACTGTGAAACCTTAGATAAACTTTGTGTTTTAAAGGTCCTGTTCTTACCTTCAGTTAAAAGGAAGTGCACTGCTTCTAGACATTTGCTATTCCTTTTGGAGTGTTTGGCCACGATCACATGGGGTGAGGGAAAGACTTCAGATGTAAGCTCATGAAATCTGCCTTTTTAAAGCTTCAAATCAGAGCAACTGAAGTTTGGAAGATGAAGCCTGCTGTGACTCAACATGAGGAATGAGGACCATATTCACACATTCAAACACACACTTTAGTGCATATGCTATTTTTATGCTTAACATTCATATACAAATAAACAAAAACCAAACCAAAACATGAAATAATAGGGAGGGCTGGGGGAAATGTGTAAAACAGTAAAAACAAAACAAAAAACAAAGCAAACAAAAACAAAATAATTAGGAGGGGAAGTGTGCTTAGTCAAAGTAAAAACAAAACAAGACAAAAAAAAAAACGAATGAAAATAAAAGACAAAAAAAAATAACGGGGTCTAGTCAAAGTTAAAAAAAGAAAAGAAAAAGAAAACAAAAGAACAGAACAGAGCAAAACAAACAAAAGATAAAACAAAATAATAGGTGGGACAATGTGCTTAGTCAAAGTAAAAAACAAAACAAAAAGCAAACAACTAAAGAAAACAAAAAGCAAAACAAACAAAAGACAAAACAAAATAACAGGGTGGGGCAGTGTGCTTAGTCAAAGTAAAAAACAAAGCAAAAAACAAAACAAAAGACAAAACAAAAGAGAAAACTAAAGAAAAAACTAAAGGAAACAAAACAAAGCAAGCCAAACAAAACACAAAACTAAACATGATATTAACAATTAACTTCCGATATAGAAAGAGAGAGAGAGAAAAAAAAAACATGTAGGATAGGAATNCAAACACACACTTTAGTGCATATGCTATTTTTATGCTTAACATTCATATACAAATAAACAAAAACCAAACCAAAACATGAAATAATAGGGAGGGCTGGGGGAAATGTGTAAAACAGTAAAAACAAAACAAAAAACAAAGCAAACAAAAACAAAATAATTAGGAGGGGAAGTGTGCTTAGTCAAAGTAAAAACAAAACAAGACAAAAAAAAAAACGAATGAAAATAAAAGACAAAAAAAAATAACGGTGCTTAGTCAAAGTTTAATAATGTGCTTAGTCAAAGTTAAAAATAGAAAAGAAAAAGAAAACAAAAGAACAGAACAGAGCAAAACAAACAAAAGACAAAACAAAATAACAGGGTGGGGCAGTGTGCTTAGTCAATGTAAAAAACAAAGCAAAAAAACAAAACAAAAGACAAAACAAAACAGAAAACTAAAGAAAAAAACTAAAGGAAACAAAACAAAGCAAGCCAAACAAAACACAAAACTAAACATAATATTAGGTGGGGCAATGTGTAAATTGCCCCAATTAACTTCCGATATTGAAAGAGAGAGAGAGAGAAAAAAACATGTAGGATAGGAATTAATTTTATCCATGGGAATTGATGGATTTTGAATAGTGGACATAACACAACACAGCAGAGACAGACATGTTGTAATCAGTAAATAGGGTCAGTTTCGATTTTATGTTGACTTCAATGTCAGCTGAACAACATAAAAGTGTATTATAATAAAATGTATATCATTAATGCCATGTAAAGCTTTTAAAATTATTGTGAATTATGCTAGTCTGGAAAGTATCACTGCATCTAAAAAATAATGATTCATCAATCTAGGTCACTCAAAACAACCCAAGGACATTGTAATGAGAAAGTTTACAAAATCAGAAATTTGGTCTTGTAGGCATTACACAGATCAATACCTTTTCCTCCAATTTAACATGTCTAACGGGCAATTTAAACCCTGAACATGTCTCTTTTCTAAAATAGAAGTGGTTTTAAATGACTCCAGCTACAACCTACAGCTTTCAGGATCAAAGGCAGCACTTACTACAGACAAATTCACTGTGTTAGCAAATCTGCTGTTCTGCAAACATTCTTTTTTCACCAAAGAGCAAAATATGAGGACTAATAAATTAATTACTTAAATAATCCTAACAAATATCACCAAACACACAAACATGTCAGGTTAATTCATGCCACAGGCTGAGACAATTATTTACCCTGTTTGTTTCATCTTTGATAGGATTAAAAATAGAGCCATATGCAAATGCAAATACAAATGCTTGGCTGCCAGTGTATTGCATTTTTTTTTTTTACGTTACTGTGGTGGTAACAAACCTCCGTCCTCAAGGGGGTGATATAGTTCCCTTCAAGCATCTGTATACTGAAGAAAAATACTGAACGTAAACAGATGCAGATTAATTTCGTTGTTGATACTGTTGACATGGAAACCCATAATTCCGAGTCTGACTGAACAGTTCCAGTTAGAACATCACGGGTTGCCATCTCTTAATTACAGTAGTTATGGTGTGAACGCAGCATAAGCTCGTTGTTTTGATTCAATAGGAACTGTAAAAGGTGGCTGCTGTTTGTTTGTGGTGCTCCATGACTGACGTCTGTCTACATAAACTCTGCATAGCATGAAAAGCACTGATGACGTATGTTGTTTGCGCAAACAGGGTGCGCGAGGGTATGTAAAAAGGTACGTTGACAGTAGGGCTGCACAATATATCGCGATTTATAGCAAATCTTATCACACGATTTGGCAAAGGCTTCGATTATTTTAATGCGCAGCTCGCCAGAGCTGCACAGTTCTGTGATCAGTAGTAAATGCTTCTCCATCTGAAAGCCAGAAACTCCAAATATGCCCTGCTGCAGAAGTAGATAATGCATCATTCCAGGAAACCCCTATGGACATCATACTATTGCTGTAGCTGAATAAAACAGAAGATTGAAACGCTTTGATTGATTAAACATGACTAATAAACACACGACTGCCTTATTCTGTGTAAGAAGCTACATCATCTCACAGAAGGATGCTCAACTGTCGTTATGAAGTGAGTTTGTAGTAAAAACATGTTATTAAATGTTGTATTTTGTTGGACAAGATGTTAATAAATTATCATGTCTGAAATTATCATGTCTTCTCACGTCTGGAAAGATGTTTGACGTGTGCTGCTTTTTTAAATGTACATTATTAGCGACTCAAACTCGCAGTGCTTTCAGATGGATTAGCATTTGGAGCCATACTTCATTGACAAGCTGCGCATAAACATTTTTTAAAAAAATGAATCTCAGCCTTTGTGATTTCATAATCGCACTGAGAAACGCGTTTAAGCATGACTTCAATGTTATTTATCGCGCAGCCCTAGTTGACAAGCAGGTAGGACATTGTATTATTTCATTCGGATCGAATATAATGATTGGATGAACATTTTCTGGTCCTACGACTTCCACAGGTGATATATATTTATAAAAATACATTTAGACCATTTAACATAGTAATGCACTGCACTGTAGCTGCACTGTAAAAATTAAATGATCAATATGTAATGGCAACTTTTATTTATTTATTTTTTTCTAATACTTTAACTCATCAAAATAAATTAAGCAAAAAAAATTAATTTCAACTTGATTTAATAAAGATATATGAGATTCAAGATGTTGCTTGAAAATGGGTTGGTGCTATTATTGTAACTATTATCTATTAATTTAAAACACTAAAAAGTCTGGATTATCATAACTAGAAAAGTAGTAAGACTTTATTTTAGTAATAAGACATTTAAATTAAAAATGGAAGTTGATACCACTTATCATGACAAGTGACATGAATGCACAGTAATTCATCTGCTTATGAACTTACTTGGTTAAGTTGAAACAACAAATACTGTACAGTAATTTCAATTTACAGAGAGAAGATATAAAATAATGAGTTGAAATGACTTGTACACTTTGACTTAATTTAATGCAGCAGCTTAAGTTTTTAAAGTAGAAATTGACGATATTTTTTACAGTGTTTGATAACACTTTATTCTGAAGAGTATATTTAAAAAACTGTACTTTCAAATAATATATTTTAATGAAATAAAGCCCACTTAAGTGTACTTTAAGAGAGTACACTTATGAATATATTTCTTAACACACTTAAGTATAATTATAAAAAGTTCTGTGTAATAATGTCAAATTAAAAGTTTTACTTTAAAGCACATTTATAATCATGTTCTAATAAAAAAAAAACACTTATCATGCTTTAAAGAAGTACACTTATTTTGATGAGCTGACTAACACAATAAAGCATATTTAAAGTACTTGATTATAATTTTAACTGTATTGTGTTATTCAATATATTTGAAATGGCAACATTATTACACAAATATCATGTAATTACAAATATCACAGTATATTTTAGTTTACAATAAATGCTTGTTAGTACATTCAACAGCACACTTTAACAATATTTCAAAGACAGAAGTAATTATGAAATTAAAAATGAAGATGTACTTAAGTCCAACTTAAGTGAATCAGAAAACATTCTAATGTTCGCCTAATTACTTTTAATATAAATTAAAACTATAATACATTTTCATTTAATTGCAATGAAGTGTCTGAAAACATTACGTTCAGTTCACACTTAAGTATATTCTTTTAAAGTATCTTATTTCCAATATAAGTATACTCTTTTTAAAAAGTATGCCATTTTTCAAGGGCAGCATGGGTTATATATGTGACAATTTAATATTATTTGTCATATCTTGTCATCAATTACAATACATAGCCTATTCATATTTAATAGAATCCCTTTGGGCTTTGAGAGGGATGGGATAGAAAAGATTCTTGAAAGATTCTTTTCCTCATATCCATCAAATGCTAAACACAGGTTTTTCTAGCTTTTAGGCACAGATAGAACAATGATAAAGCTATGAAGTGTATAAACTGCATTTGTTCCGAGCAAACTCAAACATTGAAAAATTAACTAATTAAAATCGAATATCCTGGGGGCTGGTTTTAATGACAAAACAAGGGAAACAAATCAGTTTGTCAAGTATAATCCACACGATTCTCATTTTGAAAGCGGCGTCAAAGCAAGAAAGAGAGAAAAAGAGATGCTACCTCAGCATCTTGGACAAAAAGGAAAGATATGTGCATACAAAGTGTAGCTGATGGACATTAACTATAGAACACTGTATTCCCATATGAAATACTCCATGACAGGAGATTTATACTCTGGGGCAGCAGTACATCTACAGTAGTGCAACCCTATGCATTTTCTAATTAATCATAACCATGCTGCTTGTGACAGTTCTTGCACTTCCAAAGCAACTGCATGCACACCTGACTCACAAATGGGAGTTCATTATTGCTCTTAGGAAAAGAGTGTGAACATCTATCGTAAACTGAATAGCGTGTGAACAAAGAGCGCACACGCTGCCCTCTCGCAGCTACGTGACAATAGCAGGTGCCGTCACATATCTGTGCAAATGGAAGCAGAATGCAGTCGCAGCCGCACCATAACAAAGAGCAAATGTGTGTGGAGAATGTGAGACATCTGGAGTTTGTGAATGTGGAAGATATAACCAGAGCGTATCTTTCTCCAATTCTATATACTATAGTGTAACACACACACACACACACACAAAAACACTGAGCAAAGATGCAGTTTCTCTCTAAAACACAATTGTGTACTGGATCTTCACTGTGATTGCATACATATACAAACAAAATAAACATATATTGTTAATATTATATAATATTCCATAAACTTAAGCAAAAGATTGACAATGTCACAGAAATGGTTGAAGAAAAAAAGATGCTCTGTCTCTTTGTCTCAAAACAAAACAAAAAGCACTAATTGCTAAATATTTCACTGAAAATGTGCCATGTTTAACTGAAAGGGTGTTCATTTAAGGGTCGTTCCAGTATGTACACTGTGTAGGCTACTAATCGTACTGTCTACTAGACTAACCAAACGTCTTAGACTACAATATACAAAACCAAGTGCCATTAAAAACAAACAAACAAACAATAAAACAACAACCTTTTACAAAACAAGTTTGTTTGGTTTTTACAATTGCAAAAGAAAACAAAACAACCACCAAAACATAAAACAACATAAAAAATAAACACACCATAAAACAAAACAACATAAAATAATAAACACAAAATAAAACAAAACACAAAACAACATAAAATAAAACACAAAACAAAATCAAATAAAATGAAAAACTTCTTCAAGCTATCAAGAAAGACTGCTCAAGACGACAAATGAAGCTTGTCCGTTTGATTGGCTCACCACAGGTGGCAGATTCCTCCCGCTGCTGGAACACATGGACATTTCAAAGCTGTGATCAGCGTCTTATAAACATTTGAGTATATTTTATCCGTGAAACTAACAGAAGCACGAATTTGACAATAAACACAGATCTGAGTTGAGTGACTAAGAAGAAAGACAAACCTACCCAAAGCATAATCAAATGAACGGACATTCTCCTAGACTAATAGAATCTAAATATTTGTATATGTATACATGAGCATGCATACAACGAATGAATAATTGATATTTTTATGTAAACTCATCTCAAAATATCCTAATCCAAGGTGCATCCAGTGTCCATCCCACTCCACAGAAACCCCAGCCCTCCACAGCAGGGATATGCCTTATTTGTGACTGCCAGAATGTATTATCATAAATTTGTAATCACATTTACAACGAACACAAACAGCCGGAACGGACACGCACTTGACGACCTGAGCGTAAATGTATTAAAATGACCAAAAACATCAACTTCACAGCTTGAATTGCATTATTTTGAGAAGGCTACTAGTGTATAGTCACAGTGCAATGCCTAAATTGAACATTAGATGGTGATGAAAGAAAGTCTTTGATTGCAATTAACACTTTAAAAGAATTTGAGTACCTTTGAGTATCCTTTTCCTTAGGATAGCCTGTAGGAAGAGCATAGTCCTTCTCCTTTCCTTCGGCTTGGCAAATATTCCCTGACTGCTGCTTAGCTCCGTATCTAGTACGTCTTCCCAACGATACCCAGCAACATCTGAGCCAACGAGGTACTTTTTGCTGTCAATCAATGTCAAAATCAAAGATTTGGGATAAAAAATAACCCTATGACACAAAGGCGACTGCGATGCACAACTATACCGCAAGACGGTTCAACCTTTGTCTTTTTAAATTACTCATCTGAGCAGTAATCATTAGTCCTTATTAACCATAATTTTATGCGAAGTCACCATCTCTCCATCTCTCTCTCCTCCTCGCTTGCGCTGTGATTAATAAATGCAAAATGTATGCTCAAAGCCTTCGGGACTTTTGATGCCCTAGTTTTTCTGCCTTTTTTCTCTCTGCCCTCAAACTGCTGCCTTCCTGAATAAACTTGAAGATAAGGGGTTTACACAAGTGTAAGTTTTCGTGTTTTGACTCCTCTTCAGCACCTACACAAAATCAGTGGCTTGTCTACAACCGTCTGATGGATTTTTCGATCACTGTAGCATCAGTGCTGATGCAAAATGTGTCTTAATCTCAACAAATTTGTAAATAAACAATTTGCACAATCAAGCTGATATTCATGTAAGGTTGTGATACTGATACAGGTTAATCTAAAAAAGAAAATACAACCCCATTTGCAGAAATGTTGGGACATTCTGTAAAATTCAATATAATCAAGAATATGTGGTTAACTAATTCTCTTGAATCTTTATTTAACTGACAAAAGTACAAAGAAAAGATTTTCAATGGCTGCATCCGAAAACCTTTGCAGCTGACTTGTTGCCTCACTGCCCTATCAGGCATTGACTTTGCAGGCACTACACTAAACTTTAACTTCACAACTGAACTGATTCTTCCCCTGTATTAGATGCACTTCGGCTCATTCCAAAAGTAGTGTGGACGAAACCAGCCTTGGCAAAAAGAGGTCAGGACATGTCAGCATTACAGTTATTATCAAAATATGACCTTAAGTTTGTAACTTTCATAAACCTCAGACAGTAATCCAACAAAAGACACATTTCATGACTAACAGCCATGGACTGATGTGTGTAGATGTACTGTACGTGTTGTATTCTGACAACTATGTCATTCTGTCATCTCCCTACAGAAAGTGTGCTGTTGAATTTAAACACTTGAGGGGATTTCTACTGTTATGAAATGGTAAAACTATAAACACAATATATATACATATTTTTATATTTAATAATAATAATAATAATAATGAATTATTAATATTATAAAAAGTATTAT
>RJVU01067364.1:313242-338418 GCA_003731715.1 Anabarilius grahami | reverse complement strand
TAAAAACATAATCCACCGCCTTTCGTTTTCCCCGACGACTCAGTGACGCGATCCGCTCTGAACAGCTGGAAGCCCGGCAGATGAAGCGCGCTGTTCGGGATGGCTCCTTTCAGCCAGGTTTCCGTGAAGCAAAGTGCAGCAGAGTTGGAAAAGTCCTTGTTCGTGCGGGTGAGGAGAAGCAGTTCGTCTGTTTTATTCGCTGAATAAATGCTCTCATTTAGACAAGAACTACAATAACCATCATGCTTACACAGCGCACACAACATCTCAGAACTTACTCCTGAATTCTGTCAGGACCACTATCGTCAAATATGATAGATAATGCATAGAGTTTGTATTGGCGGTATGGTTCTGTTCTGGGCAAGAACTCCCTGCGCATCCATGCAGCCTAGCATGGATAAGCGCAGGGAGAGCAGCAATAAACCCCCTAGGGTAAACAGAACAGGACCAACATATGCAGATATCATTAAATGTCATAATTTAAGGAAGACATATTTTGAGAATTAGTCTGATTAGGGGAATAATAAGGCCAATCCTGACTGAAGAGAGGAGGAGCTGGGGATGGAGGAGGGTAATTTGCTCCTGAGAATGCAATAGCCGTGATAGGCGTCGTATTCCTATAGGTAGACGCAAGTCACCTGGGAGTCAGCTGATGCAAGCTTGACTGACGTGACCTGCCAGAACTGACGCTAACGCTAGATTTCTCTCAACATCAGGACAGGAGAGGTGACAGTCAATACATGGAAAAACAAAGTAACCTGTGTTAATAATTTGAAAAAGTAACTCAGTTATTTTGTTGTAAACGTCAAAGTAATGCATTACTTTACTAGTTAAAAAAGTAATTTGATTACGTAACTCATGTTACTTACTCACATAAAACTGGATATTTACTTTTTATGAGGGAAATATAAAGGGCTGCATACTGGCAGAGATCAAAACGGCCTTGCTTCATTATAAATCATTGGATTTCTTTCCACAAAAGAACCTCGTTTTGAATTTGGGGTTGTTTTTTTCGGCCTCAAAGCCTGGTCAACTTGAATTCCATCTGCTATGATGGTTGAGCCTTAAGTCAACCTTGAAATGACCACAAAGAAATGGAGGGTTGTGGAAAAGCCGAGTTAAGTCCAGATCTTAACCCTATTGTATTGATGTGAAAAGAACTGAAGCGGACAGGTCAAGTCTTCAAACAACTAAAGGTCTACAAGGAGTCGACAAATATCTTTTAATGCAGTTTAATGTAGGGCAATGATAATCAGGTGAATGTGATTTATAAATTAATAAAATGCAATCCATACATACAATGACTTAAATACCCCCTCGTTTAAGATGACCATCTTAATTTTTGAATTAAAATGTATTTTGATAGTTTTGAGGACATAAATGTAAAAAATATCAGGGTTATAAGACTGTCCTCCCCTGTACATAAACATAATTTATTTTTTAAAAAAAAAGAAAAGAAAAAAGAAAAACATATGTAGTATAGCATTATATTTTATTATTAATTTAAGAAAAAAAATGAACAAAACTGCTTCATTGCTTATTAATATTTAAAATACTTCTGTCAGCCAAATCATGTTGTATTATTGCATGACCAATAAAGTCACATTGTGCAATTATCAAGTATATAAAACATAAAACAGGAAATTATAAGATAGAGAGGACCTCTGCAGACCCTCATGACTGTGTCAAGGTTAATAAGTCTCCTAAAATATCATATAATTTGATCTTTTTATAACAAGTTAGTTCAGGTTGTAAAATGTCATGTGGTGTAGCTTTTTAAAATCTTAATATTTATGACAATATATATTTCTAAAAAGAAAAATAATTTTTTTACCTTGAAAAACATACTTAAAATCTTTAAATAATGATTAAGACGTGTGCACTGTATTGGTGCACATGTATTCAAGGATTAAGGAAAACATTTTATTACTTTTTTTAGAGTCATTAAATTGAAACTTCTCTCAAAATGTTACTGAACACAATGCAACTTGAACACAAACACTACACTTTTAACAACTTGCCACGTTTTTTAAACTAGATTTGTCCTTTTGTTTTTTGTGCACACTTGTTTTTGCACAAGGCATTTCTGACTATTTCTGTCACAAAAAAATAACTTCCATTTGTAAAATCAGATCACCTTTACTAGTACAAAAGCAAGTTTCACTGTAACTGTTGCTCATACTTACAGCTAGAGATATGAATGCATTTAGTACTTGCTTTTTAACAGCTCTGTCCATTCTACCAGTCATTACCTTGTGAACTCTCATATACCCGCAGCTTATTGGTCTTCTTCTGGCCTGAGCCGAAAGCTTCCTCGTGGGAACAGTATGAGGGAATTAAATTTGTCTGATCCACCCTGAGGACACTGAGCACTAGAGGCAATAACCCTGCACTGCTGAGAAGAGGAGATTGCTGGGAGACTGAAATGAGTGACTAATATTTGAGAGTGATAGAGGTCTATTGAAGGGCTATTGTATTTCTACTGGTTGCACAGTAAAATAGCCATTATACAAAAATAGTGGCCAGGTTTTCCAAATGTATTATGCATACATTTTGTGATATTATAAAAAAAAAATAAATAAAAAAAAAGTGATGTATGAAAACAAGAAGATGCTAAAAAATTTTTTTTTAAATGCACAAAACCTTTAAGGTAGGGATATTTGTATTCGGATAATACATTTTTATGCATCTCTAATCTTTGATTATTAAGACATTTTCTGAATAAATTCCTACACCTTTAAAAATAAAGGTTCCAAAAGGGGGTTTTCAAAGCGATGCCATAGGAGAACCATTTTTGGTTCTCCAAAGAACCTTTAAGTGAACCGTTCTTAAGTGTAAAGAACATTTGAATAATCTAAAGAACCTTTTTGCATTGTAAAGGTTACATGGATATTAAAGGTTCTTCATGGAACCATTGATGCCAGTAAAGAAACTTTATTTTTATGATTGTAGATGTGTTAAAAATAAGTCATGTAATTTTGCCTCAATTCATGTGAGTGATAACTCACTTATGACTGGCTACTATTACTTTACAAAAAAGACATGTTACTCCCAGACATATCCGCTTGTTAAGTCGTGACGTAAGCAACGCTAATACTTTTTAATATACTGTCTTCTTTCTTTGTATAACAGTTGTATCTAATAACATATTAGCCAGGCTGTTGTGAGCGTTGTGTGCCCAGGCTCTGCCGTTCTCAGTGCCGTCAAAATAAAGGTCACAACAGCTTACGTCACTTCATAGTTCCTACGGTGCGAATGCAACCAGGAAAACGGCACTATAGGGGAACTATTAGTTCTCGGGGAACCACCCTGGTGGCTAGTTCCTAAGTTCCTAGAGCTACACGGTGCGAAAGCCCTTTATGTAACTGAACTGTTCAGGGTGTCGTGTTCTAACTCAGGTAATAAATGAAACCAGTCATAGTAAAGTTTTTCAGCAACAAGCTTTCTCTCGATATTTGAGCCTAACAAATTTTACAATGCATGCATGAAATAGATGCTGAAATAGTCAAAATGCGTAATAAAAGAAGCACTAATTAAACATCACTGTTTGGGTCAAGGATTTCAGCCCTTCTTCAGCCAAAACAAAAAAAATCATTATTTCTAAATATTCAACTGATATTGTGATTTCTCTCATGTATTAACTTAGACGTTTAGATGGAAACATAGCCAATATTAAAGTAAACATGAATGTTAAAATAAAAAATATACTGAGGTTCCAATGACATTCATTCTCGTGTGTTACGCAGCATGTTTGAACTTCCAAAAGAACCAATGAGGTTCATTCTCATGTGTAATGAGTAAATTGTTGCCACATTGTACAAATTTGTTCCCTCATTTTACTTTCGTTACATGATTTAATTTACTAAAAAGAGGGAATTAATTAGTACAAAGCAACATGGCCACAATTTACCTAAAAACGAGGGAAATAATAAATAAGCCATGAAAATGATTCTTAATTCGTGGTCATGATATCATGTTTTTTCTTCCACGTCATTTGGACAGCTCTGCAGGATAAAATGTGATCTGAATTCAAAATTGCATTGCTCACATACAAGCACCAAAGCTCTTTTTTCACAACATATGCACTACACTGCAAAATAATAGAATAAAGCCTTTCTTTTTTTTTTCGGAAATAAGGCCACAATCCTACTTGAGTATTTTACTCATGCGGCATTGTTAGCACACAACATTGTGTCTCTAAAATAGAGCTATCTCCTTTTGAAAATCTGAAAATGGTGCAGATGGCATCAATAAACAAATAGGACATTTACGTATTCCCCTCACTTTCCCTCGGCGTGTCCTTTTAACAAAGAAAAAATAATATGGTGGGCGCCAGACATGAGCAGATATTTTAATATGCTATTCCAAATTGTTGAGCTGCTGCTTCTTTGGGTTTGCGCTAGTTGTGTCAAGTGCAACCCCGGATGGGATCAAATATTCATCAGTCTGTGCTTGTGTCATCACAAGTCAACAAGACGGCGGCGGAGAAAGCGAAGCCGCTTTGATCAGCTCGTCTCTGGAGCGCTCCCTTGTTCCTGCAACATCCTGATTGCTCCCATCCACCGGGACTCAAGCATATCTTTTTCACAGAGAGAAAAACCTGGGCTGCGTTGAGCTTCACACATCACATGGCCACACGCTCAAGGTGGAATTGTCTCTTGTTTTGTGTCACCTTCCCAGCAACGAGAAGGAACGGAACGAAAAGTTTCAAGTCTTGTTAGATCTATTGTAGTCGCTGCTTCAAGCTCAGCTTGGCTCGCCGCCCAAGGACCGTTGGCGGACCACCTGATGCGTAGAGCATACAAAAGTGGCACAGGCTTTCTCAAAGAGGATTGGTCTGAATTTTTGTAAGTCACTGTGCACAGTCATATAAAGTCATATTTAATCTGTAGTCTGCTACAATAAGAACTTATTGCTGGATTTTCCAAATTGTGCAAGGTTTGTGATTCAATTTACTTCAAAGGCACCAAAAGAGGTTTGCTAGAAAGAAACCTGTTTGGGATGCAAAGCACAAACCCGTACTAGAGACAATGCTGGTCTTTTCAACAAGGTTGGTCAGAATAAGCTGCGATGTGGACAGGGTGTGTTCTAAATTCAACTGCTGTCATGCTAACTCCCATTAATGGGTCATTGCTATGTTCCCAGGGTCCTATGTTATCCTATGTTCACCAGATTTATATGGCATATAATGAACATTTGAAAAAGGGTCCTATGCTCAGGGTTCTATGTTTCCCATGTTTATATAAAACATAATGCACTGGCTCTCAATATAATAGGCCTAGACTGGAGGGAACAAATGGTTGGAGTAACGGAGTCACAAATGGAGCTTTTCAGCTGCATGGTATGGTTTGGTATGGCTCGATACAGCTCACTTTTTGACGCTTTTCCATTGCATGGAACGGCTTGGTATGGAACGATACGGCTTGCTTAAATAGTACCGCCTCAGTTGGGGTTCCAAGCGAGCCATACTGATACTAAATGTGACGTGTAAACACTGCAGATCAATGATTGGTCAGAGAGAATTGTCTACCAGCGTCATTGGATTTGAAACACAAGACACTAAACTAGCTAGATTTAAAAAGTCAGTAAAAGCCACCGCAGTATCGTTCGCGAAACAACTGCTTGCTTTAAACAACCGTTGCACGGAACTTGAAAAAAGAAATGGTTGTATTGTGGTCAGTAGATGAGGTGCAGACTTGTTGGTAGACAAGGAGCGGATCCACGGCAGTAAAGGCGGCGCAACTATATCAGTCTATAATCCCACCCACTTTGAAGTGGTACTAACTGCAATGGAAAAGCAAACCAAAAGTAAAGTGAGCCGAGCCGAGCCAAGTAGTACCACACAGTGGAAAAGCGCCAAAAAGGTCATAGCTTTCTTAGGTTAGGTTAGGGTTAGAATATTATAAAGTTGAGGGCCCTGGGAAAATGTGTCCTGACCTTTTAAAAAGTTTACTTAATGTGTGTTAAAAGACCATTGAACTTGGGAAGATAGGTCCATATTTTATGTGTTCATTATGTGCCATATAAATATAGGGAACATAGGACCCTGGGAACATACAGTAGGTATGCTCCCCAAATTAAACCTCAAGCGGCTGAATTGGAACACTCTACATATGCGCACGCCACCCAATAGCGCTCCTCAGGAAGCGCACAGAAGATTTAAATACAGTTTGACGTTGCTAAGCTAACAATGCAAAAGGAACAGACTAGATTCAGATGTGATTAATAGTTTAATGTTAACATGTTGATAAGCTAACAACGTAAAACTGACAGAAGACTTCATTGAAAAGTGATTAAAAATATTATGTTAGCATGCTGCGAAGCCTATAACGCAAACTGCACTGAAGACAGTTCAAAATTTCAATAAAGTTTTGTTAGAAATTTACATGTTAGCATGATGCTAAGCTAACTTAAGTAATTTCAGTAAAAAACAAGTCTGATAGCATGTTATCAAGCCTATAACACAAAGTGCACAGAAGACAGCTCAAAATAATTTCAACAAAGTTTGATATTAGAAGATGCTAAAATTGGATGTTAACATTATGCTTTAGGTGCACACTCAATTCAAAAGTGATTTCAGTTAAGGTTTTTAACATGTTGCTAACCTAACAATCCAAAGTGCACAGTAGACTTGATTCAAAAGTAATTTCAATAAAGTTGAATGCTGAGTTATACTATCCACATTAATTTTGACATTAATCAAAACATCCATACCAAAATTCAATGCAAACAATGAATGTTGCATCTATGGTGTTTTGCATTTGTATTTTGTCAATAAATAATTTTTTAATAAAGTGGAATGCTTTAGCATGTTGCTAAGATAACTATGCAAAACACAAAAGACTCAAAAGTGATTTAAAAAGTCTGATGTTAACATATTGCTAAGCTAACAACACAAAGCACACAGAAGACTTCAGTAAAGTTTTCTAAGCTAACTATGTTTGCTAAGCTAACTATGAAAAAAAAAACAGAAAACTAAATTCAAAAGTGATTTCAGTGAAGTTTAATGTTAGAACTTTAGGCCTAAACGAGCCTTAGAAGAAAAAAAAACATTACTAGTGTGAGACAAAACAATGGAACTGACATATTTTAAGATATGTCAGTACAAGTTGCATTCAGTTAAAACAGCTCAAACATGTATTTTAGTCTGGGACTATAGGATTAAGCCTTGTCTATGAAAACGGGGGTAGATGTTAAAGTTGGATGTTAACATGATCCTAAGTTAACGCAAAACAGACTTGATTCAAAAGTTATTTTAAATGTTTATTGTTAGCATGTTGCTAAAGTGCACAGAAGACTGTTAATTTTGTTTTTTAATAAAGTTTGATGTTAACATGTTACAAAAGCACACACCAATGTTAACTAAAATAGTCAAATTTTTGTTCATATAAAACTATTAGAATCGATGCGTTTCAGTATTAAATTAATTCTAGTATATTTACAGTCAATATCCTGGATGAATTTGTTTCGCTGACCTCTCGCTGAGCACAAAGCATTCAAGGATTGCCTTCTGTATGAAAGATACTTATGCTGCTTCTTTAGAAGAAATATGCTGCTGCTGACCTGTGGCCTCATTTATAAAACTTTTCGTAGATTTCATTTTAAAAGTGTACGTACACACAAAAGTTAGATTTTACGCCAGAATCTCCACCCCGTCTCATCCCCGGAATAACCATATATGGAGCTTACAATGCCTAGTTTTACTATGCATAACCTCATCTGCATATAATTTCCATGCATATTCCCATCCACATGACACCATGGTTAACACCGTCAAAGGTACAAGACATTGGAAAATATTAGATACGGACTATGAATGCTATTTGTGCCATACACATTACATTGTTAAAAATCATCCAATATCCTTATGTTTTAGAATAAATATATCAAAATATCCATAAAAAACTAAATTGTATAAACTATTTCTCAGATAAAGTTTTTAGAATAGAGTTGATTGATTCATTTCCACAGGCCAAATAGTATTAAACAATTCAAATCAAATTTATGCAGTTTTGCTGATAAGGTGAACATATCTTTTAGGATGTTTAGTGGAAACAGATCGGCCTACTTATTTATTGCAGTGTAAATACAATTGTATGACTCGCCGCGTAACTGACAAAGTATTTTAAAAAGGAAACCTGCAAATCTTACCATTTTCTTCAAGTTGTATCCTTCAAATACAATAGTATTTTTATAATTTTTTGAAGATGCCTTCAACATCAACACCTCCGTGCAAGTTGCAGTTGTACAGCTATTGTGCCATAATATCGAAGTAAGTGTGCATCACTGATCATCAGTCTCGCAAAAATATTTTGTCATAACATGAGATCTGCAGTTTAGTTTAAAGAGGAGTTATTGTGCACCTAGCACTCCTTGCTGTCATTAAAACAGTGTCACATGAAAAGTGATCAAAAATAGCACATCCACTATCTAATTTCATATCATTTTTGTTTAACTTCTGCATAATGACTTTATGTAATTTCAGTGCTTATCACCATTAATGAAAGTGGAATTTTAATGTAAATGTGTATATCAAAATTAAAACAAAGTTTAAAATCATTCTGTTTACTTAATTACTTTTCTCTCTCTAGTAAAAGGGTTTGTACGCACAGTCTAGAGTTTCCGTACGGTGCGCACATATTTATGGCAAGTTTATTTTTTATAAAACTGTGTGGAAAATTCTGTATGCATATTTCTATGCCCATTTTGTGCGTACGCAATGGTTACAAATGAGGCCCCAGATCTGTTGTACAAGCACCAAAGGGAGGAAAAAAACCTGTTGTAATGACTTATAATGGCACTGCAAGAGCAAACACATCGAGGTCTAGCAGGCCTCTTTGGTCATCCAGACCTGGAAGCCGCAGTAATATGCTGATGTTTATTAGTACCAGCCTTGTATGATGCCATTAGTGCTTCATTTAGAGGAGAGGACACTCATAAACACTGATATATTTTGGACCTTTGACAGCACAGTGTTTTTATGAGCCATTTTAATTCACTCTCAGTTTGCCTTGAACTTCACCACTTTGATATTGTTTGTTCACTGAACCGAGGCACACTTAACCTCCTGCATCTGTCATTGACATGTTTGCAGTTCAACAACCACAAAACAGACGAAGAACCTTCATTTACCCTCTAAAAGCGCAGAAGGGCCGTCACTTTTTATGGTCTCTGAATAACTAAGCAGTTGCAGTGTGTAAACCCACAGAAATGAAAGATCACACATAAGATATTAAATAATTAAATTTTAGACAACAATGAGATTAAATGGAGAGCAAATGGACATTTTAGCTGGCCAGAATTTTTCAGCTATGCTATCCACATTCAATTTACGCTAGAAAAACCTGTCAGAATTCTCATCAACATCAAGACATTGTGCATTTGTGAGTCATATTTTGTCAATATATTTATTTTGAGACTATTTTGACCTAAATTAGATGGAGACTTACCAAGAAATAAGTGAAAAGTCTTTGAGGAAGGACCATAAATATTATATGACAGGTATTAATCAGTAGAGGGCAGTAAGGGTGCACGCATGTCAGAAGAAACCCAGCTGCATTCTCTGGATTATGATTAATGAAAATGAGACATTTGAGGTGAGTAGGGTGCCATCCCTAAAAGGAGGGGTTGATTTTACTCTAGCCATATGTTTGAAATGACAATCATGGCCATAATGAAAAGGCATAAACCTGTCTTTAAAATGATAAGCTAGGCTAATTTGAATGCCAATCCATTCAGATGAAGGACTGCATGTTCACACGGAAGTAAAAGTCACTAGAGGAAGTAAGGCCAAATACTTTTTATCCAATTAACGTTTTTGTCACATTGAACATTAAACTTGAGTTTAATGAGAGTTGAGAGTGACATGTGAAGTTTCTAGTAGTTAATATTAGCTACACTACAAGCTACAAACAAAAAGTAGCAAACTACATTGAACCTATGTACGTGCGCAATGTTTTTGTAAATCTGTAGGAATTTGTAAATGTTTTGTAGGATTTCGATACAACTGTTCAGTTTGTAGAGCTACAACATGGAAGCTAATTAGCATATTAGCTAAAGGTTCCCTCAGGAATTTCTTGCGTTTCTAGAAAAGTGTTTTTGGATTTATGAGTAAATGCAGGTCTGTGGCTAATATTACTTGAAGACACTTTTTCGCAGTTTGTTCTACAACATACATTATAATTAATTTTGAAACTTCTATGCCTTTAAGCTATTAACAAGCTGCTACATAAGGAGTTGCTAACAGTTGTCCAATTTGTCAAGCATGTAAACTCAAAGCCCTGTGGGAGTTCCGGACCTTTTTTTTTAACTCAAATAGGAAACTATTATTGTAAAAAAACCATTAGCAATCCCCAAGGATTGGCCGAAGGATTGCTAACCTATGGTCATTTAGACTTCCGGTGTGGCCAGCAAAATGGCGCCTTGTCTGAACTTATCTAGTGTGATGGTATTAAATGGGAAAATATACATTTATACTAAAATAACTAGAAGACACCCTAATTGAGTCAAAAACTGTGGCAAACTCCTGTTTTTAAAGCTAAATTGCTCAAAAAATGCAACAAAATAGAGCTTGCTTGGCTGTAAAGCTGCCTTTGCAATACAACAAGGCATAAAACAAAAATCATGTTGTCATTTGTTGGAAAAACAGCTGAGCTATTCTCACTACTAAAAAATATAGTTAGTGGCATTGCTACTGTCAGTTACTCCCCAAGACTTCTTCCAAATCCAGTAATGCTGCAAACCATGAGTGCCGAACAAAGATCCTAGAGATCCACCAAGAAGTTTTAACAAAGAAGTTAAAACCAAATCTGCTTTTAAATCTAGGTATCTGGGCAATTGAACTTGATCTGCCTTTCAGGGTGTCATGTTCTCAGGTGATAAATGAACCCAGTTGTGGTAAAGTTCTTCAGAATGAGTCGGCTCTCGCTATTTTACCCAAACAAATTTTACAGCATAATTTTTGGTAATAGTGAAATGCTTCCACACTGCTGACATGCTAAGCTGTTGTAGCTTATAGACACTGTGTGTATGAAATGAAACAGTCAAATTTCTGTTGCCGAAATTTTGGAGCATCACTAAACAAAATTGGTGCTATTTTTCTAAAGTAGGGCTGTCAATATTGAAAAAGGTAAGTATTAAATTAATTAGATGATATGCTGATCTAATTAATAAAATTAACTACAAATATTTGCATATATCAATTTCTAAGACAAGTAAATAATTAAAGGTGCTAAATAGGATGTTTTGTTTTATACATTTTTGCAATATTACTTGAAACTGTCTTTACTAACTGATAAAATACTATTTATTAGGTGCACTGAAAGGAATAATATTAATATACATCATCTGTGCACGAGGTAGGGCCTTAAAAACATCACTGCCATTACGTTCCTTGTGAGAGACGTGCGCGGATTGCCCCTCTGGCTTGTCAATCACTGCCATGACGTTCCTTGTGAGAGACGCGCGGCTGCGCGCTCCAGTAACTTTCCACACTCCACAGACGCCGCATGCAATGTTTTTGTCAGGAGACAAGAGTTACAACTGCAGATTATGAGTTACCTGCGGTGAGTCCGACATAATTAATCCACTAAGTGTGTGCGCGGCTTTAAGTCGCGCACACACTTAACGCTTGTAAGGCCAATTATGAATGTAAATTGATACTTATGACTGATCACGCTCAAATGCGTCCAGTCAGAGCCAGTTGCGTTCAGTCTGCGATTACAGTCGGTGTTCAAATTCCATGTGAAAGTACATAAATCTGCTTCAGGAGCAGGAAACAATCGCTGTATGTTGAGCATAGTCTTAGAATGTTTTAGCTAGTCGTTAAATGTGTGCCCGGCTTAATAACACAGCGAATGCCGGTGGTAAACACTCGTGTTCCAAAACTCGTGCACGAGGTTTGGGAGGCGTTCCCTCGAAAAGAGCTGTGAAGAAGGGGGTTTGTTCTTACGCATGCGCTCATTTCGAAAAATCAGTCGACGAAAAGATCCTCTGTACCACCTTTAAGACATCCGGCCATTAAAATGGCTTCAGAAGTCAATATATTGTTTATTTCCATGTCACTGAACAAAAGCTGATCCTGTAATCCACAACAATCCATTTTGTAATCGAGTTTCTCAATCTGTTCAAGGTAGAATTGAGACCCCATGGACGTTGCTTTTAGTAACAGCTGGGTCTAAGCTGACTGAAGTTTCCAAATGCCGAAGAATGTCTGCAAAACACCTTAAAACATGGTAAGGGTTTACAATCCTGCCCCTAGTTCCTGCAATTTGCAAACCTCATCAGTTTCCTCACAGTATATCAGATCGGCAGACTCAACTACTCTGCCA
The DNA here is from genome assembly GCA_003731715.1 of Anabarilius grahami. Lineage (NCBI taxonomy): Eukaryota > Metazoa > Chordata > Actinopteri > Cypriniformes > Xenocyprididae > Anabarilius > Anabarilius grahami. Next base: position 326,089 of record RJVU01067364.1, on the reverse strand, counting down.
AACCTCATTCCCTTTCCTGCCTCTCAAATGGAGCCAAACAAAGATAGATCAATAAAGATCCGCCTCAGGATGCCAACCGTGGTCTCCGCAGAGCTTCAAACAAACCTCGGCACCGAGGAGGAGGTCTGATAGCCATCACAGCACACTGAGATATGGCTCTCGAACACTGGAGCTCATATCAGCACACGGGACACATGCCACCATCCTCTCAGTATTCTGCGCCAGTGAGCAGCCCAGACACAGTGCCTGATTAACTGAATGCACCATCATGGCCTCTTGAGAACGAACAAGTGGGCCGCACCAGAACAGGGGATGGACGTAGAAAATGAGCATGAAGAAACTGATTGCATGAAGGGGTCTTTTAAAATGGGGGAAGTGAAATAGGTTGAGGGGAGACTTGTCTGAAAGGCTGCCAAGTAGCGGCATAATTTAAAAGGCGAGAGAGACAACAGAAAAATAGCACAGGTTGTTAGCAATGTGGGCCACCGTGGAATGAATTATGATGATGTGAGGAAGACGATTTCATTATCTTCATTAAAAACCAATTAATATTCCTAATTATGAAGTCATGATTCTTTAATGACTGCCAACCTTGTCCTCTCAGAACAAAAATCAAAGACTTACGATTAGAACTAAAGGCACAAATATCAACTCTGGCATCATTTGCTCACGCTCATATCATTCTAAGCCTGTATGAACACTGTGTAACACAAAAGAAGACATTCAGATGACCGTGTTGTTCGCTGCAAACAAATAACCGGGTCAATGATTTGATCTTGAGAATGGGATCAAGTTGTGAACCATATCAAATGATTTACTGAAAAGATCTGTCTTCAGAATTTCTCTCGTCTTCAATAGAAAAAAGTCATACAGGTTTGGAATAACACGAGGGTGAATAAATGTTAATAAGAATACTATTACAGAAATAATATACTTTAAAATAACAGGCTATATTTCAAGGGATAGTTCACAATGAAAATTCCATCATTTACTCACCCTCATGTTCTTTGACTTTCTTCTTTGTAACATAACAGAAGTTATTTTGAGAAATGTCTCATATATATATATTTATTTTATTTTGTTTCCCACTCAAACAAAGATAATGGCTAATGGTAATGTTACCAACATTCTTCAAAATATATGTTGTGTTCCACAGAAGAAAGTCTTACAGGTTTGGGACTACATTAGGGTGAGTAAATGTTGACGACAACTTTCATTTTTGGGTAAACTATCCCTTTTGGGAAATGAATGTAATGTCTTCAGACACTTAATTGCTTGTTATCTGCAAATACATGAAATTATATTATAGTTTGCATTTATATTAAATGCAATTAGAATTTTAGAGTGCTTTTTGTCCAACTCAAGAAGGACTTGAGTACAGTAAATATTTATGGAATTTCATTATCTTTGAAATATGATTAAAGTGTACTGCAGAATGTACTGACAAGCATTTGTGGTAAACTAAAATAAACTTTAATATAATTTCTGTTTAAACTTGTGTGTCATGTATTTAAATATATTTCTAATACATTTGTAATAAAGTTGCAATTTAATACATTTAAAAATATATTAACTTTAAATGTAATATTGCATAACACTACACTTAAAATTAAAATCAAGGTTTTTACGTGTGCTTTAGTATATTAGTCAACACATCGAAGTAAGTGTACTTCTTTAAAGCATGACAAAAAAATATTAAAATGTACTATAAAGTAAAACCTTTAATTCATTATTAAAATGCACTTTTTAAAAGTTTACTTAAGAGTGTCAAGAAACAGTTATGAAAGTGCGCTCTCTCTAAGTACACTTAAGTGGTAATTTATTTAATATTATATTATCTGCAATTAGAGTTTTTTTTTTTTTTTAAATATACTTATAAGATACTACAAGTGCACATTCAATACAGATAAGAGCACTTCTTTTTCAAAGGGAATATACAGTAAAATGTACAGTTAAAAGGAATGGTTGGACATCCTCAGCACCATTCAAATCACTTTCATTGATAATTAATTTCAAGTCACCAATAAAGGCACATTAACTGTTGCTTCTTCAGCTGAATTCAGGCTAAAATATCTTGCATGGATGATCACTTTTTAATAAGTGATCTGTTTTCCCCTCATTCAGTCTCTGGTTTAACATCTACAAGTTATTTCACATCACACTTTATCTCTTGTTAGCATTTTATTGGGCTTAAAAATGCAAACAAGCAAAATAATTACTCTGAATAAAAATTAGCTAGCATGCTGTATGTGCAGTGAAACATATGCCACCAAATATAGCTGTTTCCTTTCTCTTGTTAAGCCTTGCCCTGGGCCAACACCATCGCCACACTGACAACAATATCATTAAAAAATAATTGTTACAGCAAACATTCTTTCTCTGTGCTAAATACCTTTTCTGTGCTAAAAACATTTACTTTGATAAACGCATAAAAGAGCACAGTTGTTGGCTTCTAGCCATAAGGGATGGGGACATATTTACAACTCCCATTTGCAATTTAATAACAACACCATCTCACTCTTGACTGAGTGTGAGAAAAGTTTTGGGTCATGTTTTAATTTACTGAAATGATTTCAGATTAACTTAGACTAACAAAATACGAGAGGTCCTTTGAATATTGACTCTTTGTGACTACAAACAATTAACCTGTCAGACAAAGGATTTGTTATGCTCACGACTTACACTAGAGACAAAACAAGAAGCACTAATCTTTTGAGCTCTTTCCCAGTACAAGACTTTTTCAAACTTTCCCATCCATGAACTTTAGGTAGACACAAACCAATTTCAAAGGCAAATGCACCTTATGATGAATGTAAACAATAACATCTTCAAACAATGCTATGCAATCTTTTTGCCTTGGATACATTCCCTTAGCAGAAATACCTGCACAATGGTGAGTGAATGAAAGTGTGCAGAGCGAGGCCCCTAAAGCATTCCCAGGAAGTCAAATAATACATGTGCGAGAAAGCAATAAATCACCCACATCTGGCAACATTCTCTACGCTAGCGACTTGTGACATGGATCAAAAGGAAGAGCTTTTGTTTGTACTCATTAGCCAGGGCCTTGTAGCTTTCATTTTCTCAAAAAAGCGCCGCACCATGCAAACACCCTCAACATGTATGTCCTTTTGTTGAAAAAACGGGTAATGGATGTACTGTGCAAGGTCTCCTATGAGCCACTGAGAAATGAACATCTAGACATTTCCATCTTTCATCTCCTCACTTTAATCTGCCTCTTATTCCATCTTCTTCAATCAGTTGCTGTTCAGAATTCTAGCGTTAATAACGTAGCCATGTAAATCTTTGCAATTTCAATCCTTAAATGTACTTTCATCCTCCATACTCATAATATTGGGATGAAAGGTCAGTCAGTCGGGATGGCGACTATCTTCATCTTTCTCACTATCATACTTTTCTTTGATCCACAGAACTTTTGCCAAAGAAGGCAAAAACTCAAATAACATGAAAAACAGTGGTGCAGTGCACAGCAAATAATTACTTTCTTAATTAGTATTTTTTTGATGATAATCTAAAACATCCTTAAAGCAGAACTAAGTAACTTTTTTTACCTTCATAAATAGTTTTCTAAGTCCTTACAATGGTTAATTGACTTGTGGTGTGTTTGAGGCGTGCACTAACCCCCTCTGGCACGTCTACGCCAGAAAACAGCACTTGCAAGTTGAGCTGCGCCGACCCGACACAATCTCGCCTCATGTTCACGTTCACGCGAGAGTGACAAAATGCTTTACGGTAATTCAAAAACAATGTATATTTTATGACTTTATAAGACAATTTCGAAAATTACCCACCTCCATCGAGATTTCTTGTACTGTATTTGCAAAACTACTGCGCTGGTGAGCGTTGTAGTCGTTGTAGTCCAGAGCTGCGCTTGGAGTATTTACGACAGTGTGATTCACTGAAGGAACCTGTAGGGGGAGCTTCGCAAATCTTACTGAGTTCCGCTTTAAAACAAGTACTTACAAATACTTAAATTTACTTTTAATTCCTATAGTTTTCAGATATTATATATTGAATGATATATCGTGAATTTATTTTTCATACTCCAGTGCCAAATTTTTTTTTTTTCTTATTTCAAACATTAATTTAAGTTTAATCATGCTTAACACTTTATGCTTAAAACAAGAAGAAAAAAAATTAAGAGATATTCTCTGAAAACATGTCTTCGTGGACAATTTTGCTTCTGAAGTAAACGTCTTTTTTATTTTTAAGGGGCCATCCAGACATTTGAATTTAAAAACTTCAAGTCAGTGGAGTGAAAAAACGTGACATAAGTTGAACTTATTTTAACTTGAGCGCCGCATTTTTAAAATGCTGCATCATGCACGAGGTGCAAAAGACATAAGCGCAATGGTCAAACACGTCCATCTTGCGTGTTTACATTGAAAAACAATGGAAAGTAGTGCAGTGGAATGGAAAAAAGCATTCTGTGTGAATGGCCCCCAAGACAATTAGACATTTGTAACTGAAAATAAAAAAATAAAAAATTAAAGAAAATTAGCAGTCCGCCCAGTAGTCCTAGCTGATTTCCTGAAAGGCAGGTAGGTAGGTTTTTGCTGTCAAAGTTATAGGATTTACACAGCTGTCTACAATCTTTCAACAATGGTTTCTATATCCCTGGTGAAAAATATAGCCATAATTCAATGTGTGACATAGGGGTGTAACAATACCCTCATCCCATGATTCGATACATATCACGATACTGAAATCCCGATACGATATTATTGCGATACTCCAAGACATATGGTAAAAGTTTAACAAATTTACTGTTGATTAAAATGCTAAATTTGGTATTACATTAGGGGTGGAAATGAATAGGCTTGGACTTGGTGCTGGTATTGTAACCCAATGCACAAGACAATGGTAACACAACAAGAATAAACGTATTCATGATTCTGAAGCTGAAAATACAGAATTATTTTAGACAAATATGTTTGCACTCAGTCACTGAATAGATATATTTAAAATAATGTAGGCCACTTTTTACTGGAAACACAAGACATTTGGCATTATCAGGACCCACAAATATTTATACATTTTTTATATATATATAAATTAGTAGTTTAATGTAGAACTGACACTAAAACTCTGTAAACTTAATTTTTTCCCCCTCACACAATAATTTTCATTTTGGGTGAACTATACACAATACAGACAGTCACTATCCATGATACATATTGTTGTTTTTGTATTGCGATATATTGTAACACCCCTAATGTGACGTCTATCTTCTTAAAGAATGTGAATAGGATATCAAGTTACACAAAGCTAAAAAAGCCACTCTAATATAATTGCAAGTCTACGGGCTGCTGCTTTCAGTTAGTATCTTGGCTGCATAGTTAAATTGAGTGAGAAGTTCATTTTTACAGTGCAGCCAGTCTAGTCTCAGCATTTTTATCAAGCTTGTCCTGAGCCCACCTCTCCATATATAAATCCAATGAAACTGTCGCAGCTGATCAGTCCACTCAGATTAAATTTCCAGGCTTCTCTAGATAGAGTCTTCATGAAGCTAGCACATATTCATTGACATATAAACCCAGAATATTTCAATGCAGAGTTTTATGATTTCCTAGAGCTTGGATAAAGCATGTGGACTAGGAAAGAAATGTTATTGTGGCAAAAAAAAAAAAAAAAAAAATCACACGGAGGACCACAGGCCCAATTTGTTGAGAGTCCCAATCCATGAAATTCCCTTCATCTATCGTTCGTTCACTTGGACACTGGAAACAGCGTGGTTTTATTGGTTCAATCTAAAGCCTTTCCCATGCACCCAATTTGTGGCCATTGCATCATTAATCACTTTATGATTGTGTATTCAACATGTTCCTAGCATTGTTCCCAGCTGTCCAAATCTATTTGCCTCTATATGACTAGATGGCCAAGTGGGATTCATTGTGTGTGGCCAACAGCTTCTTTTGTCTGAGTATTTAATGTGTCAGTTTGAGGAATGGCCATGAAGAAATTGATAACTTGAGAATAAAATGTCTCTACAATGTTGATTTTCGAAGAAAAAATTGATTATACAAACCAGAAAATGGAAAATGCACAAGGAAAGAGTAGGAACCCCAGAGAAAGCTCATGTGTATCACCCACCATTGATACATGAACATGTAAACTTGAACTTCCGCCAAGGACCAGAACCCTGAAACTATTTGCACCCCCACACACAAGCTTGCCATCAACAGCTGGTGTTGTTTCTACAGTCTTGAACTTTTGTAGGCATTGCTTTATTGATTTCTTGCATAGTAGCTTAAGGCTAGAGATCCCAAGATGCATAAAAAAAGAGTTCTTCTAAACGGATGGATCAGAAGAAGTGTCAAATTTATTTGCTTGATATCTGCCCAGGCCTGTTAAATTTAAGATCACAGCCTAGAGCGGTTTATACATTTGCGACTACTATAAGTGAACACGGTTATATAGACAACTGTACGTGAAAAGTTTGTATTTGTTGCCATGCTGGCAAAATAAAGTGGTTAATGAGTACAACAAAAAAAAAGGAGAGAATTTTAGCACAACACTAAGATGCTTTTAAGTTTTGTAGTCAAAAACATGCAGCTAATCACACCCATCTGCAAAATCGTGCCTGTAACGTCATTATAAAGTGTGAAGGCTTTTTAATTCTAGACTAAAAATATCACCCACTGTAATGAAACGTTAATGAAAAGAAATGATAAACATGAGCACTCTTGCCGTTAAGAATAAATTATAAATAAGCCAATCATTAAAAAAAATAAGATCAGAAGAGGTTTATCAATACGGCAAACACAACTCAAGCACTCACAAGCACACCTTAAGTATCACCTTCCTTGGATTTTAAAAGGATGTTCACAATAGACTTTAGCAAACAGCTTATTGATTGGCTTTCCTGGTTCTCGAAAAAAAACAAAAGCATACTAAACAAGCCTGACTTCAAGTTTCAAAAATCAGTAGACAAGGCAATATTACACACACACAAGACAGACAGTTAATTACATACCCTAATTACACAGTAATCCTGAAACTAAACACTTGGAAAGGTTCGGACCCCCATCCCAAAGGCTTGTGTTAAAGTGGTGCATTGCACAATACCCTTGATCCTGCGTCTGATGACCCCCATCCGGCACTTGAGCGAAACGGAAAACATATCCTCCTCTTACCGCCTCCTCTCCTCTTTAGCGACTCATCGTTGGAAGAAAAAAAGAGAGGGAGAGGGGAAAATAGCTCCAAAGCACTGTGGTAGGAGTCACATGGCACTCTCAGGAGCAGTCCGCCACTCCACAAAGGCAGGGAGACAAAACAAGAAAAGGCAATTTCTCATTCTCTACCTCTCTACACGTTACATACCCATCCTAGCTGAGGAAAGTTGTGGCGCTCTCAGGCAAGGCGGCATCTGTCAGAATGACAGAGCGAGTGAGGGAGTAAAAAAAAAGAGCCTGGGAACAAACGAGTTGTTTGAGTTCCAGCCAAAGAACACCTCGGCATCTGAATGCTTCCTTGTCATGTCTTTGGATCGGTACAAGAACGGTAATCAATATTTATAACTCCTTATCTTTTCCGACATCGCTACCTCCTTTTGCAGTATTCTTCTCCTTTTTTTTCTTCTCGAATCCTCCAGTGCGCTACTTGCCCTTCGTCTTTTTCGCACTCTTGATCACTTTTTTTCTGTCTCTATCATTTTCTCTTTCTAGCGCACATGCACAACTGGTAACACTGAAAAGCTTTTGGGAATTGAATAGAACTACTCCTCTCTTTTCCCATATTGGAATTCTACTATAATTAATCACAGCAGCACCGAGTTGATCGCTCCATGTAATACAGCGGTAGTTAAAGGATGATAGCAATACTCCACACAATGCATCAACTTCATTACACTCCTAATAAGTGAAGCAGTACTGTATGGGGTAGGGAAGAATGCAACTGCACTTCGTGGATACAAAAGTGTACTTGCTTGCATTTTACAAGTGCAGCATACAAGTTGCTAACTACAACTGTACACCAAAACAGCTTAGGAATCAATTAAGGAGCCAGTGGATTCCATAAGGGAAAAAAATTAGGTGCCAAATTATTTTTTTAAGTGCCACAAAAGAATAAACGTGTTAATTTTGTCATGTGTTGTCACGTCTGCTCTCCTTTTACAGATTTTCAACCATCTTGTGGATGTCCTGGGAACTAAAATTCACTAAAAGTAGGAAATGAATTGCTTTTCCAACTTGCATACAATCACAAAGAATTGTTCTTTACACAGAATCTGAACCAGTGTCACAGGCCATGATAATGTCAACATTATTTGGCAAATGAGTATAGTTTGGCCTCCTCCTAATGCATCCTATAAACATTGTTGTCTTGCACACACCCAATCTATTTTTTCTTCATTAGTAATATCTGAGAGGTAAATTTGGTGAAAGGTAACTCTTCACATGCAATTATATGGGCGGTGTTTTTAGCTCCTCCATTCTTATTTATTTTTCTAGCTAACTAACGTGTTTATGAGCATTGAATGGCTTTTCTGAGGTAAATTTGACATTATTGTTCTTAAGCTGTTTTGTACAAGCTCTTTCCAAGGTTGAAACGCTGACTGAGCGATCTGTCAGGCCACATTGAAGAGTGCCAAAACGACATTTATTGCTTGTATTTCATGATAAAATTGACAGAATTTGAAAACTGCAAGTTTGTTAATTGTTTCCTAAAATTAACAAACACATTAAAATTGACATTTTAAAACACATAAAGGTGACAGTTAAGTACAAATCTCACAGCAATTATGGATGGCTGCGCTACTAATAATGTGAAGTTCAGGGAGTAGTCTAACAGAAAACAGCAAAGATTAAAAGATATACAGAATAAGAATCCATATCAGTATCAATTAAAAACAAGAATTGTTAACGATTAGTTCTCGTCCACACAGCTGACGTTTATCACATTGTATGCACGCAATAGACACTGGCCTCCCACACTTTTACAGTGTTCATTCATTGACACATCTATGTCGTTTTCTATCTCTCTCATGCCGGCACAGCCATCAGCATTGTTGCTCGATAGAGATGAGGGTTTTGAAAAACCCTGATATTTTCCGTTTTGACATGCTTTTCTGACGTGGAAAATACGTGGACGCGTATTTTGGCGCTCAAAGGTTTTTTTCCACTGCAACTTTGCTGCTCGTCGTCTCATTTTATTACATCAACACAACAAAAGATGTGATGGGCTACTCATCACAGAACATGCAAGTAAAAAGGCACACGATTTTAATCATAACATTTAAATTTATATTGTCGGCAATGGCGATCTCAGCTAAAATATCACTTTTGGACGCAAATGTGACAGTTTTAGTTGCAATCTGGAGCCCTGCTTCATTAGTAGGGTGATACTGCTGCATAATAACGGTTTCAAATTAAATGCTACCTAGAGAGGCATGACTTTTAATCATGATTTAAGGAGTTCCCCTGGGCTCTGTACATGGCCTAATTAAATTCTGTAACATGGAATGTATGTTTTGGGATTTATATAGATTTCACTTAGGACATACTTTAAATTTATTAAAAGGCAATTTTGATGCAATAAGCATCCAGATAAACCAACAAGATAAACTAATAAAGCATGACTTCATGTAGCATAGAGTATTCAGTGTCACAATAACACAAACCAGAGGCATTAACTATGTGATACTAAAGCATATTACTGAACTTTCTCACCTTCTTTCATTTTTCCCACATTCTAAGACACCTTCACATAAAACACACCACATAGTTCTTCATAATTAATGAAGATATGTAAATTATTGGCGCTTTTTACTAAAACATTAATGAGCTGCCTATGGTACCCCATATTCACATTGTTTTTTGATGTGCGGCACTTACCTGAAATCGTACAAGTCCAGATACATATTTTTATGCAATATATCAAATTCATACACATGCATAATGAAAAACAATAAAATCATGAGACATTAAATATAATGATTAACTGACATTTCTTTGCTTCAAGCTCATGCATTCATTTTTAATGTAACATTTAATTGCTGTGTAATATAATATTGGTTTAAATCTACATCATGTGTTACACTGAGAAATGAAAACAATTAAATGATGGATGGCAGTAAATATTTTCTTTCATCTCAAGAAGAGAGCACACTTAACAAATTCCATTTTGCTAATCAAGAGGCTAACACAATCGCCAGAGATTATCTTTCTCAAATATTATATTTTGTTGAGTAAAAAAAGAAATCTAAGAAAAAGCTAAAGTTCACAGACTATCACAATACACGTTATTGCACTTTAAAAAAAAAAACAACAATGGCTGATCAATTACCTCGATCTCGGCCATTATTTGCAATTATTATTATTATGCCTCAGGAACACCAGATCTGCTTTATCTAGATGTTGCAAAGAGCTAAAAACATCCTTGTCAATGATGCATCTCCAGTCAATTAAAGGCCATACATAATTATACAGTCTTTCACAAAAGTACATAAATGCAGAAGCAAATGCTTGGCCAATGTTACATATAGTCACCTATATAAGGCTGAAGTTAAAACACTTTATACTATTCTGTCATAATATGCCAAGACATTTATATGAAATGTATGTAGAGTATTTTCCAGGCATTATCATTCCTTCAGACCTGGACAAGTGACCCAAAAGAACTCAAATGACCAAATAAAAAATATATATAAAATAAAACCTTGTAGAGCAACATTAGCAACAATAACCATAGCAAACCCAACTGTGAGTGTGTGAACTTAAGGCAGATTACAGCATACAAATCCTAAAACGGATAAACAAATTGAATGAGGAAAACATTGCTGTACGTCAGTTATGAAAGCAAAACATCTTTGAAAGATTCTGCTGTCAGTACGCCCACTTCTCTCATTCTTTTATAAAAGTGATGGCCCCGTTTCATATCACTTTATTAAAAAATAAACCGTTATATAACGTCCTTCAGCTCATAATTAATTCTACCTCTTCCCCTGAGTGCAACACTTGACAAACAATAGAAATGAAACAAAAGTAAATTAATCATTTGTATGAAACAAACTATGTCAATTCTTTTCATAATTACTCCAAAAAGAGGTATTTTACAGAAGCTGTGATACATTAATAATTGCGTTTCCGCAATAAGGTAAAACATCAAATTTCCATCCGCTAGTGCAGCGATGCAGCTTTGTGCTGCTAATAAGGTGATGAACAGCTTTCTTTTGTTTTCTAAAAAGCATCTCAGCTTCCAGTTTTCCATGCTACAGTTATTTTTTTCATGCATAAAACTTGTAAGGTTTTGGTTCCACTAGTTTTGTTTCTTTTAAGCTTTTTTTTTATACCACTGCTTCACAGATTTCCCCATTTCCACAGTTTTAAGGTAACCGTATTGCCTCTAAAATTGAAATGTGTTTTTTCCTTCTTTTTACTGCAAAGAAAATATAGCTGCATTTTGATCTCTGGGCTTGCTGTGTAATTTACTTGTAAAATGATTAAAATGCATGCTTGCCGCCCACCCTAAGAAAAAGCAGACCAAAATCTAGGCCATTTCCAGAATAGCAGCATTCAGGCCTATTTTGTGCTACATAATAAAGTTGCCAAATAGAAAATGATTCAGCCATTAATAAAGCATGTGTATGCTTTCCTGTTATATGGCTGTTTTTTTAACTCACTCTCAGTGAATTAGTGCTAAGCGATATAGATACAGCCACTGTAGCAAAGTATATTCAAAATGCTTCATGTAAAAGATTAATTTTTTATATATATTTAATTTATCTAATTAAAAATAAATCTTATTAACTTACTAAATTTATAACCATTTTAATTAAACATATTCAAACATTTAATGTGGCTTGTTCAGTAAACAATTTGGGGTGATGATGCAAATGAATCATTGAATCAGAGTTTTTGATTCCGTTAAATGGACATTCTGAACACATTCACAGAAATCATTTAAAATGACCGACTCTAATACAACAGCTTTTGTGTTAAGTTTAAATGGTGCTATTAAAATATATTTGTCCTAATGCTCTTATACTTTCCAGACAAGAAAGGATCAAGTAACTTAAGTGTTATAATAAATTATAGCAGTATTCACAATGTTGTCAGCCACGTTGTGCATCTTTCTCTCTGTTTACTTTCCTCCCTTTACACTTGCTTGATCTCTTCCCTCTTTTCTCATGAGACACTGTGTTGTATAGATGAAACTGTCACATTGTACACAGTAAACAATAAGAACACAAAAAACAGTTTACTCCAGGTCCTGAAACAGATGCTGCATCATTTCTCTAATGAGGATGGTGGTTCAGCCCCCGTCTCTGCAGTGAGGACGCAGTGGTAAGAAAACCGTTGTGCTCCTATGTCCTCCTTTAACGCTGAGACTATCGGCTATCAGACTTAATGGAGAAAGTCTGTTCGGTAATGATATGGAGGAACCAAGGTGAATGTCACTGGCGGCTCCCTGATATCGATCTATGATTGGCCATAGCTGATTTTGGGGGGGAGGATGTGTGTACAAGTTTAGGGAAAAAAGCTAATTTTCAGTCTAGTTGCAAATGACCAGTTTCACAGTTAATTATGTATAATATATACATATTCAAAAATAGCTATCGTCCCTGTCAGGCATAAACCTTGCATGCTACTTTTCAGGAAATGGTATTTAATAATTAAACACCACATTGTTAAAGTTGATATCGTGGCTTTATATATAGTCAGACACTTTAATGTGTCATTATATTATTGACATTTTATCAAAATCAAGCTCAAATGGAGTTACAAGGTTTTGATCAGCGAATTTCAAAATTTACATTCATGTCTTTTGTGATTAAATTAAAATTACAATTAATTACAATTAATAAAAAATAAATCTTAAGGCAATAGGG
>RJVU01067364.1:239165-303866 GCA_003731715.1 Anabarilius grahami | reverse complement strand
CCTGACCTGGGCTACAGAGAAGCAGCACTGGACTGTTGCTCAGTGGTCCAAAGTCATTCGGAAATCAAGGTGCCAGAGTCTGGAGGAAGACTGGGGAGAAGGAAATGCCAAAATGCCTGAAGTCCAGTGTCAAGTTCCAGCAGTCATTTCTGCAAAAGGATTCCCGACCAAGTATTGAGTGCATAACTGAACATAATTATTTGAAGGTTGACTTTTTTTGTATTAAAAACACTTTTCTTTTATTGGTCGGATGAAATATGCTAATTTTTTGAGAAGGAATTTTGGGTTTTCATGAGCTGTATGCCAAAATCATCAGTATTAAAACAATAAAAGACCTGAAATATATCAGTTGGTGTGCAATGAATCTAAAATATATGAAAGTTTAATTTTTATCATTACATTATGGAAAATAATGAACTTTATCACAATATGCTAATTTTTTGAGAAGGACCTGTATATATATATATATATGCCATTTCAAACACTAATGTTTCTGCAAGTATTGCATACATTGTGTGTGTATGGATAATTCACACTTTATTAAAAACAGCAGTTATGAATTTCTGTGAATTTCATTAGATTTTAAATTCTGCTTCTTAAATTCTAATTCTGCATCCTGTTTGCTACATCAATTTAAAACTATTTCAAAATGCTCATTAAATGGTGGAGTGCAAGGCAATTGTCTAGTTGCTAAGGTACGATTGGCCAATAACGTTTTAAGGGGGGGCTTAAGGATTAAACAAGTAAAGCCAAAAAGCTCAGAAGCAGAATGAAGGCTTTCTTTGTGAGTTACCAGTCTCTCTACCTCTAACGGCTTTCCTTTTGTAAGGTTAGGGAACAGTTCCCAGGTGCTCTCTGTGTGTGTTCAGAGAGATGGGGTATATTTAGCACCCAGCTACTGAGCTGGAGCCGACTGCTATTTCTTTTTTGTCACACTGACTTCTTCCAAGTTACAAGAAACCGACTCTATTCGGCTGCCATATTTAGACCTTACTTTGCTGTAATATAATCTATTTTAACATAGTCTGAGCTGATTGGCTGTGACTGGCACATTGAAAGCTTTTAAAACATTCACATCAACCTTTAGAGCTGTAGCGTAGAACGGCAACAACGTAATAGCCATTAAATCAAAGCAGGCCTGACTGGAAACTTGTACACAAGACACTGAAATACGTTCCAGTTTGATGCGCAATTCCCATCGGAATAATTCACTGCTATTTGAGGACATTGTGTCTCTGGAACAGACAAAGTGTTGCATTCAGACACAATATAATAGTGTTACCTAATAATACAGTTTTGCTCATAATTACAGAGTGGCGTGGGGTGCAAGACAGCCTCCCCTGTGTGTAAACGTGAGATGCCTCATTAAAGACACAGGGCTTCTCGTGAATACATCAGAGAGTATATTCCGCCACATGTAAAGCAATGTAATCATCCTGGAGTGAATGGAAGATGAAGTATTTAAAAATGGCTCTAGATGTAACATGTTATGCATCTAGTCCAGAGAAACACAAGAGAGATTGCATCATCTGGAACATTTGTATTTCTTGGGAGTGACTGGAATATACAACAAAAGTTAAAAAACAAAAAGATGTGCAAACAACTTCTTTCTAATGCCAGTTAGGCCTGTAATAGATTGCACAATACTCAGAACAAACATGGTGCTATGGAAATGGAATTTCATATAACAGATTAGTTTATGTATATTTTTTTATTGATCATGGCAGCATGAAATGATGAAGAGCATGTTAGCTGTCATATCCAACTATGTAAACTTCTGTCAGTTTAATGAGCAGATTTAGGTGTTTGGATCACAGCCGTGGAGTGACACTAAACAGTAACATTAAGAGCTATTTACACAAATGTTCAGCAACAAAGTTTGATCTGATTTTTGCATGCAATTTGTCCAATGCGGACCAATGACAGCAGAAGGGCTGAATGAAAATGCAGATACACTCTCTGACAGTATGTGGTGCTTATAGAGGAAATGCATACAAAACAAAGACCCCACTGTACCATATCTGTTTGTGAGCCCAAACAGATGCATATCTTTTACAAACATGTCTCTAGAAAAAAAAAATTGTCGCATTGATGGGATGCACATGTTTGTACTGGAAGTGTTGGTTCATTCAAATTGAAATGTTTATTGGACCAAATTTTTGCACCAATTATTTATCTTGGTGTGAACTGCTTTTAGTCTGCTGCTTCCTCCACAATCCAATATTCAGAGCCGACCTGCAAGTTCTGGAACTTCAAAATGCGCAGATTTTGTGTGAGAATTTACCTAATTTTGACCAAATGTTACTAATATATAATTATAGTGAATGGGGTGCTAAAACAACGCAGACATTTTATGCAAATAAATAAATTCTTAGTAAGTTCCCCTTGCATTTTATTCACAAACCTTTAGTAGTCCAACTTATAGGGAATGTGCACCCAAAAACGAAAATTCCATCATCATTTAATCAGCCTCTTGTCGTTTTCAAACCTGTATGACTTTTGTCCTTCAGTGGAACACAAAGAAGATATTTTGAAGAATATTTCAGCAGTTTTTTTGTCCATACAATGAAAGTCAATGGGGTCCAAAACAACACTGATTTCTATCCTGCTGACTTTTATTGTATGACCAAAAAACATGACATTTTTCAAAATATCTTCTTTTGTATTCCACAGAAGAAAGAAACTCCTACAAAACTGGAATGACATGAGGGTTGGTAAATAATGAGAGAATTTTCATTTTTGGAATCCCTTTAACCAAATGCTAAAAACTTCAGAAAAAAATGCAACAGGAACTGAAGACTTGGTACAGTGATGTCCAGGAAATGATTTATGAAACCCTCATGAGATGAAAAGATAAAAAGATGTCGAAGGACACATTCACCTCTTCCAAACAATTTGGACACAATATCAAATCATACAAACTTAAGTGTCTTCACACTTCCTGGAGATAATAATGCACCGGTTAGTGCTCTTGTTAAAACAGCCATTACTCATGCTAGTCATAACTCAATGATGAGTTACGATCTTTACTTAATTAATATCAGTGAAGCTTCACTGATCTCTCAAGACCCTACCATATCAAAAGCCAGAGAATAAACAACGAGTTGAGATGATAAATAAATCGAGAATTATGATTGCGTCTCACGGAAATCTCATTTCATCAAATATTTAAAACCATAATACAAAATCAATTCAACAGGAACAACATTAGGAACGAGAAACCGCATCCTCCACATTAAGTTCAAGAGTTTCACCATTAATTCAATCTCTCTTCCCCTCAGAGGAAACATGATGATGATAATAATTGAAGCCAGACTGATGGAAAAAAAAGAGTGTTTTCTCTCCTCTGTGTATGTGGCGGAACACCACAGGTCAAAGTTAATATCAACCCCACAAAGCAGTAATGAAAAAAGGATTAGAGTGGGAGGAGGGGGAGACGGAGAGAGAGACAGAGCGAGAGAGAAAGTTTGCCAGGGGTGGTCTTACCGCTGATGCAAAGGCTGAGAGAGCACAGACTCTCCTCGCAGGTCTCCGGGCTCTCCGCCTCCCAATGAGACCCTCTTTCCCTTTTCCTGGGAGACATCTGTCTTACGATGTTTAAAACCCGGTTCACTCTATCCATCCTTCCCTTAGCTTTGCGTGACCGAATGTCCCACGATTCCACCCCAACGTGTCACATTAGACACGGAGAGTCTTCTGAACAAGCACGTTGAGGAGACGCTTTGGTTGTTAGGATGCTAAATTTACGCCTTTTTCATTTGATTTGCAACAAGCCAAGAAACTGGAACAGAGGGGGAAATGAATAGAAAATATATCCCAGTTTGCCTCTCTCTCACTGTGAAGCTTTATCCCACTGCTTCCACAGCACAACTAGCAGTGAGTTGATCTTTTTTTACCTCCCTCCCTCTATCCAGCTTGCTCTCTCCGACTCGCTCACTCTAGCTTTCATCTTTTTCATGAGGGTCCTCTCTAATCAGCTAATAATACCTCATTAGAATTGGGAGAAAGAGGGGGATTAACCTTAGGATGGAGGATGGACTGACAGCTGTGAAGTGGCCACAGAGAAAGGTAAATCCACCATGACGATGTAAAGACATCTAATTGGAGTTTTGAAGTTTTTAGTTTATGTCTATTAGCCTTGGAGCTACCTATATAGTGTATGTTAATGTGCAGCTAAAAGTTGGGAAAATTAGCTTTTATCAGATATACACCTTTACAGTCTTTCTCTCTTGGGAACAAACAATATTGATGAAATCATCTTGCACTTGGGGGCGTAGCCAAATATTTGACCAATCAAATGTTGTCTTCTCTCTAATACCACCACATATTATCATTTTATTGGTCTGCTGGCTATTTTAAAAAGAGACAGACCCTGCATCTGAATATGCATACTTCTACTATATAGTAGGTGAAAAGCGAGTAGTCCAAATTCGTAGTAGGTGACAAACAGTATGTGAAAAGAGTAGTATGTCCGAATTCGTAGTATTCATAAAACTGTAGGTGAGAAACAGGATGTGAAATGAGTAGTATGACCGAATTTTTTGTATTCATAAACAGTAGGTGAAAAGTTCACGGATGACCCTATGAATATAGTACTCATAAAACAGTAGGAGAAAAACAGTACATGAAATGAGTATTATGTCCGAATTCGTAGGCAAAACACAGTAGGTGAAAATTACCCGGATGGCCTACTACTTCTGCCAAGATTTTGAATAGACACTTTACTATCCCATGAGGCCATGGGAGAGGAATTGTGAATGGCAGTGGCACAAATTACCTGGATGATATTATTACAAATTACTACGAATTCGGACATACTACTCATTTCACATATTGTTTGTCACCTACCTAATTTGGCCATACTACTCACTTTTGCCTACTATATAACCTGGATGACCTACTACTTCCACCAAGATTCTGAAGTGCTCATTGAATGGACACTTTACTATCCAATTAGGCCATTGGATTGGAGTTGTGAATGGCAGTGGCACAAATGACGCCGTAGATCACATGACAATGAAAACATGAGAAATGTAAGTAGTATGTCCCGATTTTATTTATTCTATACAAATTCATCCTATATTGAACATACTTTTTTAACATTGCAAAGTTTGTTTCTCATTAAATGTAATACCTGCTTTGACAATATGCAATTAAGATCTTGAATGTAAACTCATCCCAAACTTCCTGTTTTATCAGGACGTAGGTCAACACAGGCAAGAAACTGTTCGTCAAGCCATTTCTTGTGGCTTTTAAAACTGTTTTGTTAAATTAAATACTCTCTGGGTTAATGACATCCCTGTCACCAAACAGGAAGCCCCGCCCCCAAACTCATGCCATCAGGTTGTTTAACTACCCACAAAACGATGTTGGCAGCTGCCCTAACAAACAAGTGTTTGTCGATATGGCCAGAGAAGGCATTAATCGCTTTGTAATTCCCTTTAAGACATTTTGGGAAAATCATCTCTCAAGGAAATGCCACATCACGACTCTCTACACAGTTGTTCCCTCTGCATCCCTCCCACACAGAAGAAAAAGGGAAGGGGAGAGCCGAGGAGAGTGGCAGAGAGAAGAAAGCTCTTTAAATTAAGTATTAACATCATTATGTTCTCCAGAGGCCGTGGAAACACCCACAGGACACTGTGCTAATCTGACAAAGTGGCTGCATATGTAGGGAAAGAGTTCATTACCTATTTTCCTTCAAAATAAAACATAGTGAGGCACTGAAATCAAATCAGTCAGGATATTTACTTCCTGTTGAGAAGCTGAAAAGCAGATAGACACTTTTAAAAAGGATTAACTGGAGGCTGATTTGTCGTTGTCCAATTGAATCAGAATTATGATTATCAAAAGTTATCAAAAAATATTTTCAGAGACCCCCTTGAGCTTACAGCAGTTATGTGTAAGGAACACTTTTTATTTAGCCTAAGCAGGTGGCCTTTCAATTCATTCTCATAAGAAAACATCTATAAGATGTGATTTGTAAAGAAGCTTGCAATTTTTAGAACAAAAGTGAGCTTGAAGGTCCTAACCATCAGTGAGGCATTAGCAGATAATACAATAACATATGTATAAAATATGTATAAGATTAAGGTGCGTACACATTAACCGTTGCTCTGCGAAATTCTGTGGCCGAAATCTAGTAATTTCAATAGGAATCTGCATGTTTGGGAGTTTCGCGTGAGGGGAAAAATTTCCCCACACAGATTCTACTCATGTTCAAGGTTACACAAACTGTCCAAGAGAAAGTGGATTGGTTTAAAAGCACCTTATGTGAGCAGTGCTTCATACATCGCTATACGATTGACAGTGGACCTTTTTTTGCCCACAAAATTTCACTAAAGAATCACTAATTTGACTGCATCTTTAGCCGTCAATTTGCCAAAATGTTAAATAATTCATAATTTCCATTAGAGTGTGCTGGACCTTCTCTAGTCAATAGCTGTTTTTCCACAGTCATGCCGAACAGAATGGTAAGGAACGGTTCCAGTTGTGTTTCCAACTGGAGCCTGGTACGGCACGGCACAATTACACACCGTTCTCAGCCCTGGTTTTCTAACCGTGCTGAATTGTGCTGATAGAACCAGGGTAGAACACGTGAAGTGACGTCGGCACACAGTATTGGTCACTTGTCTGTTGTCTGGCTAACGTTACCAGTTTCTCCGTAGCTGGCTAAAGGTGCATTCCATTCGACCGTGTGGACTGCGAAGTGGACTTCACAGGGTATTTCGCCATCTTAAGTGAGATTCCATTCCGAAGGGAGCGAACATGTTCAGTTCGAAGGGCACTGCGAACGGCATAGGGAATAAGGGAACATCGATACATCACTTCACAGAAAGTAGAGAGGTAAAATTACCCAACTGTCATTGCGCACCGCGTCACCAGTCAGAACTACGATCATGGAGCAAAGCCGTTGAAAGTTTTTAAACGGCTCTCTGATTGAGGAATTTACGTTTGAATTTTGAGTATTCATAAATGTTGTTATTATTATACGAACGAAAGTATGAGGTTATGGCGATGAGTGTTGCATATTTTATTGTATGAATAGGCATGACAAAGTAAAAGTGTTGAAAAGCAGCTGAGGCTCTGTCATTTTTTATTTTACTTTATTTACCATATTCAACGGATATACCGTGCTCAGGGAGTAGGGAGCAGTGTAAACTGCGTAGGGACCCTGTCGAATGGAACGCAGCTTAAGTGTTCTATTTGAACGATGTAAACACAAATTAATAATAAAAGGAAAAGAAATATCTGATCATCCCCCATAACGCGGTCGTTATTTACATCTATATCATCAGTAAACCGTTGTGTTACCAAGGCAACGACTGACACTTTTGTATTATATTCCAAAGAGCAGCCGTTATCAGCCCCACAGTGGAAAATGAAACCGTAACCGCACCAGCTGGCTCAGATCGGCATGGAATGGAACGGTTACGCAATAAGAACCATTCGGCCCGACGGTGGAAAAGCGGCTAAACATTAAGTACTTCAATTTGTAATTAGAGAAAGGGATCTTAAAATAACTTGATGTTTGTTAATACAATTTTTGTCAGTGTGATACTTTGGATGAACTTGAGATGACATTGAACTTTTTGAAGGTAATTAGTAATGAAGATTAGTAGTTCCATTAGATCAATTCAACTTTAGTATATTATTCAGAGTGTTCTTTTTTATTTCTGTAGGTGTCTCATATGATTTCCTGAAAGAAAAATCACCAAATGATATATTCAAAAGGTTTCAATCAGACATTTTCTTACTTTTCTTTTGTCTTTTATTTTTGCTTGGCAAACTCTGCCTTGCATACAGTAGTTAAAACTTTGTCAGGACTGTTAGTTGGGTTTCAAGGTTTTGATAAATTATTCAAAAAGAAAATGTGTGTTGAGAATTTAGCTTCATAGACAATGACATTTCTCACAGCTTGCAAACAGCATCTCAAACTACTAGCATGAGGCGAAAAGCTCAATATGCCCGATTATGAAGTCTCTCTCACACAAATGCATAAATAATAGTGTTGAGAAGTAACCAACTGAAGGTAGCAATGCTAATTACATTTTTCAGAAGCGTGACAGTAGTTTGTCTGTTTTCAAAACAGTCTACTAACACTAGCTTGTGCCTAGCAGTGCAGCGCTAAATGCTAAATCAGTACTACATCGTATTGCACATGCACCCTTACAAGACACAGTAATCAAGTGTGCCTTCTCACATGTGTAGTTGGAAAGTCTGATTCATTTTAGTGAATCAGTTCATTTGATTTGGTTTGAAATCAGAAAACGATTAATCAGTTTAAGCTTCTGCCACCACTTTGTGAATTTTTATAGAACAATATTTAGTTAAATGCTACTCGGTTACATTCTTGTTCTTTTTAGATATAGTTGTGGAACCTCTCCAGTTCTACTCGCACTGCTCTGAGCGGGATTCGAACCGGCATTTACAGCATGGGAGGTGGGCGCGCTAATTAGGACGCTAAAGACCACAGCCTTTAGCATCAGTCGCTAATGCACATCTTGAGGCCAGGGGAGCGAGATTTTACTTGCACAGCTCTTACTAGCTTGCCTCATTACACTCACCCGCTAAACCTAACTCCCATCCGGGTTACAGCACCAATGTGACTGGTCCTACTCGCATCGTACCAAGCGGGATTTGAACCACTGTCACCGGCATGGGAGGCAGGTGGACACTAAAGACCACAGCCTTTAACGTCAGTCGCTAATGCCAGGGGAGTAAGGTTTTCACACACAGCTCTGACCTCCGTTACACTTGCCACTACAGTGGCAAGAAAAAGTATGTGAACCACTTGCAGAATCTGTGAAAATGTGAACAATTTTAATAAAATAAGAGAGATCATACAAAATGCATGTTATTTTGTATTTAGTACTGTCCTGAGTAAGATATTTTACATAAAAGATGTTTGCATTTAGTTCACAAGACAAAAAAAAGCTGAATTTATTAAAATGTCCCCATTCATAAGTATGTGAACCATTGGTTCTCAATACTGTGTGTGGCTACCTGGATGATCCACGAAAGTTTTTTTTGTTTTGTGATGTTTGTCCTGAGCAGTTAAACTTAGCTCTGTTCTTCAAAAAAATCCTCCAGGTCTTGCAGAAATTTCAGTTTTCAAGCATTTTTTGCATATTTGAACCCTTTCCAGTAGTGACTGTATGATTTTGAGATCTGTCTTTTCACAATGAGGACGGTTGAGGGACTCAAACTCAACTATTAAAAAAGGTTCAAACATTCACTTATGCAACATGAGGAAACACAGTGCATTAAGAGTCGGGGGGTGAAAACTTTTGAATTCAAATATCAAGGTAAATTGTACTTAATTTTTTTTCCGGGAAACATGCAAGTATCTTCTGTTGGTTCCGAAGGGCAGTACTAAATGAAAAACAACGATATTTAAACAAAATAAGAAAAATGGTGACATCTTCATCCTGTTCAAAAGTTTTCACCCCCCGACTCTTAATGCATTTTGTTTCCTTCTGGAGCATCAGTGAATGTTTGAACTTTTTTTAATAGTTGAGTTTGAGTCCCTCAATTGTCCTCAGTGTGAAAAGACAGATCTCAAAATCATACAGTCACTGCTGGAAAGGGTTCAAATATGCAAAAATGCTTGAAAACTGAAGAATCTGCAGGACCTGGAGGATTTTTCTGAAGAACAGAGTTCAGTTTAACTGCTCAGGACAAACAAGGGACTAATGAACAACCATCACAAAACAAAAAAACAGTCGTGGATCATCCAGGTAACCACACACAGTATTGAGAATCAATGGTTCACAAACTTTTGAATGGGGTTATTTTAATAAATTCAGCTATTGTTTTGTCTTGTGAACTAAATGTAAACATCTTTTATGTAAAATATCTTACTCAGGACAGTACTAAATAAAAAATAACATGCATTTTGTATGATCCCTCTTATTTTATTAAAATTATTCACATTTTCACAGATTCTGCAAGTGGTTCACATACTTTTTCTTGCCACTGTATATTCAAGATTTATTCAAAAATTGAGAAATTTACTAGCAATTTCTGAGTGATACATTTTTCTACACCAGGTTTTTTTTTATTAGTGTAGCTATACATTTAAAAAGATATTGCTCCTTTAAATAGCTTAGTTAACTTTTCGTAAAAATAAATAAATAACACGACTACAGTTTAACAACTTTAAATTAGTAGCTTGTCAAGCTTAAAATTTCTTCCTCAGCACTGCTCTTTCAAAAAGAGCAGCCTGACTATGCAGCCTATCTTCTTCCTTTGTGTTCCATGGAAGAAGAAAAAAATATTGCACAAAGTGACATTAGGGTGAGAAGATAACATGATCATTATTTTTGAGTGAACTATCCCTTTAAATCTATTTCCACTGTGTCCTTAGGCTAATTACTGCAGTGCTAACCCAGACATTGGCTCAGGCACATAAAACTGTGAACATTTTAATACGACTGCAAAGTGTGGCAGCTGAAATCGGTTTGAAAAGTAGAACACTGATTAAATGCTTAAAAATCACTTTTTGAAACTCCATTCTGCTGAGCAGCTGTTTCCTTTGAGTTCACCTGTCTTGCGAAGTTCTTCCTCGGCTAAACAGACTGATCTGAAAATCTAGGACATAAGCGGAGGTGTTCATCAGATTAAACGTTCGCATGCATAGAAAATAGGGGAATTAATAGTTCATTGACATTGAAAAGGTAAATGTGTATTAAAATACAAGCACCCAAGTATTTAATAGTTGTAAGAAAGTAAAAAATGCTATCTTAATGATTAAAAAGCTTAATTAAAAGAATGAAATTCCTGAAAAGAAAATCGTATTACATATGTCTTAATCTTCAAATGTTATTTCATATTTATATATTACTTATGATGCAATTCCCCCAACACTACATAGTGGTGGGTGTACTGCATTACTAAGTAATTCATTACTGTAAATTAATTACTTCCCCCTTGAAAAAGTTAAGGGATTACTCTTAATTTTTCTGTAATATAATTACAGTTCCTTCTGATATAATTGCATTAATTACAGGTATAGACTGATGGTGATGATTAGCCTGTTGGAAACCCTTGCTGTCCATGGTATCCTTAGGAGCCTTCCTCAGCACCATAATTCAAAGGCGCCAATCCTTCTTCGGTCAGTTTCTTTTTCATAGTCCAGCTTTCACATCCATATATTGATATGAAATACAATAGGTTGTTTGCAATCACGTGGTTCTGGTGACGCGCGAAATTCAGTTAGAGGGCAAGCAGTGAAAATTAGAATGGAAGAGATGGAGAAAAGTCTGTACTGTGCTGGTTTAGAAAGGTATAAACAGAAAATCACAACATATATTGGACGTGATCCTTATGTCATGAAGAGGAGCGATTTTTCTACTGAATTGAAAGTCTTGCCTGCCATCGAGGCGTTAGATATAGAGAATGTGAAGCTGCTGTCACGCCGCATTCAGTTCTAGTCTGGTTTGTTTATATCGCGCTGCCTTTCTGTTAGTGAAGTTAGGGCCGTATTTTGATTTTCTGTCGTGACTGTGAAAAATTTCGCCATTGTAGGTCATTTATGCTGAATCCAGAATTGCAATAGGAACTTACATCATCCTTCAGGGAAAAAACTGGATGGTGTAATATAATTTTCGCCTTTTCTACGTGTAAAAACACCAAGGGAAGCAGGTTGAGGAGGTTGGGAGGTATGGTTGGGAGACGCCATATAGCAAATCTAATAATGTCACTGATTGAACCCACTCCCTATCACTCAATAAAATAATCACATAGCTGAGTGTTTTTGAAAGTTTTGCATTTTGTTTGGTTTAATTGCGACTCTCACTCGGCTTGTGAATGAACTTGCACGCAGCCACTTCAAAACCCCAAAGCTTCTATGGGTTTGATTTTGATTGTCATTTGTTGAAATAAATATGAAAAATACAGCGTGTCGGTCTCTGTCCGCTGAATGCGACCCTCTGATTCTCCTCCGTGGCCATTTGGGAAAGTGAATATTTACAAAGACAACATTAAAAATAAGTTACATTTAAACCCATCCAACAAAGAAATGGATCGACAAAGAAATGGATCAGCTTGTTGAACACATTCATTTTTATTTATTTATTTATTTTTATTCCACATGATGGCTGAAGCAGCAGCATGTGACAATGTTCTCACAGTAACCAGATCAACATTATTGTGAACGGAATTCTACAAAACTGAAGTGAAAACACCAAATGATCATGCAATGGGATAAAATATCTTCTCTTCCCTGCAAATGATAGCATGAAGAATGTGAATATTTAACCAAGTCAAAAACAAAAAAAGTAAGCAGGTATCTATATTCATTTCAATATCAGCAGATGCAAAATGCTAAAAGGTGACAACTTTTAAAGTTAAAAAACAATATAAGTTATCTAAACGATAAAAGCTCCTTTCTCGGTTTGATAGATTTGAGCAAGCATAAACGACGCAAAACATAGGAATTTTGAGTTTGTGACAGGATTCCTATATAGAAAAATCACTGCTTGCCCTCCAGCCGCATTTTTTCACGCAACTTATTGCCTGGACTAACCTGAATTTGGTTGTGAGATTGATGTCTTTGCTTCTCCAGATTTGGTGCATGCTTAGCATTGCATTTCATCCTAATGAAATTCAGCGCTTTATTTCAGGTGTGCAGTTGCCGATTTGGTCAATCATAGATCCTAAAAAGCAAAAGTCCTTAACGCATTCAATTTCCTCTCCATTGATGCTTACTTTAGTTACTCCGGATCCAGCTGTTGACATAATTTTTGTCTTTTTGATGTTCAGGTGGAGTCCCATCTTTTCACTTTCCTTTTGAATTGTTATTATGAGGAGTTTCAGACCATCCTCGTTTTCTGCTAATAAAGTTGTATCATCAGCATAACGAAGATATTGATATTTTTGCCACCAATCTTAACACCTATTTCAGATTCTTCCAGACCTGCTTTCCTCATGATCATTTCAGCATAAAGATTGAAGAGAAAAGGGGAAAGAATACAGCCTTGTCTCACACCCCTTTCTATTTTGACCCATTCTGTATTGCCACACTGTGTTCGAAAAACTGCTTCTTGATCTGTGTAAAGTGATCTTATCAACTGGGTCAGATGAGCTGATACTCCCAATTCTTGAAGTACCTTTCATAGCTTGTCATGTTCAACACAATGAAAAGCCATGCTATAGTCAATAAAAAACATGTAAATGCTTTTCTGATATTCATTACATTTTTCAAAGATCTACTGCAAATTTGCTATGTGGTCACGTGTGCCACGATCTCGGCGAAACCCAGCCTGCAAGTCAGGTAGAAGAATCAAGGCTATTGAACGGTAGTTGCAACAGTTTCTTGCATCGCCTTTCTTTGGTGTTGGTATAAAAACAGATTTTTATACCAATTAATTTTAAATTATTTATTTGTCTATCCTTGTATTTTTCAACTTGTTGAGGTTGATAAGGGATTTAGAAAGTAATTAGTAATAATGCAATACTTTTTAGACAGAGTAATTAGTACAGTAATCCAATTATACTCTTTAATATGTAATTAGTAGCTATATACAGTGCCCTCCACAATTATTGGCACCCTTAGTAAATATAAGCAAAGGCAGCTGTGAAAATAAATCTGCATTGTTTATCCTTTTGATCTTTCATTAAAAAATTCACAAAATTCTAACCTTTCATCGAAGTAAAACAATTGAAATTGGGGGGAAACTCACATTATGAAATAAATGTTTTTCTCCAATACATGTTGGCCACAATTATTGGCACTCCTAGAAATTCTTATGAGTAAAATATCTCTGAAGTATATTCCCATTCACATTTTTAACACACCAGGGTGACTAGGAGAATTAAATTGTCCAGTCATGACTTCTTGTTCCACAGGAGTACAAATATGTGTAAACACAAAGGCCAAATTCCCTTAATCATTCATCACAATGAGAAAAACCAAAGAATATAGTTCTGATGTGCAGCAAAAGATTGTTGAGCTTCACAAAATAGAAAATGGCTATAAGAAAAAAGCTAATACATTGAAAATCCCCATTTCCACCATCAGGGCAATAATTAAGAAGTTCCAATCAACTAAAGATGTTACAAATCTCCCTGGAAGAGGACGTGTCTAGGTCGTCCTAATGCGCGGAGAGGAAGAAAGTTTGAGTGTCCAAAGACTCTCCAAGGATCACAGCTGGAGAATTGCAGAGATTAGTTGAGTCTTGAGTTTCAGAAAGCCTAAAAAAAATTATCAAACAGAACCTACATCCCCACAAGTTGTTCTGGTGGGTTTCAAGAAAAATACTCTGCTCTCATACAGAAACAATTTCCAGCATACTCAGTTGTCAGACAAGACTGGAACTTCAAACGGGACCAGCTTCTATGGTCAGATGAAACTAAAAAAAGTGTTTTTTGGCAGCAAACCCACCAGATGGGTTTGGTGCACACATGGATAAAAAGTACCCCATGCCCACAGTTAAATATACTGCTGGATCTTTAATGTCGTGGGCCTATTTTTCTGCGGTAGGTCCTGGACATCTTGTTCAAATACATGGTATTTTGGATTCTAGCAAATACCAACAGATAAATCAAAACCTGACCGCTTCTGCTAGAAATCCAATAATGGGCCATGGTTGGATCTTCCATCAGGACAATGATCCAAAACAAACATCAAAACCACCACAAAAATGTGTCAATGAGCACAAAATGAAGCTTCTGCCATGGTCGTCCCAGTTCCCTGACCTGAACAATAAAGAAAATTAGTGGAGTGAACTAAAGAGAAGAAGCACCAGCATGGAGCTAACCAATAATTGTGGAGGGCACTGTAATATGATGAGTAAGGAGAGTTTATTGTGTTTACTTGATGGTTACACCACATGACATTTTTATAGTCATTATATAAACATTTTATAGTCAGAATGCGTTTTTTGACCTCACTAACCGTATGTGGAGGGCAGTTGGACAGAGTGGTGTTTTAGAGGTAAAATATTATATACACCTACATCTTGGATGCCCTGGGGGTAAGCAGATAAACATCAAATTTTCATTTTTGGGTGAACTATCCCTTTAAATAATACTTTTCCCCATTCAATTTCATTAAATGAAAAAGAGCAGCTCCCCATTTTGCTCCCAAGAAGAAAGAAAGCCATACAGGTTTGAAACGATATTAGGGTAAGTAAATGAAGACTGAATATTTATTTCCAAGTAAACAATTCTTTAAGAAGTTGTGGAATGCACACGGTACACCCAGGCACAACACAGTCAAACCAATTCTTGAAAATATCTTCTGATATGTGTCATTTCAGTCACAAACCACCTTTAAATAGTTGCCATGTTCCTGTGGAGTTCCCATATGCTCGCTAAAGTGAGGGGAGAAATGGAGTTTGCCAGTTTTCTTAAATTGTCATACTTTCAGAGTTTTAACTGGGTCAACTGTGTGCTGAGGAAAGATAATGCGGTTCCTTTTCATCCCTGACAGAGAGAGATAGAGAAGAAGTGGAAGAGAGAGAGAAAGAGAGAGAGCGTCTGTATGGCTACATCTGAGAAGGGTAAAAATGGGATCAGTCAGTCAGCTCGTGCACACACACACACAGACACACACATAACTAGCACCAAACTAAAGAAGACCAGTCAAAGTGACTCCCTGTGGCATATTAGAGAAGTATGATATATAGTTGTAGAAGGATGTTCGTGTGTGTGTGTGTGTGTGTGTGTTGTTCAGATTCTCCCAAGACTATCTCTGATTATGGTCCATGCAAGCCACCCCATAACATAGAGGGAAAAAAAAAACTTCTCTAAAAGGCAAAAAACACACGTCTGTTCCAAAACTTAGTAAACTGCATTGTTGTCTGTCTACGTAGGAAGCTTCTAATTAATAAACAACTGATTTGTAAAACTCTTTAAAGGCTATTCTCAGCTATTGATAGTTTTCACGTGACGTCTCGCCATGAGGGGGATGTAAAATATCATTTTTACCAGGTTTGTATTAAGATCTAATGTAGTAAGAGTAATATTAAAAGACCAAATTCAATATACACCTTATTGATTATGCATACTTTGTACAGGCAAACAAATGAACACAGAATATTAATGCAACACGAGGTTTCTCGTTAAGCGTTTTTTTCCCATCGAAAACCATTATAAAGTAAAAGCGTTGCGTTCATACTCTGGGCTCATCTGCTCGTCTGTACACAGTATGCATCATCAAAAAGGGTTAAACTTAATTTGATCTTTTAATATCACTGTTTTAAGGCACTTTAAGTGTGGGTTGAACTAAGGATTCTTTAGCCTGGCGTCGGTTCACCCTCGGCCTATGCTGCTTGATCAGCCCTTTAATTCTAACGGTCTTTCTGTGTAGTTAATCTGTGTTTAAAATTAAGTGGTGCAACAACTAAATTTAAAATAAAACCCAGATCAACAAATCTATGATTAGTCTTTGCTCAATTTAATCCTTATTGGTACAAACCCACCCTAGTGTTTTTCACATTAGCTTTTTAAAAAATCGTCCCGCTGTTTTTAGTGATTGAAATCACTGCAGGTGCTTTATATGGATCACAAGTGCCCAAAACTTGCATCTTGTTCACATATTTTTGTTTTTAAGATGGAAAATTGACAGGCTTGTGCTGCAGTTACATGGCTGTTTTGCCCACCAGGGCTCCGCTTCAGTCATGTGACTGAAAACTCTGAATTCTCTCTTATACATAAATCTTTTCGCAACCACATGATCACTAATATTCATAGTTGATTCCAAACTCACATTTTAGATTCCAAACAAATATTTTGCTAACATTCCTATTACACCATGTCTACACCAGAAGCAAGCAGCGCAATGCGACGCAACAATAGAACCCATTATAATCAGCGATTATAGCAATTTCAGGATAAAAAAGTTTCATGAATGATGTATAAATAACATTTTTGTGCTAACATTTTGAGAACACTATCAGTCTGGCTGAACTTTCTTTTAACATTACTGGAAGAAAGTTTGTTCATAACTTTGAGGGAAACTTGCCAGAATGTTAGCCAAAGTTCTGAGAACATTCCCTGTTAGATGGGAAGCAGTAGCCGCTTTTCCACCGTCGGGCCGAACGGTTCTTAGAATGGTAAGGAACGGTTCCAGTTGGAACTCGGTACGGCACGGCACAATTACAAACCGTTCTCAGCCCGGAATTCTCGGCACGGTTGTCTAACGATTGTAAGGCCGATTATGAATGTAATTTGATACTTACGACTGATCATGCCCAAACGTGCCGAGTCAGAGCCAGTTGTGTTCAGTCAGTGTTTACAGTCAGCATTTAAAATCATATAGTGTGTTCAGTTCAGTCTTAGAATGTTTCAGCTAGTCGTTAAAGGGAACCCCTGGTGTTAAGACTTGTATGGCTTAACATAACGTAAATTATGTCTCTTACTGAAATATGTAGTAGAAAACTCATGAAAGATTTACGTTATTTAAAAAATCCATGACATATTTGGACCGATTTGGACAATGGGCGGCGCCATTTTGTTTGCGTTCTATGTTGGTGACGTCAAATGGTTGCACTCACTGCTCTACTGACACTGTCATATTGCTATTTTTAACGCAACACAACTCAGAATATAATATACAATGCCACATTGCGCAGCTTTTGATTGTAATTTTCAGTCGATGAGCCACAAGAGAAGCGATGTAAGTCTTTACTGCTTTACTAGCAATAAAAGGGAGAAAAGAATAGGAAGTTGGGCAGAATGTGGATGAATAAAACTTCCTAACTGCGTCTTTGTTCTCTTCACTTTAGCCCTGATGACTAAGGCTTTTTATCTGTATGTTTTGGTGCAACGGTAATCTAGTAACACATACAAGTCTTAATATCCGCGGGCTTCCTTTTAAAACACGATCAGCCTTTTCAATTTGAGCCAGAGCGCAAAATTAGTGAGGATGAAAACATCAAAGATGTGCAATGTCTCTGTGGCTATTCAAACTACTGTTGTATGATTGACGTGTTAAAATGTCACCTGAATGCATACACACAGTTAAACATGCTGAGAAGATGCTACTATTTTATGCGATCGCAGATAGCATCACAGCGCACGTGAGCTTTGAGGCAGTCTGTTTCAATCGAGATGTGTTATAGGCTTACCTTCGTCTGTCTCCGCGACAGGCGTGGAATTTGGTTAAAGCATACACTTATATCCATCAGCAACTGTAAGCTCTTTCAGCTGTGGTCTTCTAAAAGCCTCAAAGGCACCAGGGCTTGTGAAGAGAACAAAAACGCAGATCTTTAGGAAGTTTTATTCATCCACATTCCTCACAACTTCCCATTCTTTTCTACTCTTATCGCTAGTAAAGCAGTAAAGACTTGCATCGCTTCTCTTGTGGCTCATCGACTGAAAATTACAACCAAAAGCTGCGCAATGTGGCATTGTATATTATATTCCGAGTTGTGTTGCGTTAAAAATAGCAATATGACAGTGTCAGTAGAGCAGTGAGTGCAACCATTTGACGTCACCGACATAGAACGCAAACAAAATGGCGCCGCCCATTGTCCAAATCGGTCCAAATATGTCATGGATTTTTTAAACAACGTAAATCTTTCATGGGTTTTCTACTACATATTTCAGTAAGAGACATCATTTACATTATATATTAAGACATTCAAGTCTTTAAGTGTGCCCCCGGCTTAACCGTGCTGAATCGTGCTGGTAGAATCGGTGAAGTGATGTCGACACACAGGATTGGTCACTTGTCTGTTTCTGCGTAGCTGGGTAAGTGCTCTATTTGAGCGACGTAAACACAAATTAATAATAAAATTAAAAGAAATATCTAATCATCCGCTATAACCCAGTCGTTATAGGGTATGCATTAACATCACTTTCCCGCCAGAACGCGCTCCCTCAGCTGGACTGAGTGGCAAAAGAACCTGCTGCATGACTGGATTTAATAGGGGAAACTGCGAAAACACGAGTAAAACAAACGATTACACTAAAGGTTGGGCTCGAAAGCATTCCTTGTAACATGTCAAAGAAACCTAATCCATGGATATTGACATTTAGCCAGGAATCCTGTTTTCTGACATTTATATGTTGCCGATTTCAACGCCGGGGAAACACATAAAGCAAATCTGCCTGTGAATGCTTTATATAACTACAATATCGGTAGGTCTAAATCCAAATGATCACTTATATCAATGTTATCATCATAAAGTCCTAAAACTTGTATATTTTTTGTCAATGTTTATTTAAAAACACCCAATTATGCAGAATAAAAGATGGTAAATATTTAATTGATGAGTTGTCAACACAATATATAACAATATAATATAAAGGGTATGATTTTACCCCAAAATCCATCGTTTCAACACAAAATGATAACTGCAAATCCATGTTTCTCTGCCTGGAGTCCAGCAGTTTCTGTGAATTGCAACGATCCATTTGCTGCTTTTTCTGTAGCTTTTTGCAGTCTGTAAAAATATACCTCAGATATTATAATCACAAAGCTCTTTTCCGTTTTGGATGTGTTTTGTGTGTTTTTCGCAGCATTCACGCTGAAAACCAATGATGCCACTCAGTCTTTTTGCCACTCAGTTGGCGTAACCGCAGATATAATGGTCGACAGTGACGTCACGTGCATACCCTCTATTTACACCTCATATCATAAGTAAACCGTTGCGTTACCAAGGCAACGACTGACGCTTTTATATTACATTCCAAAGAGCAGCCGTTATCAGCCCCACAGTGGAAAACGAAACCAGAAACATACCAGCTGGCCCGGATCGCCATGGAATGAAATGGTTACGCAATGAGAACCGCTCGGCCCTATGGTGGAAAAGCGGCTATTGTCATTCTCATTCACATAAAAGTGGTGCTCTTCACACAACCACAACTAACGCTGCACTCTTTACGTCACATGATCAACTCACATTCACAATGGAATCTTTGTTTCAAGTTTGTGTATTAAATTACACAGTGGTGTGGGAATTCATGACAGCATTGATAAAGCACAACTCCCTCACACCTTCAGCACTCATACATCCCTATATAAGAGCTTTACTACCACTGAACTTTACTGTGGGAACCCGGCATTTCTTACTGTACTCCTCCTCTAGCAACACCATAACATTTTGGATGCTGTTAGATCCAAAATGATTGATTTGGTCTCATGAGACCAGAGTATTGATTCCCAGAATCTATATTTTGTAAATATGGGCTTTGGAAATGGCTAACTGACTTTATTGTGCTTTGGCTACAGTAGGTAGTTCCAGTGAGAACAACAACCATGCATGTCATTTCTGCAGGCTGCATCTTACTCTGTGAGATAAACAGTCACTCTTTTCATAGCTTTTGGTGGCTCTGAGACACTCGCTTGGTATTTCTCCTGCTCTTTGTCTAGCAAAAAAATCCCTCATCACTAAATGAAAGCTTAAAATGAAGGCCTGATTATTTCAGGGGCCTTGTCACAAGTCCATTGTTTTTGAATTTCAGTGTTACTTTTGCTATATTTTCACACTTAAAACAATGATTTGGTAATCCTCTTGTACCACTGTCCTCTTTTGTGCTAAGAAATAAATCTCCTGACAGTTCTCTCCCAAGTGCTTCCATTGTTGTCAGCATTAAGTCTGAGACTGTTTCAGTGGGCTATATAACACTTTTAATTGTCAAGAAATTACTTCTCTTTAAATGTTTTGGTTCAACATACTTACCTGTTGATCAAACATAGTCTTAAACTTACACCAGATATTTTTTATTTCGTTTTATTTAGTAACTTTCAGGAGGGTGTACTCATTTTTTTAGGGGGCAGTCATGGCCTAATGGATAGAGAGTCGGACTTGTAACCCAAAGGTCATGGGTTCGAGTCTCAGGTCCGGCAGGGATTGTCGTGAGGGGAGTGAATGTCCGGCGCTCTCCCCACCCTCAATACCACGACTGAGGTGAGACCCTTGAGCAAGGCACCGTACCCCCAACTGCTCCCCGGGCGCCGCAGCAATGGCTGCCCACTGCTCCGGGTGTGTGTTCACGGTGTGTGTGTTCACTGCTGTGTGTGTGCACTTGGATGGGTTAAATGCAGAGCACAAATTCCGAGTATGGGTCACCATACTTGGCCACATGTCACTTCACTTTTCACTTTTTCTTTTTGCTACACAACATTTTATCACCTTGATAAGAAAATCTTATTTTCCTAAATAATTTTGACATGCTTCTTTGGTAATTGATTAAGCAGACTTGCTGGAACATTATATCTCTAAAGAACCCTAACATGTCTTCTTAGTTATTGAGTAATTGCTGAATTTCAGAAGTTTCAGAGGGGGTGTACTCATTTATGCTGTGCACTGTACATTAATATTGTGTTAAATAAGTAAGTTTTAATTAAATCAAATCAGTTTTATTCATACTCTTCAATCCATCCATCAACTTGGATGGTTCAATAAGCTTGCTGCAATGCATTCTGGGATTGCCTAATGCAAAAAAGAGACATGATGTAATTACACAAATTTTGTGTAAAATAAAGCAATATAATAAGGCTCTTTGCTGTTTGGAACAGCCTTTGTAATGGGAGACCATTACGCCTATGGAGCCTAAAAATGTTGTCAATTCACTAGAGTTTAAACAGAGAGAACTTTTCCACCATAATTTTCTTTCATCATGATTTAGCTGACAATGTCACCAATATCTTGTAACTTGTAATAAAAAGTAGAATGTGGTATATTTGTCTTTCTCAGAGTTTCTTAATCTTTGTGATACACCATCCTTGTGTAAACCTAACATTGATTTTGGCACAGAATCAACACTGATATGTAGGCTCTGTTCCAATCCAATTTCAAGGCATCCTCCAGGCTGAGAGGCTTTTCCAAAGGATAGGTAGTGTTTTTGTTAAAATCAGGATTTCTGTTCAAATACCAGTTTTAGACTTAAACATAGATAGATATATCGGTCTTATATCTTTAACCATACATGTTAGCTGTTTTTTTCCTAAGAGAAGCTACTCCCAGGTAAATCAATCTCTTCCTATAAATTGACACTTTTAATTATTAAGTATGCTAATACTGGCTGAATCACTATTTTACTTTGTGAGCTTAGCAACATGCTAATGACAAACTCTATTGGAATCAAGTCTGGAAACAGAGCTGTAGTCTCCAAGACATACAATGAAATTACATTGAATTAAGATAGCAAGCAATAACCTATCATACAAATGTATATTCCGGATAATTTAACTGCCGCTCTGTGTGTTTTGAAATCTGGTCTCTGTGTGTTTCAGTTTCTGCCTTTTGGATGAAGACAACACCATTAATAGGACAATATGCTCATAGGGGTTCAGCTGTGGAGATAAATTCATGGAAATAAAATGCTACATAAAACTGCCACAGTGCTTCTATGCAATTCAAATTAAAGTAAATTTTTAATATCAAATGTGTTTCTAGTTGCCACCAGGTCTCTAAACTTGCTGACTTGTTATTCAGTGCTGAAGTCGAACTAATCCACGAAAAGTCATACACCATGGCAAAGAACATTTTCCCCTATGCTTCATTTCTTTGCTTCCTGCACAGCACAGCAGGAATTGGGGCGAAGTTCCCATGAGGATCTCATGCAGTCTTGTTCCTTTATAACCTGATGTTAAAGGCCATTCACATGACTCAGGGCTAGTGTAATAAATCTAAATTAATCATCAGAGCTTCAGCGAACACCTTTTACACAAGCGTCATGTCCCGCTTTGACATTTCTATGATAAGTGTTGCAAATAACGTCAAAGATCAGCGATTTTATGAGGTTGTTCGGTAGCAAGAAAGCAGCAAATGTAAAAAAAATAAACAGTACACCAGGCGATCAAATAAATAGGGGTAAATGTACAAACTGTAGTTTACCAACCGTTTGATGCATACAAATTGATTGCACACAAAAATGGTGAGTCAAATGTGAAATTGTTTGCATTGTGTTAAAGGGATAGATATGATGTTTGTTTTTTTTTTTGCTGTTAATTTACTCACCCTCAGGCCATCTAAGTTGTAGGTGTCTTGTTTTGCTTCAGTAGAACAGTAAAGAAGATTTTTAGCTGAAACAGCGGTCCTCTGTGATTCATATAGTGCAAGTCAATGGCTACTGTCAATTGAGATTTAAAAAAAAACAAAACAAAACAAAAACATATGCAAACAAAACAAAATTAATACCCGTGGCTCCTGACGATACGTTGAGGTCTTAAGAAGCGACACAATCGGTTTATGCAAGAAAATGAACATTATTTAGTTACAACATTATAACCTGTAATCCATAGCCTCGGCAAACGGTCCTGCCCTACGTTCCATTCGGAAGGGCTCATCCCTATGCCCTAATCCCTTCAAAGGGTATACCCTCCGGAGTGAGAGCTTCGAAGGGATGAAGGGTGTAGGGGCCAAAAAAACTCTCTTTTTGAAACGCACTTCTGCGTCATCTTAACGAGACAATCAAGGAGGAGTAGATTGCGCAAGCTGCGCCCTTTGTTTAACCTCAGTTTATATATTTAGGTTTATCGCACCATATTGTATATTGTGTCTATGTATTTGAAACATTTGAATGGGAGCTGTAAAGTATTTTTGTTGAAGTACAATGTAGTTTTGACCATAATAATGTATCAAATCTAACTCGTATAAATATTACAGTAGTATAGAAAAATATTATACATACATTTATAGGTAAAATCGAACTGCACCCATTATGTGACGACAAACAACTTCCCTGTGCAAAGGATCATGGGGGCCCGAAGTGTTAATCAGTTGTACCCTTCGAAATCCTTCATTCCGAAGGGCCCTTTGAAGTGGACAGTTTTGAGCACTTCGGTTTGGAATGACTCTTCAATATGGTGTCCATGATTATTTTCACTCCGAAGTGCCCTTCGGAGAGCGATATTTCCCGTTTGGAATGCACCGCTGAGCGCGCCGTTCACAACAGCCTGGAGTGCAAGCTTCCTGTCGCATAATGACGTATGCACGGGGGCGGGAGCTCAAACGTGAGAATCTGTGAAAAGTCAATCTTCCCGACTGAGATCCCGCATATATATATATATAGAGAAAGTGTGACCATGCGCTCCTACGCCCATAAATACTGACAATTAAGAATTTTAGTACTGATCGATCATTGAACTGATTAAAATAATGTTAGAATAAAATAAAATTGACATGTAAAAGATTAAAATAAAAAGATGTATTGGACTAATTTAAACACTTTCTGCGTCATGACGTAATTGTAATACATCATCATGACGTATTAATTATGCATGGCGCACGCAGTTAAAATAGTTTTGCCATATGTGGTCTGAAAGTATCATTTCTGAAAAATCAAAAATGACTGAAAAAAGAAAATTATCAGGGGTAGAAGTTAATCATTAGCCCATGATGTTTATGCAGTATTTTGAAATGTGTGTGTTGCCTTTAACTGGCAACACTGACACTGTGGAACATTTTTGCTTGAGTTAACTGCTTATTTAATTTTACTTTATTTTCTTAAAAATAAATGTTCCACTGTATGCACAAAATGGAAAAGAAATTGGTATGCTAATTAGATTAACTAGCTAGCTTGCTGGCTAACATCTACAAATGAATTACAATATGTAGCCTTTTGTTGCCTTCAGGCGTGCTCAGTTTTGAAACTGTTCTGTAATTCTGAAAATATAATAGTTATTTGCACTTTTTTGTTGATTTGCACTTTAATTTCTAATTTAATTGTGTTATTCTTCAGGTGACTGTAAGTCAAATTTGTTTATTTATTGTCACTATTTATTTACTACTTATTTATGTTAATACTTATCAGTATGCTATGTTATGTTATGTTATAGTAAAGTTTAGAAAAATCTGCAAATGTAAAATCTCGCCTAGGGCACCAACAGAGCCTGGGCCGGCCCTGAGTTCAGGGCTGCGTTTCCGATAGATCTTAGAACTTAAGAGCGTTTTCTACGAGCGATTTTACGAATTTTCGTGTTTATTTCACGTGTGTTTCACAAAAATGCACTTAACACGATCGCACACTTTAAGTGCTATCCGTCGCTGTCCGTTTTTCCAGTGCTGAAATGTCACTTTATAGAATGGCTCGTAATTGTGGCACATATTTTGAAATTGTACACTTGTATTTTGAAATGTTTACCTATAATTATCTTTTGTTACGAGGCCAAAAATCTATATAAGCACATATGCTACCACGAGTGGAGAACTCAAGAGGCGACACTTAGATACTTTTTGGGTAACACCCACTAGATGGCGCTCCGGTAGCGCGGCCGCCATTATGGGGTGAAAATACTAACTGGACCATAGAATCCTTCACATCTTACGCACCCAAAATCGGCGAATTTCACTTAATTAAGTCACCAGTAAATTGTATTGCTCCTACAGTAAATGTTGTATGTTTTATTTTACCAGTTGTGGAATCCAACCAATCCTCCATCTGAGGTAACGTAGTTAGCCTACTTTATTGAGTATTTTTACACATTTATAAATAGTAAATTAATAATTAATAAATGTAAGATCATCATGTTTGTGGCAAACAATATATTTCAGACCTAGTGGAGTAATAGTAATAATATCTAGGTCTGAATTGAAATATATATTGTGTGTTTTAATGGATCACGCAACAAACATCTTATAATACATGATGCATTGCTGTGTCCATAATCCCATAATTCACATTTTTGGACACTTTTGCTTTAACGGACAATAGACAACACTGCGAAATCATGCTGTTATATTCATATATTTATTGTCCAATATTCCCAATTTTTCTGATGTATGTCCTTAATTTACTTTCATATGTTGGTAATAATTCAGTGTTTATAATGCTAATACTTGATCTTTTAAAGAATTTTAACCCAAACTGACTGGGTTTCTAGAGAGCAAAGGTTTTGTGAAAAAAGTGGAAGACTTAAACACAAAGTGTGTAAAATAACTGTAAAAAGGATTTGATGATCACTAGTTATAGTATTTTATTATGTGTTGTCATAATTCAGGTTGGATTTCAGCTTTAATGTACGTTTTGTTTTAACAAAGCAGCTGATAATTCCATAGAAACTAGTGGACTGCGACTCGCCTTCACCCCAAAATGGCGGAAACGCAGGGCTGCTGCTGGGCGCCAGTGTTGCAATGGAACGTTCTATTGACTGTCGCTTCTTTTGTTAGTATATTCTTTGACTCAAATGGCTGAACCAAAAAACAAACAAACAAACAAAAAAACAAAGAAAATACATTTTTCAAAAAGTCTTATAATTATGCTGAAAAAGAGGAAATTAATGTTATTTTAGAGGAGGTGGAGCTAAACAAACATAATTTTCAGCAGGTTTAAGGGCAGTAGTAATAAAAATAAACACAAAATTTGGGAGGATATTGCTACAAAACTAACTGCAACCAAGGGCATTAAAAGATCAGGGAGAGAGGTCAGGAAGAAGTGGCAGAACTTTGCATGGAGCAGTAGGGAAGCCTCAACCTGAAACTGAGTCAGGTCCATCATGCTCACAGGATCAATCAGCTTCACCTCCCATTGGCAGACATCTACCATCTTCCAGTTCTCCCAAAAGTCCACCCATGCCCCAGCCTCCATCTTTACTTATTCAGACTACAGCCACAACACCTCAGCGGTTTGAGAATGTCTGTGGTTGTCGTCAGACGTGTAGCTGGAGAGGGAGAAACTGGGTGTCCTAAAAGACCTCAGACAATGTCTTAAAGAGACCAATGAGAGGGACAACAACTTTCAGCAGAAGCAGCTCATTGACCTCAAGAAGGCCAAGCTGGCTTCAGAAGAGAGGAGATTGGCACTGGAGGAGATGAGGTTTGCAAGGCCCTCCATTTTGGTGCCAATTATCTTGCCAGACGATTCAGGTAATATTGTTTAATGTTGTTTGATCATGATTCATGACTAATTATATGTTTTAATAATCTCTTGTGCAACATGAAATATCCTTGTTCATATGTAGTTAGAAATAAGCATACAAGCCCTATAAATGTCCATATACAGCAGTGTATTTGTTCATTCTTTTATTTGTGTTCAGTCATGTAATTTTTATTTTATTTCTTTATTCATTATTTCTTTATTGAATCATGTTAAATTAATTTAAGCAAACAAAAAATAAGTTTAAAAAAAACTAATAAAGGAATATACATAAAAACATTAAAGTCACATTGGACAGGAGTAAAGTTTAGGTGCAATTTGCCGGTTGTCCTGCAGGTGACCACATCATTTACAATGCAGTTAGGGATTTATGATTTCTCCAGAGCACTCGTAGTTCTACGAAGATTTTCAAATGCTTAAGTTATGATGGTTTTGGGAAATGGCCCATAAATCTAAGGTGATTCATGCGATCGTTTTTACAATCTACTTATGGCTTACGATGCTTTTGGGAAACTTAGCCCAGGACCATTTACTGAGGCTGTGGATTACAGGTAATAATAATGCTGTAAATAATGTTTAGTTTCCTGCATAGGCCAATCGATTCAGTTCTTAAGAACTCAATGTATTGTCAGGAGCTGTGAGTATTAATTTGTTTAATCTCAAAGTGATGGCACCCATTGACTTCCACTATATGAATCACAGAGGACCATGGCTCCAGCTAAAAATCTTCTTTACTCTTCCACTGAAGAACAAAGTCA
This sequence comes from Anabarilius grahami, assembly GCA_003731715.1. Lineage (NCBI taxonomy): Eukaryota > Metazoa > Chordata > Actinopteri > Cypriniformes > Xenocyprididae > Anabarilius > Anabarilius grahami. Next base: position 276,336 of record RJVU01067364.1, on the reverse strand, counting down.
CCTCTCGGATGCCCTGAGGGTGAGTAAATTAACAGCCAATTTTCATTTTTGGGTGAACTATCCCTTTAAGGTACGTCAAATTAGCAAAATTCAATGGGAAAAAAGTTAATTTATTCATTGCCAAGTTTAGCAATGCATGAAGCACCACTCAAACAGAAGACACTTACAAACTAAGCAGCTTTGTGTTGGTCAACATGGTAACTTCATTTGAACCCCATGCAAAATTTGAGTTTGAAAATCCCTCACATAGAAATTTCAGTCTGTGTGGATTCCAATTGTAATGACTGGGGTTTGCCTGCAAAATGAGCTAAACTGCAGAAAATCCTCACCTTGGAATTATAAGGTTGTATCTGAGATTTTTATTTTCAAAATTGAGTTATTCACATATTCTTATTTACGTTATGTGATTTTTTTTTTAACTCTAAGAGATGCTCCACAGTGCAAATAAACTTACTTTAGTAGTTGATGTAGCTATTACTAGTAACATACAAATTTAGTTCATTCTATGAGATAAAGATGGGATAAAACACTGTGCTGTGTACTCAAATTCTATATGTTATTAGTATGTCATTTGGATACTTGTAATATTTGAAGCAGTCCTGACAGTATCTGTTCCTTGTTTGTATGTTGTTTGGCGCGGTTCACTTTTGTGAACCAAAAGAAAATCGAAAAAACTAGGTTTTGCATGGACAAATAGCCTTTAATCTGCAGTCCTGAAGCACTCCAGTGCTTGAGGCCTGTTTTTCATTTGTTCATTGTGCGAGTTGTTTATTATGCTATTAAATCTGTGCCTCTGCATAATGTCAAGCCACATTTACTTTTGCATATTCCATTTATATGTAAATACTGACCTCTGATTAAGCCAGGCAAGTTACATTTCCATACAGATATTTAGTGTCACAGTGCTGATTAAAAATACTTTACAGGTACTCTTGCCCTGGTACATCAAAATATGACTGTTGAGCGACCAAGAAAGCGCTCCAATTACAATAAATATTATTGTAAAGTTGTTTATGCATTTATGAAAACATGTAAGGTCACCTGTCGGATTGGTGGTTGTGACCTCAATGTGGCGCCCACCGCGGGGCAAATATCACTTTACTTACAGGGAAAGGAACTGAACAAACACCAAACATTAAACTTCTTGATGTCATGGAGCCTCAAATATGATGATACCCTTGTGAAGTGCCCGTTCCTAAGGCCGCTATATATGCACACACCCATACTGAAAACGCAAATTTTTATTTTTGAAAATGTATTTTTCTTATAAGTAACTACATAAGACAGTTTGTGCAGTGTGAGTGTGTGCAGTGTACGTTGTAGAACAAAACGTCAAAGTATCGTCAAGTTTTGTTTACCACAGGCTTTATTTTACTCATAAATCGAAAAATCCCATTATAGAACCCCAGGAAAATCTCAAGGGAACCATGGGCGAATTAGTCTTCTGGGTTTTGACATCATCCCTTCACCGCTCTATTACTTTTTCTATGCATACACTTATCAAACTCATGATATACTGTACAAACCACCTAACAACCAACCATAACACCCTAGCAACCACATAGCAATGTGCTAAAAACCAATGTCAAAATTTATAAATCTAGTTTTAAAATAATTTATTATTTCTATTATTTTATTACTATTTATTGCTATTATAAATGACTGTTTATTTTCTAAATGTAAAACTTTATAAATAACTGCTTAGCACACATTTATGTTGTGTGAAACATGAAACATTGTCTTCAGTCCATCAGTATCAGTCAAGAACAGGCTAATGGGGAAACCAACACTAAAAGAAACAAGGAAAACCACAAGTACTCACAAACATTAACATTTGTCAAAACAAACTCATAAGCACAACAGGAGTCACACTTCTATAAATGTGGCACAACATGGAAATATTTTAGCAATGCTGCTGCTCCAAGTTTTAAACCAAAATAAATATATAAAGCACTGGGTGGTGAAATCAGAATCATGTTTTTTTAGGAACAGTAGAAAATTCAGCCTGGTCTGTCAACTTGAAAGTTTGTTGAATTTTTGTGTGAGAGAAGATGTTGTTTGAAGTATTTTGTAAATGATTCATATGGTTTAGCACACTTAGAACGTATAAACTCTCTTCCCATGTCAGAACTCTCCAAAAAGAAAACAACACTCTCCTTTTTAAAGTCAGAAAAAAAAAAAGGCCAAGCCAACTTTTCTACATGCACCCATTACTGGCTAAAAATCCACTCCTAATACTCCTCTTGAACAGCAACAAGTTACAATGCCAGTGGATTAATAATTAATCCACGTAGACGAGGAAGCTTTAATTTGCTGTGCCTCCTGGGTAGGATGTCAAAGAATTAAAAGGACGCGTCCCATTTTGTGTATGGATTATTGATGACTCTTGTGTCGACATCACATTTTGAAAGCTAAATCGGCACTACCCCAAAATGTCACCTGAGTACCTCACTTACATACAGAAGTGCTTATTTATCGAAAGGTTTCCAAATGCAAAAAATGAAGGTGTAAAGGAGATAATGAGGTAATTACTGCAACATTAGGTTATGAAAACAATTTAAGGTCAGTAATTCCTCTGCAATGAAGGCACTGACATAATTACAAATGTAACAATTAAAGACCAGGTTGATAAAAACCCCAACTGGCCAAGTAAGGTCTCCTAATGTTGGCAATAAATCTCAGTTTAATATGCACAGCATTGATTAAACTGAAATTTGGCATGAAATGGGAGTTGTGATAGTCTTTTCTTCCCTATTGCGACATATCTAATATCTTCTAGAACAAGAAAAAATGTAGGGTGGGATTTGTTTTTATCTATGGGGAATTGATTGGATGGTTGTTGATTGCTATTGGTTGATCTCTGTGAGTGACAAGTTGTCCCGCCCTCATGCCAGTAAACACATCATCAGAGAAGAGATGACAATGCAAGAGGGAGGGGAAGTGATTTTGATTCAAGAATACGAGGCACATGAATTAATATTATCCATGCATAATGATATTAACCATTATTATTTATTTATAACAAATTCTGCAATATTCCATAAAAAAATTAAACATTGTCCATTTTGATTTCATGGTGATTTTAACCCTTTGATTAAGGCAAACAGGTAGTCCTGCCTCAAATTCACACCATTAGTTGAGCAAGAAGTCAACAAATTAGCCCCCATATAAAAAACAGAGTCATTTTTTTTTAAAAAGCACCACGTAACAGTGATTACACTCTTTATAAGTAAATGAATGAATGTCTTATTTATAGTATCTCTGTACTTTTAAGCTAGCCTAGGAGAAAGTATTTTAACATCTAAAAAATTACACACATCAGCAACAACAAGAGAAACAGTACATTAGCATAATGATACCGCTACGCTAACTTTAGCTAAGCCAGAGGCTACAATGACTCCACTGACATTGAGACTAAAATATTCCTATTTAAACCATCACACCCTCAGAACTCACTTTCCCATCCTCTCGAATCTCTCATATCCTACAGTGAGCGAATGAGTGCGCACTTTGATTCAGTGCACTTGGGAGGGGGGAACTAGATATTTGAGGCTGTGAGTACTTGCTCCATCCGTGTTAGCTCAGTGTGAAGGCTGCTGAGAGCCTCTGTACCTCAACACGGCTCGATTTCTCTGATCCAGTCCTCTTTGATGTTCCTCCAGCTGGCTCCTGTTAGCCTCCTTTGGTAATTGCAGAAAGGGGTGCTCATTTTTGCCCGTGTCCTTGCTGTGGAGCTGGGCGTCACTTTAAACAGCTTCACTACAGAGACACGGGCGACTCTTGCTGGTACGCTTCAGCTGGGGATATGGGTAGAGTTAAAAGTGAACCCGAAATCAGTGAAGCCTGAAGTTTCTCTGATCGAATGTAGATGACTGGCATTGTAGGAGGAAATGACACTGAGTTAAATAATGTTGCTGATGGTTTTAAAGGAATATTCCAGGTTCATTAAGTTCAATTTACAGCATTTGTGGTATAATGTTGATTACTACACAAAATAGTTTTGACTCATTCAGTTTTTTTTAAAGTCGGTATTAATGAAAGTTGTGTTGTTCTTTTCTTCCCTATTGTGACCTTTCCGAGTGAAAATTTGTTTGCTTCTCCAACAAATAAAAATTTAGGGTGGGACTTTGTTTTGTCCATGGGAAATTGATTGGATTTTTGTGGTTTGCTATTGGTGGATCTCATGTAAGTGATAGGTTGATCCCGCCCTCGCGACAGTAAACACATCATCAGATTAGAGAAGGGATGTCGTGATTTTGATTAAAGATTATGAGGACACGTGGATTTAAAAACAAAAATAACGATGCGCACAGATAAATCATTTATAATAAATACCATATTCCATAAAAAATAAGAATTGTCCATTTTGATTTCGTGGTAACTTTGTAAAAACAAACAAAACTCGAGGTTACAGTGAGGCACTTATAATAGAAGTGATTGAGGCCAATTTTTGAAGGATTTTGAAAATTATATTTTATTAAAGAACTTCCATGAATTGTTCTGTTAAAACTTTGATTTTAACAGCTTTACAGCTCAAATAATACAAATTTTCATTATGGTTTTATGGTTGTGTTATAAAATTTAACATAACTTTACACAGAAGCAATTTTTTCAGTAAAATCATCTTAACATTTATGTTGTTCATGTTTTGTGGCTATACTAATTAAACATTTTAACATTTACAAATTAGCCCCATTCATTTCCATTGTACGTGAGTTAAAAAAAATTTGTGGTAACCAACTTCATGTTTCAATTGAACTTAACTTTAACTGAACTTGCAATGAAAATTTGGTCATCATTTACTCACCCTTATATGGAAGGCCATTTGTGTCATGTATGAAAAAAACTCTGCTTTGGTAAATCATAATTATGACATAAAATTAAAAAATATGGGATACAAAGTCATAATTATGACATTAAAAGTTGAAATTATTATAAGAAGTTTATATTATGACATACTAAGTCATAATTATAACAGTAAAAAAATTGTCACAATTGTCACATAACTGTTTTGTCTCAATTTGTCATAATTTTGATGAATTTTGACTTTTTATTTAATAATTTTAACTTTTTATGTCATAATCATGATTTAGCAAAGCAAGATTTTGTTTTTCTTATGTGGCAGAAATGGGCTTCCATACCCTAGTGTCTTTCCAAACCTGTATGACTTTCTTTCTTCTATGGAACAAAAAAGGAGAATTTTTGGTTACTATAGTTACCCAGCCATTCCCTTGAGGAAAACAAGGAGAAATATCCAATAAATTTAACTCAATCTGTCATGGATGCACTTTTTACCTTTATAAAGCTTGACAACCATTTTATGCTTTTATTGTGTGGAAAAGAGCATCTTTGACATTCTGCTACACATCCTCTTTAGTGTTCAGTGGAATAAATGAAAATCATAAGGATTTGTAACAACATGTAGGTAAGTAAATGATAATAAAGTTTCAATAATTTCTGGGTCATCTAGATTCTATACACCACATTCACCTCCCAAATACCCTGAAAGAACGCTGTTTCCAAAATAAGGCTGAGAGTACCAGAAAATGCTACATGCATCAAAAAGCAGCATTATTACACTTTAACGTCAAAGGTTTACATGATTTTTGTCTAAAAATGTATCAGCCAGGAAGCAGATTTAATTAACACTAATTTCTGATACAGCTTAAGCCTAGGCCTAGACTAAACTAATGGCAATCCTCCAGTGGAAACATTTTAATCTGTTCTGGGAAACAGGCCCAGTGTTTCTGTGCTTGAAAATGTCTCGCAGCTTAAGACCATATTAAAAAATATCATCTATTACTCTAGACTACTGCAACTGCAGCAGTTTGAATCCATATTTTCTTTCCATACCCTCACAAAACCTGCAAGCAAACAAGTCATATCTTAAACAAACAGTGCAGAACCTCTAACATTTCATAAATGGTTGACAAAATCGATATTGCCTCGTGTTAATTTAAATCATTTGGGTTTTTGTGATTTACGTTCCATGTAAGTAGCTATCATGTCAGATCCTGAACCCTGCGGAGAGCTAAATCGTCCTGATAAAAAAAACGCTGTCAAACACCATATGAATGATATCGTTTAACAGATTACCCACTTGGGCGCAAACACATCGATTTGAGCCAGTGAGGAGAGTTAATCTTCTGTAAGCCACACACAGCTGAACAATCTGTCATGAATCGTTCTCCCTGCAGCAGTGAGATCAGGATCTCAGCTTCAAATAGAAAATGCTACAAAATGCTACAAAATGCTAGAAAATTAGGTTGTCTAATGGTTTGAGAGTCAGACTTGTAACCCGAAGGAAAATGTAGGTGGGGGGACTGAATGAACAGCACTCTCTTCCATTTTATTACTCCCAACTGAGTTGCCCTTGAGCAAGACATCTAACCCACAATCGCTCCCCGGGCGCCGCAGCAAAAAATGGGATTCGGAGAAAATTCTGAGTATGGGACACTTGGCTACAAGTCATGTCACTTTCACTTAACCAAGGCCAAAGATGTATAATAATACTAATAATAACGAAATATTATTTTATTCCAAATCTAGTTTTAAATACTAAGCTCTGTCATGAAACTCTAGATGGCAGTATGTCTTACTCGCTCACAGCAGCGTGTCTGTGTATGTATTGACAGTAGCAAGTCACATACTTGTTCTGCAGCAGCAGCAGCATAGCAAATCTATTCTGCCAAGACCAAACATAACACTGTCATATCCATTAACATACCAAACACTTCAAGAGTTGTCATGACAGAAATGCATTTGCCAAGTTGCCAAGATCTTGAAAATGTAACATTTGCTTTTTATTTGTAATATTTGTACCATATATAATACCATATTATAGAAATAACATATTTACTTTGCTTTCATACATTTTTTGAATAACCATTATACCATTATCAACACAATATTTAAAATGTTCAATATTTTCCATTTTTTATTCATTTATTTGAATGAATTCATACATTTTATGATTATAAAAAATATTTTAAATGATATGATAATCAGTTTACTATGGTGGGCATAATACTATGAAAGCTTGTTTCTGCCACGGAATAAAAAAAAGCTTATTGCGACTTTTTATCGGACAATTCTGACTTTTTTCTCAGAATTCTAAGTTTATATCTCACAATTCTGCGGAGAAAAAGAAAGTGAGAATTGCAAGATATAAACTTGCAACTGTGAGAAAAAAGTCTGAATTGTAAGATGTAAACACAATTGAGAATTATAAAATCTAAATTGTGAGATATCAACTTGCAGTTGCTAGAAAAAAAATCTGAATTTAGAATTTGCAATTCTGACTTCACAATTGCAAAAAAAAAAAAGTTTGTAATTGCAAGTTTATTTATTAATCAATTTAATTTAATGATTAACTCTTTCCCCGCCATTGACAGAATTGTCAGGCTTTCCGTGTTGTGACTGTTATATGGTCGGGGGCGCTATTACACGTCTTCTGAAAGAGCACAGAATGCAAAAAAGAAGCAAAAACAATTGATAAAAGCATTGCTAATGCACGTTGTAGTCTTTGAAAACAACCGCTTTTTGATCAAAATGTTGCTTTTTTATTAAAATGATCCACATTCAAGTGTTGATAAAAAAGAATGCATGAAGCTAGAATAAAACATTATTTGTTTGTTGTTTTTTAAAGCAGAGACTCTGTACTTTCTTTTGATATATTGAATGTTCAGATATACACAATATACACAAATATCCTGGGGGCCGTGAAATTTTTGTGAAAATGATAAAAACAAATGCTGGCGGTGCCTGTTTTTCTTTTTTTGTGTGTGTTTTTTTTTTAATGCTGGTGAGAAAAAAGTNAAATTTTTGTGAAAATGATAAAAACAAATGCTGGCGGTGCCTGTTTTTCTTTTTTTGTGTGTGTTTTTTTTTTTAATGCTGGTGAGAAAAAAGTTTAATGATAATAATTTTATTAGGGTGGATATAATACATAATAAAAATATATTGATTATTGAAATGAAATATACCTTGATATTTTTCAATTACTAATAAGTATGTTCCACAAAAATAACAAAATTAAATTTACATCAGAATTTAAAAACATGTTCATCATTAAAAACATACATTCAAGTTCATGTCTGTGTCAAATATATTGTTAATATGAATAATGTAAGAATGAATAACTTAAATCCATTTAGACACAAAAAAGAGCCACACATAATTAACCTATAAATAAAAGGAAATAAAGCCACCAGAAATTTTAAGACGGGTTTCTGATCGCAATTTCCTCAGCAGCAATTATGGAGTGTATGACAGGGTTTTTAAAAACAAACTAAAAATACAGCTTTTTAATGGGAATCTATGAAACCCCAGCAAACCTCTCATGTGTTAGTTCTGTTTTGATGGTGCTCATAATTATTGAGAAGAGTCTTGTTTTTGTGCTAAAGAGTAAAACCCTGGAGATGAAACTGTAGGCTGAGGAAATTCTAATTAACCTCCCAGACAACACACACATAAACAGACACATGAAAAGAGCTGTTTATGAACTGCACAAGTGTTACACTGTCATTAAATCTAAGAGACTTCAACCACACACAATTCCCTACAGAGTGACTGTGATGAGGAGAAAGGACATCTTCGGTTGTGTTTGATATCATCGCTCAGGCTATTGTGAATAACTACTGACAAAGAACACTGAGAAGTCATCATGCCCTCCAACATGGTTAACATGATGATAATTTTAATTGATCAGACAATTGGTGTTGTTTTAGGGTGTGTTCACACTTGGCAGGTTTGGTTCAATTAAAATGAACCCTGGCGTGATTGCTCTGTTAATGCAGTTCATTTAAACAAGTGTGAACTCTGCCATCCGAACCCTGGTGCACACCAAACAAGCGGGCCGAGACCCCTGAAAAGGTGGGTCTTGGTCCTTTTCCAAACGAACTCTAGTGCGGTTCGGCTGAAATATGAACACAACATAGACCAAAGACATCTAAACGAAACCAAAAACAGGACATGATTTCACAAGATGCAACAGAATGTTCAAGCTTACCTGATTCTTCTCATCATAGTTGTGATGTTGCCCATTACAGTTCGGTACAGGCGTCAGAACTGCCGTCTCCTTGCAGAAGATCTTTGTTTGTGTGCAATGGAGGAATTCTTGCCGCTGTTTTGACTCTTTTACACATTTTATAAGCTGTTCATGAGTTCTTTTCCCTGTTGCCTGCCTGTTTGCTCTAGTTAGTTTCCTTGGTTGTTGTTATTTTGATTACTCTCTCCATGTATTTAAGCCCTGAGATTCACCAGTTCTTTTGTCCGGTATCGGTATGGTTGTGTTAATGTTTTCTCCTACGATCTCCTGAGTGTTCCTTGTGGATCTATTCCTTTCGTTGTGCGCGTTACTACAACAAGCAATCCTGACAAAATGTTAGTGTACTTATTTATCAAGGAAACAAGAGCTTTCTTAAAATATATGAAGAAATCAAGCTAAATAATTTTGAAAAGAATTAATTAATTTTTTGAAAAAAGTGGCAGTTTGTTACACGCTCCGAACCACTGATTCGAAACAAAATATTTGTAAAGCTTTGAAGCTTCATGAAGCAGTGTTTTGAATTTGCCCATCACTACATATTGTTGAATAAAGTCATTATTTTGTTTTTTTGTTGCACAAAAAGTATTCCCGTCACTTCATAACATTAAAGTTGAACCACTGTAGTCACATGAATTGTTTTAAATATGTTTTTAGTAGCTTTCTGGGCATCTGAAAGTGTTAATTATCTTGCTGGCAAAGCCATCGGATTTTATCATAAATATCTTAATTTGTGTTCTGATGATGAAGGAAGGTCTTACAGGTGTGGAACGACATGAGGGTGAGTAATTAATGACAGAATTTTCATTTTTGGGTGAACTAACCATTTAAGCCCTGGGTATACTTTTTTTTTTTACACGTACACTTGGAAAGTATACTTCATCTGACTCGTACGCATACACAGGCGTTCGATGCATACGCAGTTTTGAGCACCACGAGTTGCAACCCATGTAAACATCTTTGTATTCTTTCGTGCTAGAGTTGTACAAATGAGGGTACTTTCTAACCTCTTTGCACAATCTCTAGTCTATGTAGTGCCTCCATTGTAGCTGTAGCTTGTGTTCTGGTTTGTTCTGTTAATGCAGTTTTTCTTTGACTACCTTGTGAATCGACGGCCCCAGGGCACGGTGGCCACCTTGTGGATAAACCCCAAAATTAAATGCGCATATGCGACCTGCACATACAAGTACGCATGGTTACAAAAATCTGGCGGTGCGTGTACAGTACACGCCTACTCTTCTGATGACGAAATTCACATCACGTACTGTGCGCTGACCCCTCGCGTACACGTAAAAAGTGAACTATACTTTGGGCTTTAGCAAGACAAATGAGTTGACCACTGAAAAAATTTAATTTCCATCACTCTCATTTCCATAACAAAATGTTATCAAACACATTTTTAAAAGAAGCACATTTCATTTTCTAAAAGTCCATAATAAATAATATACCCCCGGTTTCACAGACAAGGCTTAAGCTAGTTCTAGACTAAAATGCATGTTTGAGCTGTTTTAAAGGGGATCTATTATGCCCCCATTTACAAGATGTAAAATAAGTATCTGCTGTCCGCAGAGTGTGTATGTGAAGTTTTAGCTCAAAATACCCAAAAAAATTTTATAGCATGTTAAAATTGCCACTTTTTGGGGTTGAGCAAAAACGCGCCGTTTCAGTGTGTGCCCTTTAAATGCAAATGAGCTGCTGCTCTCACCCTAAGAGGGCGGAGCTCGTTCTTCCCTGTCAGGATTCAGTCAGGATGCATTATAATGACAGAAACTGGGAATATAAGCTGCGTGGAGATAGAACAGGTATAGTTTAGTTCAATTACGGTTATAACTTATATTGTCTTTTTGTTTTTATCCACTAAATTAGTACAATCCAGTTTACAGATGAGATTTATAACGTTTACTGTACTTCACACAAAATATGAAGCATCTGTCTTCACTCTAGAAAATCACTGTAAGAGCTTAATAAAACACAGTGCAAGTGTGCATTAAAATATTATCCATAAACTCTCTCTCTCTCCCTTGCATTATCATCAACATACATAGCAAAATACACAGAAATACTTGTTACAACTAACAGTAAACAAATATATAAGGACATTATGCCTTTTCGGGTGGTGCTTAATAAACTGGTAAACTTTATATACGTAAATCAACTCCGATGAACTGTAATATAGTGCCCTCACCTTTATTGCTGCCGTATCCAGTATCACTCTGGAGACTGTATGTTTTGTATTGTCCCTTTGTATTGACATTAATTCACAAAGCAGTCCGGTGTGAAATGATTCGTGCAGACATAAACAAATTTTGGTAGAGTTGAGGGAGCATTTTCTTCAAAGACAAAATGAATCCACCTCGTCTTCAGCGGCTCAGATTTAGGGAGTAAATGGAGAGAGCTATGTGGATTAATCCATCCCGCTACAGAACACCTAAAATGCTTGGGAGACATTCTCGTCAGTGCAGCAGTGGCGGACGGTGAACTCGCTGTGAACTCGCTCAGGGCGGTTCTATGTTAAAACGGTAGTGTCTGTCAACATTTGTGGGCGGGGCCTGTGGCTTTTGTGACGTCACACTGCCGGATCTGGAAACGGCTTGTTCTGAGATACTGCTTATGATTTATGGGGATAAAAAAAAAGGACTGTTTGGATTTTTATCATTATAGGGTGGTTGTGTACACACACTGACAACACACATTTATGTCCAAACACCATGCAAAAGTAAATTTTGCATAATAGGTCCCCTTTAACTGAAAGCAACTTGCAATGACATTCTTAAAATATGTCAGAGCCATTGTTTTGTCTTAAGATGCACACTAGTAGGGCTGGGTATTGACACAATTTTCACGATTCAATTCGATTATTATTTACATCCTTTCGATTCGATTTCGATTTCGATTCGGTATCGATTATTTTGGATGTAGTATTTCTGTTACAGTACATGGCAAAATTTCCTCCTTTCTAGAGGAATAAAATCTCTCAACTAATGCTGTAAACTACACATGGGAGTCAGTTAGTACTACTATAATAATATTGAAGGTTAAATTAACTTATTTATATACAAACACTTAAATTACACTCAATGATGTTTTTATTATAAATAAAGTTTAGAATTACATAATCATATTTCTACTCCAATTCGTTTTTTTGAAATATAAACATTTAAATCATGGCTGTCATAACTGATTTATTCAAACATGCATTAAATATTGAAGAACATTAAAAATTATAATGAATATGTAACGGTGCATAGCTATATTTATCAAAATGTTGCTTTCTAGAGTACACTTTTCTAGCTGACTAACAAGTTACTGGTCTAAATTACTAGTTACTAATAGTAGTTAGTTATTTAAGGTAGTTAATCGTAATTAGTTAGTTACTAATGAGTTTATGGTCACTGAATATGTTTTTCTGAGGTAAATGTGACGTTACGTGACATTGTTTACAAGCTGTTTTATTGACGTCTTTCCGAGGTTGAAACACTGATTGAGCTATTACACGAGACATGATATGGATTTCGGTAAGTTGTACTGTATATTTTAACATACCTTCAGATGTTTAGTCATGTTTATTTCGCGCTGTAACTGGTATTAAAGCGGAGGAGAGGATGTTCACATGCGCTCGTGCTGCCGCTTCTCTTTAACTGAGGCGCTACAGCGATCTGTCATGCCACATTAAACAGTGCCAAAACTGTATTTATTTTTTGAATCTCATAATAAGATGGACGTCATTTGAAATCTGAGACTTTGCTTCATATCAAAAGTAACAAAGCACAAAGATTATTGCGATTTATTGGATGGGAGGCGCTACATATTCTACTCATTCATCAACTGAAAACAGACTAGACTAATCGATTCTTGGGATTTAAGAATCGATATCGGTTCGTAAAAATGAGAATCAATTAAAAGCGAGAAATCGATATTGTTTACCCAGACCTACATACTAGTAATGTTTTTTCTAGGGTATGTTTATAAAAGCTACTTAAAAGTCCTAATTGAACTAAGTCTTAATCCTGATTTAGCTAAGTCCTGTCTATGAAACCGGGCCATAAAGTAACAGTAAAATAAAAATGTTATTTTTAAGATGAGGTCATGTGACAATCTTTATCATTGCATAATGTGTTCTGTTTTACATATTTCTTGTTAAAAAAAATAGAAACTATTTAGTATACACTGATTCATTATGAATCATTAATCCATTTTAAACCAAGCCAAAGACAAGCTAGAGCGGAAAAAAAGTTCACTCATGTGGCCTGTGAGTGGGAACAAATGTACTGTCGGTCTGGTTGAGGTTTTTTTAAATGCCCTGTGTATTCCAGTCAGCTGTCCTTTTTATGGATTGGTGTTGGTTTAAGAGCTTTTCCCTGACCTCTAGGATGAACTCCATCATAGCAAAGATGGAACTGGCTTTACTAGAGATTCATAAATTAATCATTGCACTTACATAGTGATATGGGAAGTAAAGTGCTGAAGAGGTGAAGCCGGCTATATTGCAGCCCAGACTTATGATTATCTACATAAAGTCTGGTGTATTTACTAAAATATCCTATACAAGTGCTTACAGACGTGTAATAATAGACCAGCATGTAACAAAGTGGCAGATTATTCGAATCATGGCAAAAAAGCCCACAAAAAGACTGTATAAAGAACGATAAAGAATCCAGACTGATTTAAGTGATGTTTCCAATGATGTATATAATCAATTGCATAGAGTCCGGGCAGGCTCTCTGCAAATATCAGCTGTTTGGAGAGATTTAGCCAGTTATAAACAGGAGATGAATAAGGAGCTATTTTAAACAATCCAATATTGGACCAGAATATTGCAGGTTATTGAGGTTCCCTCAGGAGGGAAGTCAGGACTTCTGAAATCCTTAAAGCCAGTTATCAGACTGATAAATTATTGTGGAAATGTCAAGTCTAAAAGGATTAATTTCACACAAATTAAGTAAACAATTATTAAGAAGGCATCAGGAGATTTTTTTTTTATTTATTTTTTTTGCCTGTTGATTTCAACTTATGATCATCCTTTGAACATATTAAATTTTATCCTATTCCTCATATTTCAGTGGCCCAGTGTGATTGGAGAAATAATAGGCTATATTTAGATTAGGCCTCTTACTGTAGCCTATGTTAAAAATATTTAAAATAAATAATATTGTCCCAACATTTTGTATTTATATTATTGTCTAATGCAGTTATATTTAAAAAAGAAATTTTAATGCCAGTGCATGTTATCGGCAAACTAATGTAGCCAAGGCCTATTTAATTCCACTAGAAAAATGCGACATTTGCCAGCAAATATTCGCCCCAAATTCATTATTAGACATAATACATTACATCCAGTACATATTATTTTCATTTTGTCTCGCGCACACTGAAGTCTGAACTTGAACCCAATTTGCGTGGGGAAATCTTTGACTAAAAATGACTTGATTTTGTCAGTGAAAATTCGCATGAAATGGAATGAGATGGAAAATACATTTTCTGTGACAGCATAATCACTAATGAAGACAAATATTATAAAGGCTTGAAATGGGCCACAGCAAACCTTGTGCTACCAAACAAATCACACAGATTCTGTAGAGGCCCTTTGTACTCGACAGAATTTTTCACCTTTTCAGTAATTCTCTCAAAGATATTTGACAGATACTCAATGGAAACCAGTGAAGCATTAAATGAAAGCGCACATAAAGAAAATGAGAAGAAAATTTGTCTCAATCAAAAACACTACTTTTTATATGCACGCAGCTCCACCTTGTGGTCATTAACTCCTAATGCACCGGGAAATGCCACTCAACCTAAAACATTGACACGCTCAGGGTTAATCGGTACAGATGATATTTTATGCCCAACTGAGAAGAAAAACAGATGTTACCCACAATGCACATTCTGAAATGTGTGCACAAACACACACATCTGCACATTCTGGTGAGATTATATGGCCACGTACACAAACCACGAGGTTTTCAGAGTGACATCTGATTTAAAATGCAAGTCTGAATCCCCTTCATTATCATTTTCGGAGTTTACAGAATACAGGAGTCATTATAGAAATTGTGATGACTGGCATAGTGATAGGCCTTAGTATAGTAAATGTAAATTTACTATAGTATAGTAAAATTGTAAATTTAAACTGAATTCAATTTGTGCAACTTTAATTTTTTCTAGAATGAACATAGAAGTTTTACTCTCTTTATTATTAGAATTCTATGTGTACAGAGGATTGACAACCATGTGTGAACAGTGTGAACTTGGCCTATAAATATAAATCTAACTTCACCTTTGCATAACATGATTTTTAAATTTTTGCTTTTTTTTTTTTTTAATTTTCCAATAATCTAGAAAAATATTGATCCCACACACTACTCAAGTTTGCATAATCACAAAAATATTTTTATGAATAAATATTTTATTTTAATCATTTCAGTCAGTCGGCCTTCTTCAGGCTTACAAAACATACAAAAGTCTGTTGTGTGTTTCATGTCTTTTGTATGTTTTGTAATTTACGTTGTAATTTCATCCAGTGCACCAATGATCAGTTCGGGTGTGTAAGGCAATATATATTTTTTCATCTATCCAAATTTTAACCTTAGATTCATTTTGTAGAAAAAAATATACCTATGTCTGCAATGATTTAAAATTATGTATAATTAAATTAATAATTTATATTTTACTTATTAAATAAATAAATATGATTATTTATTTTATGTATTGTATATTTATTTAAAATAGTTATAAACATTTAATAGAATTTAATAATTATAAAATATTATAATTCCCATACTTCCTTGTTTGTTATTGGATATTTTTGACAACTTTACTATTATTCAAAATAATATAGATGAATACTGTACCCCAGTGAGCCATTGATTTTAGGAAGCCCAATGTACAGCAGAATAAATGTGTAAATACGTAAAGGTGACAAACAGGCCCAAAAGGCCATGGAATCCATCAGCTGCTTCAATCAAAGAGCTTGTTTTCTGATCGTATCAGTCAAAAGTAATGCAAATGATTGCTGGGGTTTGTAATCGAGATGAATGCATGTGTCCAGCACACAGATGTGATTCATTATACCGCAGAGGACACTGTGCAAACTGAATGGAAAGAGATTCCATCTAACGCGGAAGCTTCTTGGCACCTTATCGTGTCCTCTCAGAATCCAACAACACACCATAACTTTAAAAGCACAAATTGAGATCAAACTCAAATGCAAGCAATAAAAGTCCACTCATCTGAAGCTGAACCCAGCTAACAGGGAACGTTCTGGAATGTTCTTTCAAAGTTTTGAACAAATACTCTTCCAGTAATGTTAGAACATTCGTTCAAAGTTATCTGGTCTTTAGAATTTTTCTCAAAATGGTATCTATACCTTTTTTTTTCTAAAAAGTTTTAGGGGCCCTTTACACGACTCCGTTTTCAAATAAAAACAGAAAACTTTATGTGTTTTGGCCATTCATGTACACGACAACAGCGTTTGGGGGACTGGAAACACAAGCTTTTGAAAACGGGATCAAAGTCCCTTTTAAGGAAAGTCTTTTCACTCGGCGGCCATATTTGCTACGCCTCCAGGCAGCTATTTCGGGCATCCAAGACAAAGTCCTATCTATTTGAATGGGGGAATCCTGAAATCTCAAAAACTGTGTGGCGAACTCACAATTAAATAACATATTTCAAATCAGCAACAAAATCTGACATATATTGTCCCATAAATGTTGTTTCTTATGCTCAGATAGCATTAAAAAAGCATATTTTTCAGGCTAGACAAGCCAACACGCATGTGTGGTCCTATAGGCGCAAGTCTCAGGTTTTTATGGGAACCAGAGTTTCTAACAGCAGCTGCAGTGATGCAGTGACTTTATCAATCAGTGATTGGCTCTTTTCCTTAGAAGGCAGGACGTATTCCACCATATTGTGCGTTGCAGTTTCTCCCATTCATAACTAATAGGAGTGAACCATCTTTCTATATCTACAGTCTTTGATGGGATTCAAAGTTTTACCATTTTCGTCTCCAGGTAAACTACAAAACCATGAATTAGTTTAAACAGTGACATCATGCACATGTGTAATACATGCTCAATCTATAGTTGTGTAGTGTTTCTTTACAAAACGACATCGCCAACTACTGGCCTGGCATGGATAATACAGCGTTTTTAGTCGTTTTCATGGATCCGTGTGAACGGGGATTGTTTTGACAATGTTGTCATCTGTACGTGAAAAACACAAAGGAAAAACGCTTTTGTTTTTTTAGTACATCGTTGTTGTATAAATGTAGTAGTTGGATGTTTGTCTAACATTTTTTAAACATGAAAAAGTAATGTTGTTTCTTCAATGTTTGAATAACCAAGAAATCTTTTTTTTTTTAAAGATGCTTTAAAAGAGTTAGTTCACCCAAAAATGAAAATAATGTCATTAATTACTCACCCTCATGTCATTCTACACCCGTAAGACCTTCGTTCATCTTCAAAACACAAATTAAGATATTTTTGATTAAATCCGATAGCTCAGTGAAGCCTGCATAGACAGCAATAACATTTCCTCTCTCAAGATCCATAAATGTACTAAAAACATATTTAAATCAGTTCATGTGAGTTCATTGGTTCTACCTTAATATTATAAAGCGATGAGAATAATTTTTGTGTGCCAAAAAAAAACAAAAAATAACGACTTTTTAACAATATCTAGTGATGGCCGATTTCCTAACACTGCTTCTTGAAGCTTCGTAGCTTTGCGAATCAAATCAGTGGATTGGAGCGCCAAAGTCACGTGATTTCAGCAGTTTGGCGGTTTGATACGTGATCTGAATCACTGATTTGACTCAAAAGATTCATAACGCTCTGAAGCAGTGTTTTGAAATCGGCCATCACTAGATATTGTTAAAAAGTTGTTTTTAGTTTCTTTTGCGCACAAAAAAATATTCTCGTCGCTTTATAATATTAAGATAGAACCCCTGTACTCACATGAACTGATTTAAATATGTTTTTAGTAGCTTTATGGATCTTGAGAGAGGAAGTACCATTGCTGTCTATGCAGGCCTCACTGAGCCATCGGATTTAATCAAAACTATCTTGATTTGTGTTCCGATTTGTGTCTTAGGGGTGTAGAACGACATGAGGGTGAGTAATAAAAATGACATTATTTTCATTTTTGGGTGAACTAACCCTTTAAACATTCAGAAATAACATTTGGAACATTTGGGCAAAAAGTTCTTAGAACATATTTTTGTTAGCTAGAAAAGTTATTATAAAAAGCAAAGGAAATAATGCTCTACACAGGCACTGCGACACAAGACAAAACTGCAACCACAGGTAAAGCAGAAATAAAAACTATGAAAGAATCGAAAACAAACATGCTGAGCCGATCTGAGCAGCTGGTACACACTGCAGTGACTGAAGGACTGTATGAGCAGTGAAGTGTGCAGTAATCTGTGTTTCTCTCTCTCTCTCCCGCTAAGGAAGAATCTCATCAAAGTGGAGATTAGCCGCACGACTGTAATTATTTCGGGTGCTGTAATGTAACGGTTCAAAGGTGCCATTAATCTTCGTGTTCAGATGCACATCTTATTCGGCGGAGTCTCCTTGATTTGCTCACAAAGGGTGAATGCAGCAATTTCTGAATTGCTTTTTCACTCCGTGCCTCTAAACAGACTAATCTAACCTTCTCCATAACCTTCACAATAACATATGCATACATTTATTATCATTTCAAATCACAGCCTTCAATGTCATATGTAACGTAACAGCTCCCCCTGCTGGCCAGTCAGGGTGGTGCCTCTGTTAACAGACCGGGTCTCTTGTCGCACCAATCATTACACAATCAGCCTCCAGGGGAGACCTGAACTCACAATGGACCCGAGCTTCTGAAAAATTCATCCGCCTGTTGACATCATTTTGTCATTCAGATTTCTATTCATCTGAACAAAATGTCTCCTAATGAAGCATGTCATATTGAGCATATTTAAAGCAGATTTGGGAATTATATAGGCTATAAATGAGCTGCATTTTAAGGATAATTCATATTTGGAGTCAGTAATGGAACATATTTGATTCATTCAAAAGGAAACATGTAAGCATTAGGCCTACACATTAATGATTTTAACAAAATGAGTACACATTAGATGACTGATGAAATAATGGCAATTAATGTAACCATTTTGTCGCCAATTCCATCAAATTCAGCTGTCATTTTACCAGACAAGAGAAACTTGCCATGAGTGCAAAAGACTGCAAAATGAAAGTCAATTTTGCTAATTTTTCTTGCAATTACAATATAGTGATGAGTAAAGTTAACACTGTAAATAATAATAATAATAATATAAAATTATTTATGTCATATCCTAAGTGTCACTACATNNNNAGGGTTACACATAATGTGGAATGCAGATTTTTTTAAAATTTCATATTATATATATATATATATACATACACTGAACAAAATTATAAACGCAAGTTACGCAACACTTTTGTTTTTGCCCCCATTTTTCATGAGCTGAACTCAAAGATCTAAGACTTTTTCTATGTACACAAAAGTCCTATTTCTCTCAAATATTGTTCACAAATCTGTCTAAATCTGTGTTAGTGAGCACTTCTCCTTTGCCGAGATAATCCATCCACCTCACAGGTGTGGCATATCAAGATGCTGATTAGACAGCACGATTATTGCACAGGTGTGCCTTAGGCTGGCTACAATAAAAGGCCACTCAAAAATGTGCAGTTTTATCACACAGCACAATGCCACAGTCACAAGTTTTGAGGGAGCGTGCAATTGGCATGCTGACTGCAGGAATGTCCACCAGAGCTGCTGGCCGTGAATTGAATGTTCATTTCTCTACTATAAGCCGTCTCCAAAGGCGTTTCAGGGAATTTGGCAGTACATCCAACCGGCCTCTCAACCGCAGACCATGTGTAATCAGCATCTTGATATGCCACACCTGTGAGGTGTATGGATTATCTCGGCAAAGGAGAAGTGCTCATTTAGACAGATCTGTGAACAATATTTGAGAGAAATAGGCCTTTTGTGTACATAGAAAAAGTCTTAGATCTTTGTGTTCAGCCATTATAACAGTATAAGAAAAAGCAGTGACTAGTTAGTACATGATTTAATTTCAATTTAAAAATAAAGTTATAAAATTTAACACAGCCCTTAAGCCAAATCTATTAGCTCTGGAACAAATAATTGATTAATAAGGCCAAAGATTGCCCATTTGATATACCCAAAACAAATTATACCTCATTTTTAAACACTATCTACATAAGAGCCAGCGGAAATTTCACGAAGAACTGGCCGAGATGAAGCTGTTCTCTGCGAGTACATGAGCGCTGAACGGTCTCTGACGGCCTGGAGCACACATCTCCGAAAGCATCTATACAAATTTTCAAATAGGCGCTTTATGTTTTACATATAAATTGCATATCTGAGGTCTAAACAACTATATTCTCTTATAAAAAAAACTCTTAAAACTACATTCCGTTACAAAATAACAGCAGTATCTATAAAAATATGGTGGGTTTCCTTGTCCATCATGACACTCACTGTGAGAATGCTGACAGCGGGGTGATTCAAATGGTGAAATATATATATATATATATAATTTGTCCAACCAAAAACTGTCTGATCTCTGATAAAAGAAACAAATAGTCAAGAGGACCTAAAACACATTCTCATTATCCTATGATTTTATGTTTTATGTTTGAAACTTTACAAATTGCTAAAACAGTTAAAACAGATGCATCATGATCATAGCAGTTAACTTAGAGCTGTAATTTCGGCACCATTAATGGCACCAAACAAAACTGCAAAAAATAATGACAGTAAACAGTTTTCTGTGGTGACCTGTGCAATGCGACACTGACAATCTTGCTAATAACCCTGCAAAACCCAAAATGCTAAATCCACACTATAATCACTACTGAAAATATCCACTCTCTACCACTGCAGCATCATGCTAAATAAGTTGCTCTAAAAAAAACAGAAACTGTGCCCAAGCACCAGCCTCCTACTAGGTATTGTTGAGATATTTCCAAGTCTAATCCTGAAGGCAGAATCCATTACGCTTGGCGGGAAGCAGAGAGCGTCTGTGATAAGCGCTCACCACCTCAAAGACACAAGGTAAAATGCGCCAATAAAAGCCTGACTGCAGGGTTAAGGGTATTAGCAAACCTACAAATGCGACATTTCACGTAAAAAAAAATACAAGCAATTTTGGTTATTTCAGTCCTAAGAGAGGAATCCAGCAGCTACCCAGCTAACAGGAAACATTCTCAAAAAGACGTGAACACTTTCACCTTTTATTTAAGGGCCATTCACACACAATGCATTCTTTGATGTTAAAAAACATGAGTTGCAAGCAGTATAATGAAAAAAAAGGTCTAGAGACTTTTTTTTTTAAGTTAGAACTTCTTTTAACTTGAGCGCCATGCTCTTAGAACACCATATCAGCATCTACTGTAGCACGTTTACATAGAAAAACAATGGAAAAGCATGGCAGTGGAATGTAAACATGTAAATGGCCCCTTATACTCTCATAATAGTATAATGTGGATCAACAAACTGCTTGTCACTGGAATCGTATCACATTGCATTTAATTAGGACATGGTGTTACACTATGTCCTAACTAAATGTAATGTTATATGATTCCAGTGACAAGCAGTTTGTCAGTCCACACCAAACATGCCATACTGTATCTACGTAAGACGCAACAAAATCAGTCACAGCCAATCAGAAGAGCTTGTGGGCGGAGCTCTCTCTGCAAGCACATTGTTGTCTTGCACTGTCAAAAAATAAATAAATAAAAGGTTATGACACGGTGTAAAAGATGCAAATTTTTAATGCACTGCAATCATAGCATAAACATATGGAAGCTTGTTTCTGCCACTGAATAAAAAATAAAAAAGTTAATCACGACTCACAATTCTGACTTTTTTTCTCGCAATTGAGAGTATAGATCTTGCAATTCAGACTTTTTCGCAGAATTGCGTGATATAAACTCGCAATTGCGAGTTATAAAGTCAGAAATGCATGATATAAAGATGCAATTGTAAGTTATAAAGTAAGAATTCTGAGATATAAAGTCAGAATTGTTTAAACTCACAAGTCTGAGAAGAAAAGTCACTCTTTTCCTCAAAATTGGACTTTATAACTCGCAATTCTGACTTTATAACTCAGTTCTAAGAAAATAAGTCGAAAAAGAGTTGCAAAAAAAAGTCTGAATTGCGAGATAAAAACTTGCAATTGTGAGTAAAAAAAAGTCTGAATTGTGATATAAAAAGTCATATAAACATGCTTTTACTAGCTTTTAACTAGCTTCAACTTTTACTAGCTACCTGGACAGTGACTTTATTTTCAATTCTTGCGAGCACATCAGCTAACCTGTTCAGATTTAATAGCATATTAAATTTGAGTCACCTCATTAAATCATAATGCGTCTATTAGCTTTAGTCTATTAGCTTTGAGGCTACATGCTAGTGTTCTCCTAAGCATTGACAAAATATAGTAAACAGTAAATATACGTCTTTCTCCTCCAAGAAAACTGACTAAATATATATGATTTGTCTTGTTCATACGAATGGATACAAATTATTGACCATTAGATAGCCAATGCTAATAGCCAATAACCTCCTCATAACACTTAACTAGTAATAGCGGCTATCATGCAACTATCATGGTTTTGCCAGGCTAGGACAAAAGCTAAATACTAAATGCTGACAGGAAGTCCCACTCCAACACAACTTCCTCATTATCTAAAATTCGACATTTGATGAGAAATGTAGCAATTTTCATTCAAAGGCAGATGTCTACTGACACCTAAAAATAAAAAGATCTGTGCCACAATGGTTAGCACACATGCTACAGACACATTTAGCTATGACACTAAATCTGGAGCTAAGTTTAGCTTGTCCTGATCACATTAATTTACTATTACTCTAGTATTTCTTTCAAATACATAAGCAAATGTATTTACTACAGTATTTACTAGCTATTGGATGTACATTGGTTGTACACTGATTATTGTGGTGCATTATGGGATTGAATGAGTGCATCTGATTATGTCCACTATGGTTTCGGACACCACAGAAAATGGCTGTCCCCTCAAATAGTGCCCCAATTAAGGGTATGGGAGGGATTTCAGACACAGCCTTAAATGATTAAGAATTGTTTTCAATAATTGAAATAAAGCTGAAATAAAATAAAATGTAAATATTAGATGAAAAACTTAAAATGAAGATTTGAAATGCTGCCTTGGCAACTAACTGAAATAAAATAAGTTTACACCAAGGAACTAAAATAAAAAATGTATTAATGCTAAATAAAAATTAAAAAAAAAGAATTAAAATGACAAAAAAAAGTAGACAAATAAAAGCTAATTCCTCAAGATATTAATAATAAATACTATAATAGCATGTAGTATAATAGGGTGTAGTCATTAATAAAAAATTTGTTTTGCTAAATGGAAATAGGACAAATGGTGTAAAAAGTCCACACATTGCATTTAAATGAACATGCATTTTGATTGGTAACGACAATTGGTTTGATTTTATGCCAGCTAGAGGGCGCAAGACTTTAAAACGTCAAAGACGTCAAACGTAATAGGTACATATAGTGATAAGGTGCTTGAAAAACTACCTATTGGGTCGTTTTTTTGGAGGACAGTCTCAAATAATACTAAAACAGCCCTGAATGAAACAATAGCCTGTGATATGGCACAGAAAACGCTCCGCTGGCTCTGTTGGGAAAAGTGTGAAACCCAGGCTGATGTCTTACTTCCTCAGCAGATCTGACATGGCTGCTTGTCCAAACACTTTAACATCTGCTGGAACAAGGTGGATTCTGACAAGCAGCGGTAAGCCAACCTCAGTATGTGGAGAGAGAGAGAAAAAAAATTCTTCAGTAGATGCACATAAATTGAATCAAAACACCTTGAACTCAATGCAACCTTGTAATATTTGTTCTGTACCTATGTGACTGCATTTGTTGTGATTTGTCCTGGAGGGAGAAGTTGTTTTAATTTAAATGACAGCAGGTCCTGCTGTACAATAACATTCAATATAAGGTAGACCGAGTGTGTTTGTTCTCGGCTGAACAATTCCACACAGAGCAGCATTTAATTTCACAAACTGAAAGCGCACACAGTGAATGGGCTGTAGGGATTACCCAGACATCCTCTCAGTGGCAAAAATAGCAGTCTAAACCTGCAAGAAGGGAAAGACTGAGGAGAATTCAGTAAAATGTGTAGAGACACAGTTTACATCTGAACCAGGGTTTTGCAGTTAGTCTTAGTGTCCATAGTTAGTTTTCTGATAGAGCATTGTACTAGCACCACCAAGGTCATGGGTTCAATTCTGACAATTGTATGTTAAATGAACTATACAGTTAGTTGCTGAGGATAAATGTGCCTTGTTATTTTCTTCTTTTTTTTTAAATTGGTAGAGTCAGTATGAGAGTGAGGGTGAGATTGAGAAATGACTTACACCAGATCCAAACCCTTCTACTCTAATGTACTAGAAATCTCTATAATGATTCCTAAGTCTTACATTTCTCCAACACTGGTGAATGGGATGTTCCTGACCAAATAATTTGCACGTTCCACCTTACTCAGGACAAATATAGACCAACTAACTACAACATAAGTCCATGTGGCATTGTTCCGGGAAGCTTTCATTGATTAAACAATTCAAGAAACAAGAGAGGGAAGAAGAAGAGTGAAAAGGGGTTCAAGATTGGTTTGACAGATTTAAGGCTGATGGAAAATCCAATCTACAGTCATAACATCCTCAAGGGGACAGACAACTACTAGAGGACATCAGTGTCCACAATCAGAGACACCCAAGATCATGCAATCTTTGTGAAATAATCCAGTCCCCCAGAAAGATCAGCTCCATTTTAAATTTGTTTGTCAAAAACATCTGTGAATGTATTTGAAGTTACACCCCATAGAACATGTACAAGTGGAAGGGAAATTGATTAAATTATGCAACGTCTGTTGGGAAAAAGACCATCATCAGTTTATTAACATCAAATTAAATCTTTCAATTCATCAAACACGCTATAATTTATGATCAGACATTTTAGACCTCACTGCTTCAAAGTATTTAGCAAGCATGCAAGTCAGTTAAATCAATCTTATTTTTGGTACACAAAATGTTTCAAGTTACCAAGTTAGTTGCCTACCTAGATATCAGTTTTTAAGGTAACATGATGCAAAGGCCAATCCTGGACTTTAATTAGATCGATGGATGGATGGATGCGTGGGTGGATGGATGTATGGATGGATGGATGCATGTGTGGGTGGGTGGATGGATGGATGGATGGATGATGGATGGGTGGATGGATAAATGGATGATGGATGGGTGGGTGGATGGATGGATGGATGGATGTGTGGGTGGGTGGATGCATGGATGGGTGGATGCACGGATGGGTGGATGGATAAATGGATGATGGATGAATGATGGATGGACGGACAGACGGATGGATGGGTGGACAGATGGATAGATGGTTGGACGGATGTTTATTAAGAAGGCTGTGGACAGATTTTGAAACTGAAACAAAAGTGGTAACAATTCTAATCAATTACATCCTAATATGACCATCTCAAAGTTCCTAAATATCAGCTGATTCATATTTTTAATATTTGATCATGCTTTAATTTCTGAATTAAAATTCATTTGGATATTTTCTTTGGGGCATAAAGTCAAAGACATATCAGGGTGGTGCAACTGTCCTAATACCATAATGAAGAAAAAAGCTTTAAAATAAATAAATTACTGAAAAATATAGTAAAACAATTTTGTGAAAATAGTATAAATATTTGAAATGTTTGTCCACCAAATCAAAGTCATGTGGTGTAACCAACATGCAAAAAACAAACAAAAAAAAAACAGGCATGTTAGATAATATATGATTTTAAATTGATTTTAGAGTGATCCTAATCCTAATCAAACACACCTACTTGTAAAAGTCATCACTGTGACCTTGTTTAAGTCACTGAGACTGAAAAATGGGTCAAAAAGGTTGCGACCCAAAACTAAGGTTTGGAAGGGAGCTATAATCTAGCCATTTGTTGTATGTGCTGCATGTATTCTGAATGTCAAATACGCACGGATGCCCTGAACTCTTTCCCTGCAGGGTCAATGATGCGATGACTGTAAGCTCTTCTGGCAGAGAAGTGAATGGACTGCATTTCGCAAGGAAAGATTAAGTTGTGCTCAGGGGTTGTTGAGCAATAGGACAGTGGGGTGAGACAGTGATCCTAAGCAACATTCATAGGGCATGAATTCAGGATGACAGAAGCAAAAGCATCCTGCCCAAAGTCATTTTGTTCATTAGCATAGATTTTCCACACAGCCATTTGCTTCTGTTTGATCTGAGAACATGGCTAATGTTTATGTTAATTAACTGATTTTAGAAGTGCAAAACCTGAGACATGAGTCAATGCTTTTAAATGAGAACCAGCCAATCAGACTCTATGATTGTAACACATAGGCCTACTGTAATAATAATAATAATTATAATATATATATATATATATTTATTAGGGATGTGATGTGAAAAATTTGTTCACANGAAAAATTTTTTCCCACCGGTTAATCAACATGTGACAACACCGGTAATACCGGTGTCACCGGGGGGGTGGTGCCTCTACCTCTACCTCTTTTTTTCTTTTTTTTACCGCTTATGGCAAGGGTCTTCAACCGGGGGTCTATAGCGGTACTGCAGAGGGTCCGTCAATTAATGTTTGATCACCATTTTTTGTTAAAAAAATTAAAACATGGGTAAAAAAAAATCACAAAGTCTAATTCCAATATAAGCACCCTGAAACGAGCAAGATAACTTATATTCATAATCAGAAAATCAGTTTGAATGTCTTTGTCTTTATCTTTGTCAATTTCTTTGTCTTTGTCCTTTTAACATAAGAAGATTTCCCATGACAGTGCTAGTCAATGCGTTTCTCAGTTGCATCTCGTAAGATGTTGTTTAAAGTAAAAACAATGTCCTTGTTTCCTTGTTTCAGTCCATTTCAGTATAAAAGTCTTGACCACCATCAAATAAAGTATTAAAGTAACTATCACTAAAAGCCTTTCTCAATTCCAAAAATTATGGCATGTTATTTTTTATAAAATATTACTTATTGAAAAATAATATTTAAATAAACAACAATAGCCATTATAACAGTGTAATTAGAACTGTTAGTAAAATAGGAAATAAACACAAGCAAACAGTTCAGTCAAACGTTCAAAAGTAGCGCACTAGTTAGTACAGGATTTAATTTCAATGTAAATATAAAGTTATGAAAATTAATATAGTCCTTAAGCCAAATCTATTAGCTCTAGAACAAGTAATTAATTAAAAAGACCACAGATCACTCGTTTGATATATACCCAAAATAAATTATGCTTCATGTTTAAACACTATCTACATAAGAACCAGCAGCAAATTCCTGAAGGACTGGCTGAGATGAAGCTGTTCTCTGCGGGTACATGAGCGCTGAACGGTCTCTGACGGCCTGGAGCTAAACAAATTTTCAAATAGGCGCTATGTTTACATATAAATCGCATATCTGAGGTCTGAACAACTATATTCTCACCTAAAAAACTCTTAAAACTACATTCCGTTACAAACAGTAGTATCTATAATATCTATAGTATCACAGCGAGTGTCTGCAATGACACTCGCTGTGAGAATGCTGACAGCGGAGTGATTCAAACTGTGAAACGGTTCCCGTGGCGTTACTGGTAGAATATTGCATGGCTTGAAAGACCTCTCAGCCAATCAGATTAAAGAACCAGAACGAACTGTTGTATAAATGTATATAAATTAAGTATTCTTTTTCAATAAGCGTTGATGTATTGTACAGTATTTTTGTATCTGTAATTAGTATAAATACATTTTAAAATGTTAACGCAGAAGTGTGTCTAAAAGCCTGTCGTATAAACTAAACTACGTTTCTTTAAATATTCACACGTTTCAGCTGAGGCCAAAAAAGATAATGTTGAATATGACTGCAGTGTGTAAATCACAGCTGGAGTGGGAGAGTGAAAATTGATTTTATTGCCTTTCCAAATTATGCAAACGATTAGTTGGATAAAATAATTGTGAGGCCCAGCAAACTGGCAACAGACACTTGGCTGTCGCTCGGCAGAGGAAATAACATCAGGAGGGAAATGCGAGGTGAAATATTAATAGAATGTAAAGCTATAACTGACTGTGAGGAAAAACAGCCTCTTCCAATGATTCTAGCAAATTAAGAAAAGATGCTTAAAGAATACATGTATACATATATATGTCTTATATAATTTGTTTTATATATATATATATATAAATACACATATATATACTATAATGATATCTCAATGATACTAAGGGTACGCTTACATGATAATAAGTTCATGTTTTTGTAATTTTCATGGAGCCGGTAATGTTTTCAAAAACTTGCACTTTGAAACCTGTTTTCAAAAGTTTGCGTTTTCAGGCCCCCAAAACACACTTGTTGTGTAAATGAACGGCCAAAACGCATAAAAAGTAAAAAATGTTTCATGTAAATGCACCATAAAATAATAGATATTTTACATGAATATATTTTTTTACATATATTATCTGAATTTTATATTTAAAAAATATATATTTCATTTGACACAGGTTAAGGGAGTCTAACAGTATGCATTTTAATGCCACAGGCTACGTAAAAAAAACAGGCCAAACTTACAAGCTGATAAAATTGGATGTATAAAGGTGGAACAGAAATTTCACACTTGGAGAATGAGCAGATACATTTTATCTCACAATGAGCCGGCGAATAATCAGCTTGTTTTAGCAATCCTAAAAAAAGATGAGAGAAAAATCAACCATGCAAGACAGACTTGCCTGAAGCATCCGTTTTACACAGAAGCCATAGTGGAGACAAAGTCTGTAATTGAGTCCGAAAACTGCCTTTTAAAAGGTCAAACATGTTTTAAACACAGTTCAGTCTGAAGAAAGATTCCCAGACATATCATACTGTTTGAACAGGGATAAAGCCATATTTAAACTGTAAGATATAACATGGCAAGTCATTGAATAAATCATGAAGTAATATCACTGACATTACATAAATATTCATTGCAGTCACTTAAACACTCAGAACTGTTGAAAGCACAGGAATGAGATCTTAACGGTTTCTCAACTCCTACACAGCAATGAGAAACATCTGAGACTTGTCGATACTTGAATGAATAAAAAACACCAAAGGCTGACATCAGTCAAAATTAGCTGTCCATTTCTCACAGGAGAAATCCAGCAGATAAATCTTATCATTACTTCTCATGTCTGTTAAAGTAACACATTCTTGTGGAATTGTATTGAAATTATGAGATGATTGTCAGTATAATGCTACAGACAGATAAGCGTTATGTCAGCACATGACTCTCCCGCTATCAGTATCCGGCAGCTGTTCGCCACTGTCCAAAGAAAAGCAGCTTTCTTTTATTTTCCACTCTGCCTTCTTGAAATTTCATTAACACCTGATAGTGAGAGTACTTTATCTTTGAGTTGTTGCATTGAATGTTTGCTTTTAAAACCAAACTTGTCTGTTTTTTATGTGTTTTTATACATAAATGTACTGTGTTATTCTCAATGACTGAATAAAACATAAATATAATTAAACATTACGTTTCCTATAATTTGATTGTGTGTATTATTACATTATATTTTATTTTATATTTAAAATGAATACATTTTATTTTTATGTAATTATAAATAGCACTAAAAATTAACAATTCAGAATGATTTTGGTGCATTTCTCAGATCACAACTGAAATTTTCAAAACTCCACATCATCTAGTCACTTGTGCACATCATAAAATAAATTTCTCATTGTTTTGGACAAATTGCAAATGCTTTGGTACATTCATTCAATTGATTATGTACAATATTGTCTGCTGTTTCCTACATTATCAATTGCTTATGCCATTTTGTTAAAAATATAACAAATGGCTCTCTGTTGAATAGTCTTACCCATCAAAACATCTAGGCATTAACTCATTGCCTAAGTTATTAAATGCAAAATGGTTCAACTAGTTGTCATAAACATATTTTCTATACATTTCTATCAGACATTTTTTTTTTCTTTTTTTTTGTAAATGTGTCTTGAATTGATGAATTGTGGAGGTCAAGTCAAGTCACCTTTATTTATATAGCGCTTTTTACAATGTAGATTGTGTCAAAGCAGCTTTACATTGATAACTGGTATATAATTTTGGCTGCACAGCAGCTCTTAAAGAATAGTGTCAATGCAGGCAGATCAAAGCACTGTTGATTAAATGTCAAGAATACTGTTGAATATCAAATGTCAAGTCAAATGTCAAGTGTCCCCAACTAAGCAAGCCAAAGGCGACAGCGGCAAGGAACCCAAACTCCATCAGGTGACATGGAGTTTTGAATTTCAATAATGAAGGGGAATGTAAATCAATGAGTGATCAACCAGTTCTCTAAAATAGCTCAGAGGTGCATCTCATGAAGCTTCAATGGGAAGCATATATTTAGACAGAGCACAACACAGTATTACAAATTCTGACAATGGAAGAACAACAAAGAAACAAACAGGATCAACAGGCGGAAAGAAGAAGAGGAGTAAGGATACGTGGTGGAAGGGTATGGAGGCAAAACAGTGATAGTGGTAGAAGAGGCCACGATTGTAGACATGTTTCTGATGAAATAAGGGCCACTATTGTGACCTTAAAATAGCTGAGGCAGGTCAAAAGGTACAGCCGAATGTTGGGAGAACAATCGTGTCCTCAATCTAAAATGTTTGTAGACAGAACAAGCTTGTAAAAAGACAATGTTTACTATATTGTAATACTGTATACTTACTGTAATGGTATATTACAATAGTCCAATTGCATTTTACATTAGACAGTAAATGTACTTTATAGAGACATAATGTAACACAAAAACACACACGTGCATATATACTGTGTGTGTGTGCAAGCTTTCCTGTAGCTCAGTGGTTAGAGCATGGCACTAGCAATGCCAAGGTCATGGGTTCGATCCCAGGGATTGCACATACTCAGATACAAATGTATAGTATAATGCAATGTAAGTCGCTTTGGATAAAAGCGTCTGCCAAATGCATAAATGTAATGTAAATGTAAATGTAAATGTGTGCGCGCGTTTTTGTGACATATCAGGACACAAATGTGTATAATGACATGGGTATTACATAGGTATTACAAGGAGAGGGTGACTTATGAGGACATTACCCCATGTCCCCACTTTTCAAAAGGCTTATAAATCATATAGAATGAGTTTTTGTGAGAAAGTAAAAGTGTGCACAGTTTCCTGTGATGGGTAGGTTTAGGGGTAGGGGTAGTGTAGGGGGATAGAAAATACGGTTTGCACAGTATAAAAACCATTACGCCTATGGAATGTCCCCACAATTCACAAAAACGAACGTGTGTGTGTGTGTGTGTGTGTGTGTGTATGTATATATATATATGTCTTTTTCTTTACATCACAATGACATTGTACTGTAATTTGTTGACAGACCAACAGTAAAAATGTAACTGTGAATCCTGTCCAGTCTATTGCAATCAATATTCCACACAGAGTTATGTGTACATTTGTACTGTTGAAATGTATATATGCTGTACAGATAAAGTGCAGTATTGTGCATTTTCAGTCATTGTCATCAGATTGTAGCCATAGTTTACATCTGAAAATACTGACAAAGTACACTGTTTTATTGACAACGTGGCAAAACATTTGGACCCTTTTGTATGTGATCAATGACACAAGGACTTTGTCATTCTGATGGCACTGATATGTTCATTGATATAAATTACTTTTGAGAGATGAACTAAGTGTGGTGCTGTTTGTATGAACTGTTTTGAGAAATGCACTTACTGGTTTGCTAATCTTAAGAATTATTCAAGAAATTAAGAAAAACTGAGAAAAACTGTAATAATAATAAATATCTACACACACACACACACACACATATATATATATATATATAATGTACAAACATTATATGCAAATGTATACATTATATGTATACATTTGCATAAAATGTAAGTATATTTTTAAACATGATCACAGACAGACAGACAGATAGACAGATAGATAGATAAACATTTGTGCTGGATTCTGTTCAAGTCAGTGACAGTAATGCACAGGCTCTTGGAAAGGAGCGTATCGAGTTGCCCATCAGACCTGGAAGCAGGGCTTAATTTGTGTGGGAACAAGCCAAATCCAGATCTGGCACCTCCGGAAATAGATCAGGAACCTTTTTTAGTACATACTCTGCTTAATTCACTTTTAAAAAAGAAATTAACGCTATAATTTGTACATAATTTTAATGAAAAATCAAGTATAATGACATCAAGAGGTCATCACTCTTACTCCTAACACAGATATTAGGTATATATTTTGTCACCAATTTGTGCTTTGATACCTCAAATCATAGGGCTATATTTGAGAAAAACCGTGCTGTAACTTTTCTAAGTGATTTGACTTGATTTTAGAAAGAGGTGCATGTGGTTACATTTTAGATGTTGCAAGCGAAATCTAGTCATTTCAATAGAAATAAACATGACTATGAATTTCGTATGAAGGTGAAAGATTTTGCAATGCAGATTTTGCTCATGTTTAAGTTGGTCACATAAATTCACTGCATTGACCAATAGAAAGCTGCTTGGTTTGAAAGTGACTTCTGTGAATGCTGTGCTTCATACATCACTACACTGTTGACAATAGACAATGGACAATTTTTGCCCAAGCGGCAACCTCCCCCAGTCTCTCGTGAAGCCAATACGGAAGTGACTTAAACTGCGATTCATCGATTGGCCGCTAGGGACAGGCTCCAAAAGAGAGCAGAATCTCATTGAGTCTCATGTTAAATTGGCCAAGTTTATAGCAGAAAAAAACATGTTTACAAGTTGGTTCAAATTTTGGTTTTGGTCTATACTGCTAATTTTGCCCTTCATGACAACTCTGAGGGGGGTGAATTTTTTTTATAACTCATCCGTTTAAATGATATAAAGCCTTAAAGTTCTGTATAATTAAGGGCGTGGTCACTTGAGTGACAGGTGGATTGCGCTGCTGTCTGTGACTGAGCCGTCACTTTACCTCAGCTAATTCCAGCCGCTGAATTTGGCATCTCAGCCGTATTTGTGCTTTTTTCTCGATTATTTTATACAATTATAAAATATGGCTTGCTGCATAATATTCGCGACTGATGTGTGTCTGTGTAGATGTGCTCGCATGCTAAAGAAACAGAACACACGCTGTTGGATCGTCTTGGCATTGGCTGAAAGTTTTGGTTGTGAGATTTACTACAATAACAATGGCGGGAGGATATAAAAATCCGACAGCACTGCTTGGATATTATAACTAAAACCGCTGCACTATTTTGAAAAAATATACTTTGGACACGGGCTCATTTGTTTGTTAGATACGATCGTATACAGTTTTACAACATAAACGCTGCTCAGATTGCATTATTTCTTGAAGAACGATGAGAGCAGATCATTCAGAAGAAATGTGATGGAAACAATGGACAATATATAAATCTTTCATGGACAAAAAGTACTGTTTTTTTGTTTTGCAATGGACTCTCATATTTTACCCAAGTGTCACAGATCGGATTCATCTCGCGATCTCTATTTTATTATAAAGGTATGAAGTCCCATTTGATTTTCCATGTTGTTATTTGCACACCCCACACTGGTGTTGGAGCATCTATATCTTTAAAAAAAAACAAAAAAAACAAAACATAGATTGACAGTAAACCTTTAGAACTTTCTAATGATAAAACTTATCTTCATTCATATTTTAGATCGTATCTAAGATAGATAGATAGATAGCTGGTTTTAACAACCAGTCACATCAGCTCAAACCACCTCCCGCCTCTTTACCCATTTTCAGTTATCCGGGAGTGACGTGCGGTGACGCGCAGCTAAGATGGCAGCGGCATCATTTTCGCTTCAAAACTGCTGTTCAGAACTCTGTGGGTGACGTCACGGACACTACGTCCATATTTTTTTACAGTCTATGTTTTGCCTGCAAAATTTCATGAAATTTCGCTAATGTGACCACCCCAACAGAATATTACAGAGACTTAGACTTGGGTCATGCAGTAACCACTTAGTAACCCCTGAGAACACCCTAGCAACCACCCAGAACATCCTAGCAACCTCTGACGGGGGGACATCTGTGTACCATGAAAACAAGTCTATTACAAACATTTAAACCATGTTCAAACATTAACGGAGTGTCTATTTACACTAAGTGCAAATAGCGTCCCTTGTTGTGCAAACACTATTTACACTAGCTCCGCCCACCAATGTCTGGTTAGGTCACTCAAGTTTTAAAAAAGACAATGTCTTCAGTGGTGCAGCAGTAGCGAGTAAGGCTTGCAGACCTGGTTTGAATCGACGCGGGTTTGAATCTGCCTTTTGCCGAGCTCGCATTTATTTTCAATAAAAATGAAAATAATGTTCTAAAAATGGAAATAAACTGGGAACGAGTGTTTAATAATATTAAAAGTGTTTATTGGGTAGGGTTAGGGGAAGGTGTAGGGAGGGTTTTTATTCTCCCAATAAGGCAGCATCCATTTAATAATTTAAAATATAATCATTTACACTCTATGATATTATTGCATCCTGTTAATGTACAAAAATTCTGAGATGCAAATATCTGCCTATATAAAGTATAGATAGCATTTTTATTGCAAAGTACTGATACTTTTTACATGGTGTAAATACAATCTATCGCTATTTTCACCTAGTGTAAATAGCATATCGCTAAGAAAATGCTGCTGTTGTCATTTAGGCCGTGTGTCCACCAAAGCGTTTTTTCCAGCTGCTAGTGTACTTTTCCAATTGTTTTCAATGGGAGCGCCGTGTTTTTTAAATGCCAGGAGCGTAACAAGGCACTGAGCGTCTTTTCACGCTCAAGCGCTGAGAGCTCTGTGTTTTTTACCGGTCGCCTCGAGTTGAAGAATGTTCAACTTTGAGTAAAACGCTGTGCTCATCGCTGTCGCTTTTTAGCCAGCCGTCCAATCAGAGTGGAGGAGGGCAACAGCAAATACAACACCGGCCAACTGTCACAACATTCTTGCTCTACAACAACATCAACAAACAGAGAACGAAACAAAATAGATGAGAAATAAATATTGCTGGCCTCCGAACATACATAGCAAGTTCTCTACATTGTGTCGACATTTTTAGTCTGAAACAAATTACCTGCGAAATCAGTTACAAGTAACAGTGCCGCGGATATTCCGTATCATAGCAACAAAGCACTCACAGATAGGCGTTTTCAGCAGAGCGCCTAGCGTTTTCAGCTGGCTAAAAATGCTTTGGTGGACACGCGGCCTTAGTGTAAATAGAATATATTGCTATTATCGCTTGGTGTTATTAGCAACTATCGCTAAGAAAATATGCTATTTTCACTTAGCGCAAATAGCCGCTGCCAGACATTAATGGTGAACATTTTTCTCTCAAATCTTGGCGATCGGCCTCTATTAAACAATAAAGAAAGTAAGACATCTTTTTCATACATAGTTTACTATAGCCTCCTATTCTTTTTGGCAGAATTTATCATTATAATCAACTTAATTATTTCCTGGATTTTGTTTCACCATTGTCTCAAATCGAAAAAATTTCCCCCCATTTTGTGTCCCCAATAGCAACCATTAACAACACTCTAGAGTAGTAGCAGGCAATCACAACTTTTCTCAGGAAAAGTAAATTAATGTTGTCTGGAACATGCAATATCACTGTAAATACAAAATAATGTCAGTGCACTTGTTAAACACACTTATACAAAAACACATTCCTTGTCCTCCCTTTTTATAATCAACCTGACAGATCCGTCATTACTTCTTCTGCAACATCGTAATTTACAAATTACGCAGTGACTGGAAAAGCAGACAGATGAGGAGGCGGATCTCTGAAGGTCCGATTTAACACGCTAGTTGTGACTGTCAGTGGCCTGAATAGTTCCCCGGCGTCAGTCATGCGTGTTTGCACAGCTGGGAGCCAGCGGGGTCGACATGGGCACCACTGGCACTGAAGGTACCACAGGGATGACTGAGAATAATGCCAATCAGGTCTGGTCCCAAAGGCAGAATGGTGGTAAATCACTGACCTCATTTTATTGACCAAGCAAGCCATCGGATCTTTTGACATCGGCAGGTATATACTGTGCACATAGCAACACCTTGGAAAGCACCCATGGACACCCATAAGCAAAGGCATTTCTTCTGAATGTTAATTTATGCCTGGATTAAAATTACTAATAAAATGTATTATAAAAATAATAATTATTAGTGCTGTTATAATATTAATAATTTTGTTTTTCAATTTATGTTATAATTCATGGCAATATTTACATTTATTATAGTACTATTTACCTATAATATTATTTATTTTAGTAGACTGTACTATGAATGCTCATTGATTTACAATAGTGCTCCATACTGCTTTTTTAGCTAAGCAAATAATGTTATATTTAAAAAATATATTATATTACAAGCCTATTAATATACAAAAAATATTTCCAAACTATTCAGACTATTTATTTCCAAACAAGTGCTTGTGCCAGACTACACACACAGAGACAACCGTCTTTCTATAGGCTATTTATTACATAAAAAACAGCAACAATTCGACCAGCAAGAACCGAACGAATGCAGTGACCCACTGTGAAAAAATTATTGTTTTTTTCATGTGAGCATATCGTAACTGAAGGGGTGGGAGACAAAAGCAACAAAAGGCATGAAGGCGAAGTTCCTCACAACTAAGCCCTGAAGAGATAGTCAAGTAGCTTTTGTTGAAAAAAAATAAAAGATGTGAATAAAAAAGGCAAAAAGAATAGACATAAAAGGAATATAATTCATGAAAGGCTCAAGTAAAATCCAATCTTTTTTTTTGTTTTGCAGTTAGTCTCTTATCCGAGGCAGAAATTGCTGCTGGAGAAAACTGTGAGGTGACCGACGAGAGCTTTAATTGAGTATGATCGATGTCACGTAAATTGTTTCTTCAGACAGGCACTATTGATCACATAAAGAGCTGAAGGTTCCAAAGCAATCATCTGTCATCTTCTGTAGGGCTAATATGGCATTTGTGAGAGAAGCCTTTGTAATCATGGATATTATAGAA
>RJVU01067364.1:212712-239018 GCA_003731715.1 Anabarilius grahami | reverse complement strand
TTTTAAAATCTAATCACAAATGACAGGATCGTGAAAAGTGCGTGGGTGTCAATTTTAATGACTAGTATTGTTAACTAAACCTAAAACTATTACAAATAATTTTTGTAAATTGAAATAATTTATATAAAATAAATTAGATTTATTACATTTAATAAATTAGATAAATTATTATAAATAAAATAGAAATGTTTTAGATTAAGAAATAGAAATGTTGCTTTGGCAAATATTAAAAGACTATAATAGTATAAGTAATTCTAAAATAACATGGTTACTTACATGCACTTTTTTGTGTTGTTGTGGCAGTAAACATCCTCAAGGGGCGATAGAGTTCCCTTCAAATGCATGTGCCATAAAATAGGATATTTTTAGTAGATATTTAGTACTATAAACAAGTCAACTCGCAAATTATCCAATGCAGATTTTAAACTCAAACTAATTTATGTTTTGCTAAATATGTGGCAAATTTGTATGAATGCGTCCAGTCTAATTTTTGTGTTTTCGTACAAACATGCACATGCCCTACTGAGGGTTAGGTTTAGGGGTGCAGGTTCATGCTTACTTTTTATTATACATTGTGCTATTAATCACATTGTATGAATTCGTCCAAAATTTTGCCATGTTAGTTACTTGATAGGAAAAGTTGAAAGAACGTTGAAAGAAAAACACTAATGCTAATGCTATAACACCCCTTGTGGTAATCAAAGTGAGAAATCAGTGCATACATTGCTGCAGTCTGACACAATTTAGAAAACAACGACGAAAACGAGCTTGTGTAACAAGAAGCTTCGCGTTTATGTACTTGCAGAGTATGTTAACAGAGTGTTTAATCGCTAAAAGCTAATTTGCTAGCATTTGTGCATTTTGCATATTAATTTTGGATTGCAGTAAACAAAAATTTGTAATCATGCTAAAAACTGTTTTTCTATCCCTAAATGCTCTATCATCTGTCACAAAAGTATGTTGAAGCCTACCGGTGCATTTCAGCTAAGCTAAGAAAGCTATATAGCCAGAAAGATGCTTTTGCTGCAGTTTCTGTGGCCTCCTGCCAGTTTCACAGAACAGTGAATGGGGTTAGACGCTTGCCGTCTCAACACAAGCTTTCATCTTGGATTATATTCTTCATCTGGGTGAGTGGAGAGTCTGCTGCTTCTGCCCTAGAGCTCTCTTTAACGTCCACCCACTATCGCGCAAAAAAAAAAAAAACAGAAAAGCTCCCCACAGACATCTTTTTTGAACATCATCACACCGATAATTCAGATTCCTCATGTTCCACTTGTGTGGAGTAGGGGCAAATCAGGAAACCGTGAGTGCTCACATGAGACAGATCTGCCAGCTTGAGTCAAAGGTTGAGAGGGAAAAGATCCTATTGCACTCCACTGGGCCGCACGGAAGCTTTACAGCGATCATGAACTGTTAAAATCACGAGTGCTATGATGTATTACTGTGGTCATCAGGAAACATACCTGCTCGGCCTCTAAATCTCTTCAGAAATCACTACATGATCTCATTTTTTGATTAATAATTTTACTTACACATCACAGTACCATG
This sequence comes from Anabarilius grahami, assembly GCA_003731715.1. NCBI lineage: Eukaryota > Metazoa > Chordata > Actinopteri > Cypriniformes > Xenocyprididae > Anabarilius > Anabarilius grahami. Next base: position 237,470 of record RJVU01067364.1, on the reverse strand, counting down.
TTAGAAGTACCATGGTATTACCGTGTTTTTGAATGATACATCAACTCTTTAACAGTTTTGCTCTCAAACAGACTTAGCTATGTTAGATCTGGTTTCTTAGATATGATGCCATGGTAATAGCATCATAAATTTTAATAGCACCATAGTACTACTACTACCACAGTATTTTGGAAATGCGGTAGAATCATGGTATTCTTGGAAGTTTCATATGAAAACCATGGTACATGAATTTTAGTACCATTGTATATTTTAAAAGTACCATAGTATTACCATACATGGTACTTTTTTACAGTAAGAGATGGATTTTTGCATATCTACCATACCATTACAATAGCTTTTTGTGAACCTTTAAAAAAAACAAAAACAAAAAAACATACCATGCTATTACCATATTTTTTGGATATATACCATGGTAGTGTTATTGTGGGGTGTTTTGGACAATGTACCATAGTGTTTTTGGACATCTACTATGGTAGTAGTCATTTAAAGGTATTTCTTGAAGTATCTTGAAATACTGTTTGAAACATTGGGTAACTTTGAGCAATATATAATAAAATATGACTTACAGAACAGCCTTTGAGGGGCAGGTGTAAGACATTGACTGTATGAAAACTGAAGGTTTGTGCTGAAGAGATGAGAATAGGTTGAATGTTCTTTTAAATGATACACAGACCTTAAATTCAAAGTGACAGACCCCTGCAGCCAGAATGACAGAGTGCGTCGTGGTTCCCTTCTTGATCTTGTATCTTGGAGCCACAAAACAAGTCATCTAGAAAGGCAGAATTACGCTGAATAATGACCATTATGTAGAAAATAAACAGCAAAAAAGACACAGTAATGAATGCTAGAGACTGGAGAAACGCACTGCATTGAGAACAGAGGTTAACATCTCTCAATAAAAGCAATTTAAATCAGATTCATGGAAATATGCCTCTTAAAGACCCAATTAAATCAAAGTTCTGTCGTTCTTAGTCTATTTCTGATAGATTTGAGGTTGTACAAATTCTAGTCTATTTACAAAAGTTGACAAAGTAACCTATACAAATTTGTGGCGGAACCACTAGCACTGCCTTAAAATAATTTTTTGTTTGGCAAATGATTTCATGGGGGGATTTATTGACAGACAGTGTGTGGCCAATCAGCAAGCCAAATTTTCTTAGTGATTGTATGATTATCTTCAAGTCCTTGATTGACCAATTGGATTCAAGTCAACAGAAACAAATCAGTTTATTAAAAAGGCTGTTTATAAGCTAACAGACTATGCTAACAATAATAGTTTACATAAAACATCTAACAGACTGAAAAAATGCTTTGAGACCAAATGACTGCAATAAAGATGTAATTAGCCATCATAGTCATAAGCTTTAGCAAAACTAAAAAAAGCTCTTGCTAACTGCTAAAGACAGTCATGGAGTTTTAGTCCTGCTTAATGGCCATCTGCCTCATTTTGCAGAATAAGGAAGCAAAGTATTGATGTTACCGAAGCCAAAACTCATGGTTGGCTTTTGATATCATTCCCAACAAACAAAATATGTTCTAAGACGTTTTGCTGAAGTTTAATTTATGAAAACGTTATTTCTGAATGTTCTCCGAATGTTTTTTTCAACGTCCAGAACATTCCATTTTATCACTTTGCAAACATTATGGGAATGTAACTTTTGAATATTCACAAAAAATTCTGAAACAAGTAGTAATATTTAAAAAGCGTTACATGAACTTCCAACTAAAACATTTTGTTTTTAAAAATGTTCCATGAACAATATTGTCACGTTATAGTACTACAAGGCACAAAACAGAATGAATACAAAGTTCTTTTTAATAAATCAGGAGAATACGCAGGAGAAATAACCTAGGCAAATACAAATCTAATGTTGACGACAACGAACACTGAAAACTAAGGGCTTATGTAGACAGAACTAGATAATTAACAAAACCAGAAACAGGTGCGTAACGTAATCAGGAATCATGGAAACTAACAATGAATGAGGACACAGGCAAACAGGATCTAGGAAAACAAAACCAAAACACAATGAAACTAAACATAACCCTGACAGATGTATAAATAATGTTTTTGTGCTAACAGACTAGCTAACTTTTGATGAATGTTCAATTAATGTTACTGGAAGAATGTTTGTTCAAAACTTTGAGAGAATGTTCGCTAAAGTTCTGAGAATGTTCCCTGTTATTTGGGATTGCACTCAAAAAGAATATAAGCTAATACAATTTGATTATAATAACTTAGACTCCCATATATACTGAAATTAAATGTTTTAAATCAAAATATGGCCTGATGATATAAACAACCAAAATATTCTGCCATCACCTAACAATTGACAGCCAGTCATTGTGGCACTGAAATCATTCTGTCCAGTCTGTCCTCTTTGCATCTCCTAGTTAACACAATTACATGCTTTGCTTCCTGGTTGAGTGTGTTCATTTATAGTGTCCTCTTTATCTTCATCCTTTACTTAAACCCTTATAAATGGCATGGCAACCCCTCAGTGATTGATAGCTTTCAACTTCATTTATTAATAACTTGAACAAAATTAAAATAGCGTGGCAGAGCGTGGATTGAGATAGGAAGATGAGCACAGTGAATCGTGGCAATGTGTGTGTATATATATTTATTTATACATATATACAGTGGGTACGGAAAGTATTCAGACCCCCTTAAATGTTTCACTCTTTGTTATATTGCAGCCATTTGCTAAAATCATTTAAGTTCCATTTTTTTCCTCATTAATGTACCCACAGCACCCCATATTGACAGAAAAACACAGAATTGTTGACATTTTTGCAGATTTATTAAAAAAGAAAACCTGAAATATCACATGTTCCTAAGTATTCAGACCCTTTGCTGTGACACTCATATATTTAACTCAGGTGCTGTCCATTTCTTCTGATTATCCTTGAGATGGTTCTACACCTTCATTTGAGTCCAGCTGTGTTTGATTATACTGATTGGACTTGATTAGGAAAGCCACACACCTGACCTTAATAACCTAATAAACATAAGACCTTACAGCTCACAGTGCATGTCAGAGCAAATGAGAATCATGAGGGCAAAGGAACTGCCTGAAGAGCTCAGAGACAGAATTGTGGCAAGGCACAAATCTGGCCAAGGTTACAAAAAAATTTCTGCTGCATTTAAGGTTCCTAAGAGCACAGTGGCCTCCATAATCCTTAAATGGAAGACGTTTGGGACGACCAGAACCCTTCCTAGAGCTGGCCGTCCGGCCAAACTGAGCTGTCAGGGGAGAAGAGCCTTGGTGAGAGAGGTAAAGAAGAACCCAAAGATCACTGTGGCTGAGCTCCACAGATGCAGTCGGGAGATGGGAGAAAGTTGTAGAAAGTCAACCATCACTGCAGCCCTCCACCAGTCGGGGCTTTATGGCAGAGTGGCCCGACGGAAGCCTCTCCTCAGTGCAAGACACATGAAAGCCCGCATGGAGGACTCCAAGATGGTGAGAAATAAGATTCTCTGGTCTGATGAGACCAAGATAGAACTTTTTGGCCTTAATTCTAAGCGGTATGTGTGGAGAAAACCAGGCACTGCTCATCACCTGTCCAATACAGTCCCAACAGTGAAGCGTGGTGGCAGCATCATGCTGTGGGGGTGTTTTTCAGCTGCAGGGACAGGACGACTGGTTGCAATCGAGGGAAAGATGAATGCGGCCAAGTACAGGGATATCCTGGACGAAAACCTTCTCCAGAGTGCTCAGGACCTCAGACTGGGCCGAAGGTTTACCTTCTAACAAGACAATGACCCTAAGCACACAGCTAAAATAAGGAAGGAGTGGCTTCACAACAACTCCGTGACTGTTCTTGAATGGCCCTTTCTTGAATGGCCCAGACAGAGCCCTGACTTAAACCCAATTGAGCATCTCTGGGGAGACCTAAAAATGGCTGTCCACCAACGTTTACCATCCAACCTGACAGAACTGGAGAGGATCTGCAAGGAGGAATGGCAGAGGATCCCCAAATCCAGGTTGCATCTTTCCCAAAAAGACTCATGGCTGTATTAGATCAAAAGGGTGCTTCTACTAAATACTGAGCAAAGGGTCTGAATACTTAGGACCATGTGATATTTCAGTTTTTCTTTTTTAATAAATCTGCCAAAATGTCAACAATTCTGTGTTTTTCTGTCAATATGGGGTGCTGTGTGTACATTAATGAGGAAAAAAAATGAACTTAAATGATTTTAGCAAATGGCTGCAATATAAGAAAGAGTGAGAAATGTAAGGGGGTCTGAATACTTTCCGTACCCACTGTATATATATATATATATGTACACACAACAGCTCTTTCTGGTTCTTGAATCTGATTGTCTGAGAGCCGTGCGATATTCTATTGATAACAGCACTCCTACCTTTTCACCGTTTGTATCACTCCGCTTGAAGTGACTGTCATGGCGGCCGAGCAAATCCACCATATTTTTTACAAGTACTACACTTGTACCATGAACTGTAGTTTTAAGTGTTTTTAGGCAATAATGTAGTTGTTTAGACCTGAAATAAGTGACTCATATTTAATCATAGCACCTATTTTACAATTTGTTTAGACATTTTTGGAGATGTGAGCTGCAGGACGTCAGCGGCCGTTCAGTGCTCGTGTACCCGCCGAGAACAGCTTAATCTTGATCAGTGCTTCGGGGTTTTGCCGCTGACTCTTATTGTGGTTAAACATGAGATATAATTCATTTTTGGGTACATAAAATGGGCAATCTTTAGTCTTATTAATCTATTACCTGAGCAAATCGATTTGGGCTATGTTAAATTTAGTATTTTAATATTAAGGCTATATTTAACTTACCCTGTAGAGCACTGCTTTTGTATGTTTGACTGAATTGTACAATTGTGTTTATTTCCTGTTGTCATTTATAATGGCTATTGTTGTTCATTTAAATATCGTTGTTCAATAAATATTATTTTATATAAATTATCTGTTGTATTTGGTATTGCTAAAGAGACCATTAGTGCGTAATATGGATTGAGTGAAAGTTACATTAATATACCATTAGATGGCGGCAAACCGTGAATGAGTCAGTCGCAAGAGACTTTTAAATTGAAAGGGACTTTTGTAAACAAAGGACGTTGTTTTAGCTCTGTTATAGAAAATTCACTTAACTGTAAAAAGGACAAATACAAAGATTGCTTTCCTCAGCGGACATTCAAATGGATTTTTATAATGGATATAATATTATGGACATCGACCTGAAGAATTAATGTTATATCAGACACAGGTAATGCTCACTCAGGCGATCTCTCTCTCTCTCTCTCTCTCTCTCTCTCAATAACTGTACAAAAAACAATTAGTTTCAATGGAAGGACTCAACATTCCTTCGTTACTAGTTCTAAAGTGATGTTTTAGAATTAGTAACAGAGTCTTGGTCAAACTGTCAACTTGAGATTTGAATCTCTGGCAGAAGGAGACAACATTCTGTCGAACTGTTTTATAAACGCAATACCACACTCGTAGCCATGTGCTATGGCTGTATATCAGCACGCTGTGATTACCTACAGCCGAATCACAGCCTTGCTGATATACAGCCATATCACATGGCTACGAGTGTGATATTGCTCATATAACAGAATAACTTAGCCAAACTTTTTGCTTAACGCCAAAAAAAGTTCATTAAGCCACATTGTTTTTACGCAACAGTTCAGAAAGTTGCTTATGTTACTGAGTAACTTACACAAAAATAGTTTCAAACGAAGCCACAGCATCTCTAAGCCACACATTTCGTTCCTGAATGAATCAGCGTTTTTTGATAAATTGATCAGGACCGTGTTTCCCAAAAGCAATGTTAGCCAATTATGGTCACAAGTTCTGTTGAATTCCATTGTGTTGGTAATGACGGAACTTGTGACCATAATTGGCTTTTGGAAACGCACCCTAGTTCAGTGAATGATTACTCAAATCAATCACCTAGTTTCATCCATGATAAAAATCAGGTTTCTAAACAAATAATGATTCGTATATACACTGACAGATTCACATTCAATGATTCGCAGTCATATGTCACACAAGAAATAATGCTGTTGTTCCAAATATCAGCAATGATTACTTTTTTACAGTGCAAAAAGTTATACGTGGCATAACTTTAAATCAGAAAGTCACAGTAAAGCTAAAATTGAGTGAAGTTTTCCAAAACAATGTCGAGGTTGTCGGGAATAACTAAGCTGAAAAAGTATAGACCAATGCAGGAAAGATAAAGAGCGAGACAGCGAGTGGAAGTTAGAGGAGATATAGCTTGTCCATAAATTTTGTTTTGGAGGCATTTTATTGTCTGTGCCTGACATTGGTTTTGGTCATTGTAGACACTCACCCAGTTTTTCATTTATCTCTAGAGATAAATGAACTGAGGGCAAATGTATTGAGCCATAGGAAGTGTCAAGCTTCAGTATCTGTGTTGACTATCGCAGTTTCTAGTAATTACAGATTGTGTAACTGCGAGTGATTTTTGTGTGTGTGTGAGAGAGAGAGAGAGAGAGAGAGAGAGAGAGAGAGAGAGGATTTTTGAAGAGCGAGAGTTGGGGAAACTGTGCTACTTATACTTTTACATTTGGCTTCTAAGGAGAATGAGATGGAACTTAAAGTGAAAATCAAGTTTTCAGTGTTGTTTATATGTCTAGGTCTAACACCATTGCTGAGTATTTTCTCCTTAAAACTGCAGTGAACCAAAGACAGTCTCAAAAACGCAGTTTGAAATCGCTGGTGTTTCTGACGTCATAAACAAAGATGAGTTTTAAGAGATAAAATTATTGACTATAGGGGGACTTTAAACGAATGTGATAAAGGTAAAATTAATTATATTTCCTGACGTCTTTTCTCCACTGAGATTAGCAAGCATCTATAATGTAAGGCCACAAAAATATGACTTCTCTAAAAAAAAAAAAGGCCCAGTATGTAATATCATCATAATGGAGCCTACTACTACCTGACAGATATCACTGAAATTGGTGTCTTGAGAAATCATACCTGACAGCTGTAGTCCCTGTAAACAGCAAAAAAGTTTTTAGCCAAATCAGAGAACCAGTGGCTGACAGTGAGTTTCATGACATGGAGGACAAGTTTTTGGAGAGGCCGGGTGTTTGATGTTAGCAAAATGGTATAAGTTAGCAGGGCAGAAATTGCTTACTAAAACCTCAGATTTTCACAGTAAAGATTGTTTTTATCATTTGTTGCTCTGTGGTGTCACATCTGGTTAGGTTTATAATTCCAGAAGAGAGCTAGCTGTTAGCATTCTTATTGATATCAAAGGCAGTTAGCCTAGTTGTGGCGTTAAAGGGATAGTTCACTCAAAAATGAAAGTTCTGTCATCAGTTACTCACTCTCATGTTGTTCCAAACCTATTAGAGTTTTGTTCATCTTTAAAACACAAATGAAGATTTTTCTAATGAAATATGAGAGATTTCTGTCCCTTCAATAAAACCCAAAGCTGTGACAGTTCAAAACGTTCATAAAGAGATTGTTAAATACATAGAGCACATTAAATATAGTAAATGGAAGCTCAATTGCACTTGCTTGACGCGCAAGAACAAACCTAAAGGTTTCTTGTGGAAGCTCAAGCGTGCTGCCGACACACGAGAACGAACCTCATTGGTTCCCACGCGTCGAGCAATTGCGGTCGACCTTCCGTTTCTGAGTTCTGAGTGCACTCATTTTAAATTTAATCAAAACTAAATTAAATCTGTTCTGCGATCATGTCTCTTTAGATGACTTGGATTAACCCACTCAACACATACAGACTTATTTTACGATCTATAGTGCAACAGAAATCTCTCAAATTTCATGAAAAATATCTTCATTTCTGTTCAGAGGATGAATGAAAGTCTTAGTTCACGCCGCTTCCAAAAACAGGGAAAACGCCAGCCGCGCTGCTTTTTCCTCTTTTCAAAAGTGCTTGGAAGCTTGCGCTCCAGTGGTGTCTGCCGTTGCTAACAATCATGAGCCGTGTTCTTAATGAAGACGATGAAGTTTCAGCAATGGATAAATGGATTTCCAGCCTAGCTGGATTTGCTCTACTACTAGATATATATTTATGGAGATGACAAACAAAAACCCATCCTTTACAGCTTATCATCAGCTGTTCGTCCATTTTGGCTGAGCTTTCAATGTTGTTACAGAAAGGGTGAAGCTGGTTCTTGTCACATGACCTGCAGTGGGCTTGCGGCATTCTGAAAAGTTGAGATTTTTTTCATCTCGCTGCGGCGTAGACATGCCTGAGAAAAACAAGTACATCGAAATGCATGAGTGGCAAGACGGCATCGCTCTCTATGTGAGCGCGCTTGTGTCACGCATTTGAGCGCTTAAAAGACGTGACATGTGAACGGCCCCTTATAGGTTTGAAACAACATGAGAATGAATACCCAGCTAACAAGGAATGTTCAACACTGTCTAACGTTCTGGCAAGGTTCTCTCAAAGTTATTAGCAAACGTTATTCCAGTAACGTTAATAAAACTTTCAGTTCAATTCACATTTATTACATGTTGTTTCAAAGTAGCTTTACAGAGAATGCATGTCAACATTACAATTTAGAGTAATCTGTTATCATTAAATTGTTTTGTTATCTGTAATTAATAATGTTCTTAAATAACGTTCTTAAAACGTTAGTACAAAAACACAAATTATTCATCGTTCATGGAACAATTTTTCTGAAATGTTCAGTTGAATGTTAGCCTACTGTTTACTTTTTTCAAATCATTCAGAGAAAACTCAAACATTCCCAAGAAAGGTAATAAAACCCAAGAAAGAATATTTTTAAAAACGGAATATTCAGAGAACAGTCAGAAATAACACTGGGAATGTTAGCAAAACATTATTAGAATATTTTTGTTAGCTGGGTAATTGATGACAGAATTTTCATTTTTTGGCTGAACTAACTCATTATAAAAAAAATAAGTAATTTTATGAATTTAAGACTTTCCGAAAAGGAATTGTGCACTTCACTAATATAACGATAAATAAAATACTGCATGTTTTTTTAGGCGAATCTGGTGTATTTATGGCAGCAGGTGCTAATGTGGCTATGCTAACCTCAACCATATGTTTAGGAAAAACAAAATGAACCAATAAATGTGCAGTGGGGTTAAGAAAGATGTTATTCCCATTTACAAAAAATTGTAAAACAGTAAAACATTTAAACATTTTGTTTCTGAAGACAATACAAGCAACAAATCATCAGTTATAATGTTTTAAAGGTTAAATGCTGCAACTCATCATAACAGTCTGCAGATGTCACAGCAAAAGAGCACCCGTGTACTATATGTTTGTTAACTAGCTGAACCCCACAACTCTGAGTAAGCGATGAACGGCAGACTGTCTTTCACGGGAGCTGCCCTTACTGTGCTCGCCTGTGTTTACAGGCCATTGCCTCTCAGAGCAGTCAGGCCCCAGCAGGCTTTACTGTGCAAAACCAAGCAAGCCAGATAGTGTGCAAATGAAGGCACTGTAGATCAGCCATCGGTGTCGCTCATCACAATGTCAAGTCCGAGCAGGGTGAGTCATGGTGAGCAACATTCACTGTCACAAAACACTGACAGCACCACACCAAACCACTCATGGGAAATAAACTAGGATCGTTATATGTTCACAATGGTGTTCTTGAACATAACGGATTGAAAAGGGAAGCTGTTTTTTCTGCTTGGGTGAGTCATCAAATCACATTACCCACAATTCCAATGAGTGACCTAGATGAAGATTAGCTAATGCTGCTGGCAAGCATGTCACTTAACGCAGCGTCACGGCAAACCGCATTCAACCCAGTCTGTTTTGAGGTTGGAGTAATATATATCCCGCCCATCTACCCCTCCCATCCCATGATCCTCTGAAAGGGAAATAAATATGAACATATGACAGAAGGATTCCACATTAATGGTTGTGAATCATATTTGTTTGATGATCCCGACTGTTATAGGCTTGATAAGCACACAAGCCTGTGGGACAATCTGGCAAAATGTCGGATTCAGGAAAAACCAGCCAAGCAAATTAATTAAGCACTTTGCCACATGCTGAAACACACATAGGAAGAATCTGGCCAGCATCAATGTGAATATGATAATTATGAAAAAAAAATCTGAGAAAAAAGGTCAGGCTATTCCGTCTTCATGAAAAACATGGCTATTATAACATAATTATCATTCAGGATCCAAAAATAAAAGTTTAATTCAGCCAAAAATGAAAATTTAGATAATTTACTTACCCTTATGTCGTTCCAATAACCCAAAAGTCTTTCTTTCATGGAAGAGAAAAGGTGATTTAAATAAGAATTTATCTGAATTTAATTCAGTGAGCTATTAACTGATGTAACCGGATCATTGATTCAGTGAGTTGAACTCAAGAACCTGATTCGTTAATGAATCATTCAGTTTTGTGAACTGTATAAGCTGAAAAACATTAATCTTGAAAAACATTAATTGAAGTAATGTTTTCAAGAAACACGAATAGTTTACTTATAATTTATTTTAAAACATAAAATGTTTGAGAAAGTTCAATTTAATGCTTTCTATGACATTTATTTCATATTTTAGGACAAATAATTAATTTCTTGTTGAAGTTAAGCATAAAAGGCAGTGCTAAATGTTTTGTCCAGTGCAGATTTTAATTTTAGGTAGGAGTATGGCAGGTAATTAAACACATTATTGCAGGAACCATTAAGTTTCTTTTGGTTTAGAGAAAGCAGATACAGTAATACCAGTACTTTATAGATAGATTCGTAAACAAGTTGAAGTAAAAATTAGCATTTTACCCTCAAAACCTGTATGACTTTCTCTTTCTCATGAAGCACAAAATATATTAATTAATATCAATATATTATATTATATATATATATATATTAATAAATATATTAATTTTATCTTAATGCGAGTAATACTGCACATTTGTGACACCACATGAAGCATTCTAGTTGGTGTAAAAGGTATTGTTTCTGTTGCTTACATGCATGAAGTGATTTTATTCCATAAAATGAATATGAGAACATGAAAATAAAATGAACCATAAACATTCTCATTAGAGTTTATCAGTTCAGCCAAACTGATTATGTGAACCACATAAATGATTTGAATCAAGAAAAAAACAANAAATCAAGAAAAACCCAAAAGCTTTATGGATGTGCATGTCTAATGAGAATCCAGAATTAAACCAGCATCCTCAGACTTAAAATTATTTGTTATCTTATATTATATTATATTATATTATAAATGAAGTGTAACGTTGAGCGAGCGTAGTGAACCCAAATGCAGTTTTATTAATAATATAAAATAAACAGAACTATAACATAAACATGAGCACATGAATGTGAAAACTAAACTTGAACATAACTTGATAAACTAACCAACAGAGGTTACAGGAAACAAAGCTAGACAAAGACAATGGGAACAAGAGGGCTATAAATACACAGAGACTAATGAGATAACATAGTAGATGTGTTCGACATTGGCTGCGGCTGGATGCAACCGATCTGCGAGAGTTGCCGCTTGCAGGGAGGTGCTGAAAACAGAGCGTAGTGACGCTTGTATGGTGTTTGCATACTTTATCACAGATGAAGTGAAATAAATGCAATATTTGTCAAATAGACAGATGTTTCAGAGACATTTTCATTCAATACTTTACGTACTGCTTACAGTTTTTTTAATTGCTTTGGTGCAGTTTTCACAAGCAACTGGTACATTTTCAAAACTCTTAGTACTAGTATCACAACAGATCATCAAATGTGCACTTTTTTCAAACATTTCAGCATATTTTCAATTGTATTAGTACAATACACAAAATCACAAAGTATCCTTTTCACAACACAAAATAAGTGTTTCATCTATATAAATGTTTCATTCACAGTAACTGCCTTACATAATGCTATTACTCTCAAACTTTTAATTTGCATCTCTTTTCATTCAGTTTAATATATTTGTCTATTATTTAAGCCAACTGAACTTAATGGTTATCTGTGGATCATTTGGTACACCTATAGATTTATATACACAATAAAATCCCCAGAGTTAAATCAACTCTGCTCAGAGTATATATGGTTTCTCTCTAAAAAGTGTTAAAGTAACACTGAAGCAGAGTTAAAGTTAATGAGATAATTAAGCAATTAATTGTGATTAAGCAGTTAAGTGATGATTGAACATTAATGATGAACACCTGCTGTTAACAAGCAGAATCACTGAAGAAAAGAGAAACACAAGAACTACAACTGACTTCAGCCACAGCTTTAGATGAAATCAACTGAAGATAAAAGACATTAAATCTCTCAAGATGTGATTAAAAGATATGATTCACAGATATGATTCACTTAATACTAACCAGATTGACTTTATTTCTGTCACACGTCTAAAGAAGTTCTTATTGAGAATTAACAGAGGTTTAGATGTTGGTGTTTTATTGGTCAAAAAAGTATGCCAACATCATGGTGGTCAGGGTTTGTTTTAGTTGGGCTCTTGACCCTTTTATGTTTTTAAAATAATTTGCATTTGAACCATTGCAATAGTGTTTCACAGCAAACACTTGTACATTGCTGAATCAAAAGACTGAAAGAGCAGATCAGCTTTAATTTTCTGCTTGAAAGACATTTCAAATGAACATCACAAAGAGATCTCTTTCTCTTTGGTTTCTTGACTGATATTGGGTTATTAAAAAATAGCAAATAAAAAAATAAATAAAATAAATCTATTAAACAAATGCCACCGTAATGCTTCATTGCTAAAAATGAGCAACTATTACAGCTCAGGCTTATACATGAAAACATAGCATACAATCCTCAACAGTGGTGACAATAATTATTCATACTGCAGTGCATGATGGGAGTTTTGTCCTATGATGATACCCAGCATGCATTGCAGTGTGAAGCGTTTTAAAAAAAAAATATTATCACTATTGTTGAGATTCATATGCTGATTCTTGATATCTGTGTGTGTCTAACTGATGCATTAGTTCAAAAAAATTTATGCATTACATGGTTTTAAAAATTATTCAATATATCTGTTTGCAGCAACACTTTCTTCTCATGCTGTAGTTTCAAAGGGTTGGTAATGCAAAAGCAAAATGAATAAATTACAAAACATATGATCAGTTGCTTTGGATGAAATCAGGCAATCTGGTTAGTAATATGTGAAGCTGGTAATGCTGTTTGTGGAGTTGTTTAATCAGATCTTCAGAGATTTGCCAATTTTTATCTTCAGTTGATTTCAAAGGCTGTGACTGAAGTCAGTTGTAATTCTTGTGTTTCTCTTTTCTTCAGTGATTCTGATTCTGACTTTTTAACAATAGGTGTTCATCACTAATGCTCAATCATTACTTAATTAATTGCTTAATTATCTCATTAACTTTAACTATGCTTCAGTGTTATTTTAACACTATTTAGAGAGGGACCATATGTACTCTGAGCAGAGTTGATTTAACTCTAGGGATTTTGCTGTGTAGATATTGATTCTATAGTCATAGTTTCTATAGAAATTATTTTCTATTTCCGATATGGTTAATCAAATGTAATGAATTATAAGCAATTTATAAAGAGTGTGTTTTCAAAGAGAGTGTGTGTGTGTGTGTGGTCCTGGTAAACACTGCATTGTGAAGCAAATGTCCCAACAAGGATGGTAATACCAGTAATTTTAGACCTTGTTTGGACATTTTTTTAAGGTCCCCATGAGGAAAACAGCTTATAAATCATATAAAATTATATTTTTATAAAATGTAAAAATGCAGAAAGTGTGATGGGTAGGTCAGGGGGTAGGGGGTAGGGGATATAATATTCAGTTTGTAGAGTATACAATTATTACGCCTATGGAGAGTCCTCGTAAACCACATATGCCAACGTGTGTGTGTGTGTTCTTGTATACATGGTTTATGAGGACACAAATGTGTATAATGACATGGGTATTACAACATAAACATGGTTACATGGGGACTTCCTGTGTCCTCGTAAACCAAATGGCTTAAAAAACTAAACTAAAACTAAAAATGCAGACAGTTTTGTGTGTTGGGTAGGTTTAGGGGTAGGGGTAGTGTAGGGGATAGAATATACAGTTTGTACAGTTTAAAAACCATAACGTCTATGGAGAGTCCCCGTAAAGCACATGTACAAGTGTGTGTGTGTGTGTGCACGCGTTTTTGTGACATCTCAGGACACAAATGTGTATAATGACATGGGTATGACATAGGTACTACAAAAAGAGCTGACTTATGAGGACATTACCCCATGTCCCCACTTTCAAAACGCTTATAAATCAAACAGAATGAGTTTTTGTGAGAAAGTAAAAGTGTGCACAGTTTTCTGTGATGGGTAGGTTTAGGGGTAGGGGTAGTGCAGGGGGATAAAAAATACGGTTTGTACAGTATAAAAACCATTACGCCTATGGAATGTCCCCACAATTCACAAAAGAGAGAGAGAGAAAGAAAGAGATATACAGATATAGAGAGATTTGAAATTTGTGAACAGAGCAGGATAGAGTACAAGGGAAAAGAAACAGTCAATGACTGTATAACATCAGATTGATTAGAGGTGCATCACAAGAAGGGAGACAGATGGCATTGTTTTACATTAAAGTATGCCATGGGATACTGTAAAAAGAGGCATTACCATGGTAGAGACTGCCACATACTGTAACTCACCCTTCATCTGTAAAGATCAACTACAGTATAGATTCAGTCATGTGGTACAGTGAGAACATTTACTGTATTGGCAGCACACTCTGTTCTACACAAAACCTCACGACTGTGTCATACTTTACACCTTTTGATAACACACTGAATAGATACTATTACAAACATTATTAATTTTATGTCAATTATGTAATTTAGGTAATGTAAGTGTATTTTCTAAGGTGGCATAGCCTGTGTTACTGTAATTATTTCAGCAACAAGGGGGTTTGAAACATGCAAAATGCATTGTTTGCTATTGAATGAACTGATTGTTAAAAGTACTAAACTGAAAGAAGAACATACTGTTGTGTTTCGGTGATTAAACCAATTGTTCTCATTACATATCACAATGATCTTGTGTTTTGAAACAGTGATTATGTAGAATGAAAATTTGTACAACTAGAATGAGAGCATGAGATCAGGTTTTGAAAGAATGACTAGCTGCGTTACAAGTGTGATCAGATTGGAGTTTTGTACTAAGAGTTTTGAAAATCAAAAGCAAATACCAAAAAAACTGTAATCCAGCATCTTGTACAAGAATAAAGTTCAACATAAGCCTATACTATTTAAATAGCAATGAAGTGGGGTCTACATTTTTTATCCGTTTTATTTTGATAAACATGACACATTATAACATAGCGACTATATGAAAAGAGCTTTAACTGTTGTAAAAATATAGATTTGTGACCATTAGTGGAACTGAAGGTTTCAGAATAAGCACGAAACACACGTGAGTGTTGTCATGCGGTGAATCTGGCCAATCAAGAAACATTTGTGTCATCATCAGAGCTTTTGCAACCGCTCTTGAGAAGCTGCGCCGGTTGACTTAGCGGACTGCTCTCCAATCGCTCTTGCGATACTTTGATGCCATATGTCACAGTCACGTGGCGTCAGCGCTGTCTCAAGTCGGACAAAATTTCTAACCAGCATTCACTGCTTCAAGTCAGCCACCGATCGGTCTGCACAGCACTGCATGAAGTCGAACAAGCCTACTAACACATGACACATGAACAGGGGAAGCACATGACAAAATCACATTACGGGATAAGTAAATCACATGACAAGACCAGGAAACAAAGGAACCATGACTATGAAAATTTAGTGAATAAAACACATCATGAATACATGAACTTGAAACAAAACCACAAAACGATCATGTTTGGCTTTACTCTCGGCGCGGGAACAGATTCATTTTGCACCCCTGAAAGGAACTGTGTATTCTGTGGTTTATATAAGGATCAATGAATCAGGATAAACTCAGGATTATAAACAAATTATGATAATCAGAGATCCCGAGCATCATAATCAGCAATTTATTTACTTTCTACACCGGACGCAAGCAGCGCGACACAGTGTGTCAAAAGCAAATAGAACCCATTGTATTATATAATCAGAGATACTGTCTACACTAGACGTGGCGCAGTGTGACACGATGATTCACTGACAGTAAACGGATGCCGAAGCAAAACTTGATTGGTTGGAGTGAAAGCATCCAATGATTGGTCTGCACAAATGGCTGTTATCTGATTGCCTTAAGTAGATGGTGGGTGCAGTCCACTTATTTGTGGATTTGTCTGCACGTCTTGATGCTAGAAATGTTTCAAAACCACAAATGCGTTCGGGAATCTACAAATACACAGAAAGTTATTCACAAATGCACAGGAAGCAATTCACAAATGAATGCCAGGCAGAGTTGTGTTTGAAACATAAAACACATTTGTAAATNATATGCTAATTTTTTGAGATAGGAATTTGGGGTTTTCATGAGCTGTATGCCAAAATCATCAGTATTAAAACAATAAAAGACCTGAAATATTTCAGTTGGTGTGCAATGAATCTAAAATATATGAAAGTTAAATTTTTATCATTACATTATGGAAAATAATGAACTTTTATCACAATATGCTAATTTTTTGAGGAGGACCTGTATATATATATATATTTTTTTTTTTGCAAATCTCATTTTATTTATTTTTGAATTTGATGAATTTTTGTGAATCTCTTTACATTTATTTGGGAATCTCAATCTATTTATTTGGAATAATGCAACCATTCTACCCCCATACTATACACATCTGCTTGTCCGAATGATACCCCAGAGTCTTCAAAATTCCTGAAGCTATGAATATATTTACAATGGAACATCAAGCGCTTCTGAGGATGAGCGTTGAAGAGGAGTCGTGGGTTTGCCGTTCCGTGGAATGAGGGTAGATTTATGCAGAGGGTGAATTAAACAAGGAAAGTGTATCACTGAAGACCTGAGCGGGGACGTACATGTTTCAGGTTGAGCGTAGACGCTAATGTGATGAAGGCCTGATGCCACTAGTGTCGTTTGTAAAATCAGTGAATTGCGAGGAGCGGAATGTTAGCCAGAGGGATTTGTAAAGTGTGGCTCAAAGTAGATTATGTAAATTGGACACGTTATCTTGATCGCTTCTGAAAATAGATGGGAAACACTGAAAAATGAAGAACTTACAATGAACTTGAGTGGAGTTTGGGGTTTGTAGTGAGTTAATGGGCTCAGTCTTTGATACTTTAATATTTAAATGTGTATTTGACCTCAAATGACACAGCTAAGCAGGTCCTTTCATCCACCTGGAGCCAGATGATTCAACAGTTTTGCAGATATGGGGGGGTACATGAAATAATTTAGGGGTTACATGAAAGTTAGTTTTTAAAATTCAATTAATACATAAAATTACTTGAATACACCTCTTAGAATTCATTTTGATATTTTTGGGACCATATAGTAAAAATGTCCTATATCATAATGCAAAATAAACAACTCATATGATAAATAAATAAATAATAGTAATTATTATTATTTCTAACAAGAGGCAGCGCTGTTAAAATATTATTTATTATTCTTTTTTAAAAACATGTTTGTTCACCAAATCAAATGGTACAATAAATGCAATAAAAAAAAAAATGCAATAAATAAATAAATAAAAACAGCAAATTATATCATAAAGAGGACCCCTGCAAACCCTCATGACTCTCAGGTCTCAAATTAAGGTCTCAAAAATATATTAAGTTTTGTTTCAGTTGTAAAATAACCCCCAAAACAAAATGATATTAATAAATTCTGTATTAATTTAATTAAATTCATTTGAAACAACGTTACAAAACATGACATAACATTTAAACTTTTCTCAAAAAGGGTATAAAAGTTTTTCAAAACCATACGAAACCAATGCAAATGAATGAATGCAACATTCTATCCTTTTGTAAATTGTTGTATTTTTATAAAATGCAATTTAAAGCACTGGATTCACAATTGATTTACATAGATATTTGTTCTGCTCATGTTTCATATGGCTTATCCACATGATCCAAAAAAAGGCATTTACTGACAAATATACATGTTTCATATGGCATATCCACATGATCCAAAAAAAGGCATTTACTGACAAATATACAGTGCCCTCCACTAATAGTGGTACCCTTAGTAAATATGAGCAAAGGCGGCTGTGAAAATAAATCTGCATTGTTTATCCTTTTAATCTTTTATTTTTAAAAAATCACAAAATTCTAACCTTTCATTTAAGTAAAACAATTGAAAATGGGGGAGAAAGCTCATTATTAAATAAATGTTTTTCTCTAGTTCACGTTGGCCACAATTATTGGCCTCCAATTATTGCAACGTCCTTTTCCCAAGATAACAGCTCTGAGTCTTCAGCTATAATGCCTGATGAGTTTGGAGAACACCTGACAAGATATCAGAGTTCCTTCATACAGAATCTCTCCAGATCCTTCAGATTCCCAGCTCCATGCTGGTGCTTCTTCTCTTCAGTTCACTCCACTCATTTTCTTTAGGGTTCAGGTCAGGGAACTGGGACGACCATGGCAGAAGCTTCATTTTGTGCTCAGTGACACATTTCTGTGTTGGTTTTGATGTATGTTTTGGATCATTGTCCTGATGGAAGATCCAACCACAGCCTATTATAAGATTTTTAGCAGAAGCAGGTTTTGATTTTTTTTTCATCTGTTGGCATTTGATAGAATCCATGATACCATGTATCTGAACAAGATGTCCAGGACCTCCAGCAGAAAAATAGGCCCACAACATTAAAGATCCAGCAGTATATTTAACAGTGGGCATGGGGTACTTTTTATCCATGTGTACACCAAACCCATCTGGTGGGTTTGCTGCCAAAAAGCTCTTTTTTAGTTTCATCTGACCATAGAACCAGGTCCCTTTTGAAGTTCCAGTCGTGTCGGACAACTGAATATGCTGGAGATTGTTTTTGGATGAGCGAGGAGGATTTTTCTTAAAACCCTCCCGAACAACTTGTGGGGAAGTAGGTGCTGTTTGGTCAGGCTTTCTGACCCCAAGACTCAACTAATCTCTGCAATTCTCCAGCTGTGATCCTTGGAGAGTCTTTGGCCACTCAAACTTTCCTCCTCACCGTGCATTAGGACGATTTAGACACACGTCCTCTTCCAGGGAGATTTGTAACATCTCCAGTTGATTGGAACTTCTTAATTATTGCCCTGATGGTGGAAATGGGGATTTTCAATGCTTTAGCTATTTTCTTACAGCCACTTTATATTTTGTGAAGCTCAAGAATCTTTTGCTGCACATCAGAACTATATTCTTTGCTTTTTCTCATTGTGATGAATGATTTAGGGAATTTGGCCTTTGTGTTTCCTCATGTTTATAACTCCTGTGGAACAGGTAGTCATGGCTGGACAATTTCATGCTCCTAGTCACCATGATGTGCTAAAAAATGTAAATATGAATGGGAATATACTTCAGAGATATTTTACTCATAGGAATTTCTAGGGGTGCCAATAATTGTAGCCAACATGTATTGGAGAAAAACGTTTATTTCATAATGTGAGCTTTCCCCCACTTTCAGTTGTTTTACTTCAATAAAAGGTTAGAATTTTGTGAATTTTTGAATGAAAGATCAAAAGGATAAACAATGCAGATATATTTTCACAGCCACCTTTGCTCATATTTACTAAGGGTGCCCATATTTGTGGAGGGCACTGTACATATAACCTTATGACTGCCTTCATAATCGCATTTTCAAAACAACCATTCCAAGAACCATTCCATTGACTTCAAGAGGTTGAGACAATCTTTCTGTGGGTTGTCAAACAATGTTTGCTATGATTGGACTTCAGCAACAGGGCACAACCTTTTGATATTTAACATACATGTGATTGCAAAGCGTTTTAAAAATAGGAGGAGGAAGATGACGGCTCTATAGCGGAGGGCAAATGAGCATTCTGCTCTCTGACCTCATCTGACCAAAGCAGAGGAAATATTTCTGAAGTGCCATTTGAAATGCCATGGCATACAGGGCCCCATTGATGAAACACACACACACACACACAAACCTAACAGGAAGGTGCATCACAATTGATCAGAATTTAAAAAGCAAATGGACAAAAACCTGGTGCAGAACTCAGTTCAATGTCTTGAGCAGTCATGCAGCTACGATCAATTCTGCTGGAGCTAAACACGGGATTCTGTCCAGATATACTGCTGCAGCCACTACCAGATATGATCAGGCAATGCTCTATCAGTGCTACAACTTCCTCCAAATGCACACACACACATACTTTGTCGTCATATACCGCAAATTCATCCTCGCTATTCTAATTTTACTTGGTTCTTATGATTAATGGGATCTCGAGTCTTGGAATTCAAATTCTGATAAGAGGATTATCTCCTGAATGAGAGATAGAAAAACAGAAATGCAATTTTCTCCTTGTTCTTCTGAGTGTTTCAACAACATTTTGGCCAGCGGTGACCAACTGAGTTTATTGCTAATTAACTTATGTAATTTACTGATTGTGACCAACTTTAATATTAAAAGCATCTGCAATGCAATGGCTTCACACAACATCTCTGACATTATAACCTCTTTGCATGCACAATTCATGTCATCTTCTAAATACATGAGATAGAGAGAGTTGAGTCAGGTTAAGTGACTCAAAATCTCTCCCCTGGTCAATAAACATTCAGTCATTCAATTAAAAAAATAAACAGCAGCTGCATTACAATATTATTTTGAACATCGCTGATCAAGATGCTGATGAGTGCCTCAAGGCTATGTTCTGGGGCACAACTCATTTCGCCTTTGACATTGTTATAGTTAGGAGCTCAGGAATACCTCAAGGCTATGTACTAAGGGGATCATTCCTGTTATGCAATACTTGGTAACTCTTTTTTATTTACAATTTAAAATAAATTCCTGTGTTGTAATTTAAGGCAGCATTTATTTAAAAAAAAATATATATATATATACAAGACTTTACAAACATGTTCTGGTCAAGACTGGATGCTTCAACTTTATTGATTATAACTTGTATATTTTCACCAGGGGTGTATACATTATAAATTATTTATATTATAAACTATATTATAAAGGTATTATAAACTAATTACCAAATAAAAATAATATTCTGCAAATATAATATGTTTTGTTTGAAATATTTCTATTTAATACTTCAAAATAAAGTGCCAGTTTTTCATGTTAAAAGTTGCATCTCGTGTATTTAATAACAGTTATTTAAAATTCACACCATGTTCATTTTATTGTGATTCATCCAATATATAAAGACATGGAAAAGTACTGCACAATAGGAATCACCCAACATTTATCAAGGAGAACCTCAAGGCTATGTCCTGGGGCACTACACAATTTGCTTGAAACAACTGTAGGCATCATTATAGATACAAAGCAAGGAAAAACACATGCCACTTCATTAACACGTGGGTTGCAGAGCAGAGCAGAGCAGCAGACACAGAATTCACAGAGCTAATGTCTATTACGCACGCCGTAGCTTTATATGCGCATTAGAACCGATGAGCAAGTACGCACGAAACTCGATTCATAAGTGTGAAATCAATTCACTTACCTTCGTCGTGCATTCTCTGCAGGCAAAAAGTCAGGTTTCTCCTCCAGCTTGGCATGGCAAATAACTAAGAGTAATGCGTTATGCGGAGAGAGGCAGAAACGGACGCTCGTTTGTAAAGGTTAGGGAACACGCCGAAGATGTGTCGGTGATCAGGTGTATCGTGGACAGATTCTGTGGTGTTCATGCAGTGGTCCATGAGCGGGCATCAGCTGTCACTTCTGAGACCGGAGCGCAAATGACTCAAGGAGTGTCACCGCCTCACCAAAGTGTGTGAACGCGTGGACCGCCGGCACACTCTCAGATCCACGCAATATGCCACAGCAAACTGATTAACCCTTACCTTCTAACGAGCTCTGAGTAGTACAGATGCTGCCATTCAATACGCTATTGAATGATTAACATATTCATATACCATCGATTATACTTCAAAGATTATTATAGTACACCCAAAAGCATTATCATGGTACTTTTTATTTAGCAGAAAGATCATTTGAGCTTTTAAACATGACTTTTCTTAATTTATGAGAACATTTTCAGCTTTTTTAAATATTAACACTATATTTTGCGTAAAGAAAATTGCAAGTGTATATATTCCCTTCTGCAATGTAGTAAAAATTAGGATCAAATGGCCAAACATTTTTAATTAATATCATCTTAAAGCCAGTACAACAAATACTACAATTAAATTATATAAACAATTNAAAAATTAAATATATATATTTTTTTTAAAGTTAATTTAAATCATTAAATGGTTAGGGAGTCAGACTGGTAACCCGAAGGTTGTGGGTTCGATTCTCAATACTGGCAAGAAATGACTGAGATGCTCTTGAGGGGGCCCTTGCCTAACCCCCAATCTAATGGCTGCCCACTGCTCCAGGGGTGTGTGCACCAACTTGGATGGGTTAAATGCAAAGGGCAAATTCTGAGTATTGGGTTACCATACTTGGCCTTCACATCACGTCACTTTATATGTGAATTGGAAATGCTTAATTTTTAATAAAATAATGTCACAATGTAAAAATACAGGGTTAAAACTTAATATCAGTCTGCAAGTTTTGACTCAGTCATTGAAACATACTAAAGAATTTAAAAGAAAACTATTGAAAAATGATGGTGAAACTTGAGATGAGTGATTTTGGCTTTGTAATATGAGTAAGGAACTTGTCAGAACTGTAAACCACAAGCGCTAAACTGATGTGTAACCCAGTCTGTGAAAGTACGCATTTCTCAAAACAATATCAACACGTAATTCTAAGTGACACTTCACTTGCGCTAGTTAGAGGCTGGCACACATATGGAGGTTTTTCACCATCCTAGAAGCAAACTCATAACTGGAGGCTGAGGGAGGGTTGGCAGGCCTCTGTGTTGATCTCTTGAACCCTTGGGCAAATTTGCCAAATCTGAAACCGAGGGATAATTTAATCTGACAGTAATGGAAACAACTGCCATAGTATGTTCACGCTGGATGTTTAGACGGCATGTTTATTTGACACATTATGCAGGTGATTCCAACTGTTTTGCTCATGGTTTAGTTGTTTAATTGTGCTCCAGGTATTGCTTTTTGAAATATGGTTTAAAGTCAACATGAAATGTTGTTCACAAACAATTTCATTCCATCACTCATATGGCAATTCATAACTATTTTATGTTTTGGCAAATTGATGGCTAATTTGTATGAATCTCATTTGCACGTTTTCATACAATCTGCTTACTTTCCACGGACAAATAGGTTTTAGGGGTGAACTGAATCAAATAATTTGAAAAATAGTTACATTTTCTCATGAGATCGGGTGGTTTATTCTGTAAATTATATTTTAACTACCTAGAACAGATCTGGTTTTTCTAAAGAACAACAAAACTCGTTGCTCAACTACCATAGTATGATGCATCATTGGAAAAATTAACTAGCTAACTTTGCAAAGCTTTTTGTGAATGTTCGTTGAAACTGTGGTTTCGGGAAACAGAACATTGGTAATGATGGAACTTGCAACCATTTGGCTAAAGATTGGGAAACACAGATTGTGAAAATGGACGATNAAGAAAACTATTGAAAAATGATGGTGAAACTTGAGATGAGTGATTTTGGCTTTGTAATATGAGTAAGGAACTTGTCAGAACTGTAAACCACAAGCGCTAAACTGATGTGTAACCCAGTCTGTGAAAGTACGCATTTCTCAAAACAATATCAACACGTAATTCTAAGTGACACTTCACTTGCGCTAGTTAGAGGCTGGCACACATATGGAGGTTTTTCACCATCCTAGAAGCAAACTCATAACTGGAGGCTGAGGGAGGGTTGGCAGGCCTCTGTGTTGATCTCTTGAACCCTTGGGCAAATTTGCCAAATCTGAAACCGAGGGATAATTTAATCTGACAGTAATGGAAACAACTGCCATAGTATGTTCACGCTGGATGTTTAGACGGCATGTTTATTTGACACATTATGCAGGTGATTCCAACTGTTTTGCTCATGGTTTAGTTGTTTAATTGTGCTCCAGGTATTGCTTTTTGAAATATGGTTTAAAGTCAACATGAAATGTTGTTCACAAACAATTTCATTCCATTACTCATATGGCAATTCATAACTATTTTATGTTTTGGCAAATTGATGGCTAATTTGTATGAATCTCATTTGCACGGTTTCATACAATCTGCTTACTTTCCACGGACAAATAGGTTTTAGGGGTGAACTGAATCAAATAATTTGAAAAATATTTACATTTTCTCATGAGATCGGGTGGTTTATTCTGTAAATTATATTTTAACTACCTAGAACAGATCTGGTTTTTCTATAGAACAACAAAACTCGTTGCTCAACTACCATAGTATGATGCATCATTGGAAAAATTAACAAGCTAACTGGAGCTCCAATCACACAACTTTGCGAAGCTTTTTGTGAATGTTCGTTGAAACTGTGGTTTCGGGAAACAGAACATTGGTAATGATGGAACTTGCAACCATTTGGCTAAAGATTGGGAAACACAGATTGTGAAAATGGACGATATTTACCAGAATGGAGCAAGGTCATCCTGAAAAAAGTAAAGTCATTTCAGAGGGGCAGCATTCTGATAAAAATAAATAAATAAAGACACAGATTTTTTTTCCTCTGTAAAAAAAACATGACTCGTGCACAAACCAGTAACACGTATTGATAAAGTAAATGGTTAGTACTGATATCATGTCTTTAAAAGTTCATTAAAATGATTGCTGTATGAGATATTTTATATGGTATTAATAACAT
>RJVU01067364.1:168220-212671 GCA_003731715.1 Anabarilius grahami | reverse complement strand
TATAGTTTAAAATAGAAAACTTTATTCTTCAATGGTCGTCCAGGTCTTGAAACACACTAATGTCCAATGTCTCATTTATCGTAATTGTTTTTCTTCTCAACATAATTGACATGTTAAGAATTTTTACAAACAATACAAATCCGCTCATATATATCCGGTTTGGAAATGAACCAATGGAAATGATCTAAAAATCAGGGCAATGTTGAAAAAAAAAAAAATTATTAATTTGGGTTCTGCCGCCTGGGAGTGAGATGCACTTTTAACGTTGGAGAAAAGTCTTTGAGGGCAGAAGGATGTGACCCTAGTCTGATTAGAGGTGCTCCACCACGGGCGAGAGAGGAGATGGGCTTCACTGCTCGTTCTGTTGGCTGTCTGTGATGGAGGTCACGGCACCCTGGCCTTTGTTGACGTCACTGATACAGGCCCACTGTCCGTCCACTGATTCCTTCCACAGGGTCACCTATGAGCAAAAGTCAATGGGAAACAATGTAAATGATGTAATTTCTTTAGTGCTTGATTGATTCCTTTAAAAACACCACCAGGTTAGAAGCTGTTAGGAAAAGGAAAGCATTGCATCTTCCAGTTCCAGTGATAGTGAAGCAATCTAAGAGTGTGTTCACACTTGGCAGGTTTGGTTCGATTAAAACAAACTCTGGTGCAGTTGCTTTGTTAGTGCAGTTCATTTGAATAAGTGTGAACGCTGTCATTGGAACCTTGATGTACGCCAAATAAATGGACTGGGCCCACTGAAAAGGTGGGTCTCGGTCCACTTCCAAATGAGCTTTAGTTCGATTCGACTGAAATAGGAGCGCAACATGGACCAAAGGCATCTAAAATGAACCAAAAACAGGACATGATGTCACGAGATGCGACCCTAAAAAGAACAGAATGCTCAAGCATACCAGATGGCAGAGTGAACACAAAGTGAACTAGGACTATATGTAATATTTTCTTTTTTGGTCCAAACCAAAAGAGCCAAGAGAAGTGTGAACACCCCAAAACTCATCTACTCAGTAAAAAAAGATTTTTGTAGTTGTAAATAAAGCAAAGGTTATTGGAGTATGTTTTACAAGAAAATACTATTTGAAATTCTATGTTTAAATCTGTTAATTGCTGTTTCTTTGTAATTGTTGGTGAAATTTACTAGCAATTTCTGAGTGAAAATGGTTTCTACACAAAAAACATTTTCAATGTAGGTGGTGTAAGATAATTATGGAGAGCTAACAAGGCATAGAAAACACCTTTTAGAATCACTGCATACACCATAAGTAAGAAAAACAAAAACATGCCTACTTTAACTCCCTAGAAGCACCTCGAGAGATCTGTATTTAACCTGCGTGTTTTTTCAAAGCCCTTTTGCATTATTAAGCTGTCTGTTTTATAAATGCATCAGATAATGGCACGTTTGTCTGAGAGTAAATGGCTCGACCCGTTGCTTGCCGCCGTGAATAATTACAAGGCAGAGCATCTCGCTGAAAGCGCAACAACCCAGAGTCTTCATTTCAATATGCGGCAATGTCGGGGACCGATTCCCTCACACAGGGCCGAGCGCTGGGTGATATAACCTCAGTCATTATTTCCTGAACCTGAGAGTGCTTTAATACTCAGGCACTGTAAAATGAGTAATGATGCTGGGTAAATCGCTGCTCTGCAGGGCTGTAAGCTGCCCACATGCTCCAATGGCAGCATCTTTATTCCGTAATCCCACGGGAAGAGAACCAAAGACTGTCAACATAAGTTTCATGGTGAAAAGTCAATGAATCATAATGAATTACTCAAAGAACATTCACTGCCTGTCCTTTAGTTGTTCACAGAGTGAATCATGTTTGAGTTTGCCACACAACAAATATATAGTGTTAATATCACAATGATTTATGTGTGCTTTTTATTTGTCATTAGACTAGCTTGATGAACCATTCTTGAGAACATTCTTAACGCCTGTTATTTAAACTAGAGATGCACCAATACCAGTATCGATATCGGTCCAGATACTGCACTCGTGTACTCGTACTCAAAATAATTCAATTCCAAAAACCGATATCACGCAGCGCGTGTAGTGTTTGTGTCCAGACAAAGAAACACCGACAACAGAGCAGACAGAGCACAATGTAGATATAGAGAAGGATGTCTAAAAAAGTAAATGTATCTTATTAAGAGAATATAAAACAAATGAAATATTCATGCTATAGCTGCTATAAGCGAAACACAGAGTGGATTGAGCGCACATCGGCACAGATGCACCAGCTTGTCGATCGTATCCCTTTTTCACAGACATCGCTGGAAAGTTTGTAGTTCGGTCAGATATGAAAATAGCAAAGGATGTAAAATGATGAGCATATTACTAACGTTAACTGACGGTAAAGAGAGAGAGCGCACTTCTGATTCATGCTCTCGATTGCTGATCGCTCACTCAGCACACATGCTTCATTTGGATTAAAACTAAATGGTATGTACAAGTAAAAACATGAACTGTTACATGATTTGTGTATAACTAGTGGTTCCCTACATTATTACAGGAAGTCGGTACAGTACAGTCACAGGACATTTTCAAGAAGTTTTCTAAACGCAAACATCCGAAGCACACCCAGATAGCTGCCTCTCAGACAGCGTGCGAATAGTCTATTAAATTGAGTTGTCTTTCATGTCTCCTTGCACTTGAATGGACAAATTCACACGATTATGTCAAAATGCATAAGTATCCATGTGAAACAGTCGGTTATGTCTTAAGTGAACGTAAACAGTTGAGAAAGAAAACACGCGTGTAACAGTAATTTGGATACGTGCAGCTCTTAAAGTGACAGCAGCCTAATAAACATACTGCTGTCTTATGTTAATCAAACAAAAGACAAAGAAAATCACTCACTGCTCTTGACTGAATATCTTTTGTAACTTTAATAATGATTAATCTATATTTATTTTATACAGTGTTATTTTTACATTTGATTACTTTATTCAATTTCTGTACTTGAAAATTGTGATGTTTCACTGGTATCTAAAAATTTTAAGCACTGGCCCAACCGAACCAGTACAAAAAAATCCGGTAACACTGTACAATAAGGTTTATTAGTTAACATTAGTTAACTACATGAACTAAGAATGAACAATACTTCTACAGCATTTAAATATCTATTTGCTAAGCCAACTAATTTGATTCATAGTCTTTTGGTTTTGCAGCCCAATATTTTTTTTTAAATTAAAAATGCAATGAAAATACAGGTATCGGTACTTGGTATCGGCAAGTACTAAAAATGAAAGTATCGGTATCGGTGCATCCCTAATTTAAACTTCAACAACAATAAAGATGCACAGTTCAAACTGTCCATTTTAATAAACTGATTCAAAACTTCATATATTAAAAAGCAAAAATAATATGCAAGTATAATATATTTGGGTAAACATTGCTCATTTTTACAATGTATTGGTTAAAAAAATAATAAAAAAAAGACATTAGTATAAAAGATTTTTTAACTATACTGTGACTGTATTCTTTTAGTTCTTTAACCATTCTGAATTTAATTTGCTACAATGGTTGATTGAAAAAGTCATTTTTAAGTAGTTTTGGAGTAGATATATACAGTACCGCTCAAACGTTTGGGGTTAGTATGATTTGTTTTTCGTTTTGTTTGTTTTTATATAGAAATTAATGTTAAGCAATGAAGAATTAAATTTATAAAAAGTGAAAGTAAATACATTTATAATGTTACAAAAGATTTGTTTTTAAAATAAAAGCTGTTCTTTCGAACTTTCTATTCATCAAAGAATCCTGAAAAAAGTATCAGAGTTTCCACAAAAATATTAAGCATCCCAACTGTTTTCAATTTTGATAATAATAAAAAATGTTTCTTGAGCAGCAAATCATCATATTAGAATGATTTCTGAAGGATCGTGTGACACAGAAGACTGGAGTAATGATGCTGAAAATTCAGCTTTGATTCCAGAAATAAATTACATCTTAAAATATATTGAAATAGAAACAGTTATTTTAAATTGTAATAATATTTCATAATATTACTGTTTTAATGTAGTTTTGATCAAATAAATGCAGCCTTGGTGAACATAAGAGACTTGTTGCAATACTACATGTACAATACTACATTAAAAATCTTTACGTTTGTGTTCCAAAGACAGAAAGTCTTATGCATATGTATGCATTTGAAACAATACGAGGGTGAATAAATTATTTATTAAATTCAAATTCTAGGGCCCTATTTGACAGGTACATACTTTGTTGTCCCCTCCTGACACAGCAAGGATGTTTCCTGTGATGGACCAGCTCACGTGCCACACCACGTCGTTGAATTTGTGGAGAAGTTTGGCCGTCCAGGTGTTACCGGCTGGGTCGTCACACGTCCAGATAAACACACGACCATCCTATAATATAATATATAATTTACTATACCATGCTCTATTGTTTGAGTTACAGGAATAAAAAAACAATTTATTAAATTTACTTTAATTGTATTTTTATTACAATTATCATTCACATTGATACTGGAAGAGTCACACAGTACAATATTTAGAGTAAACATTTGGCTGTTATTACCTGTGAGCAGCTGGCTATTGTGCTAGTGGGCAGACCAATGGAAGGAGCCCAGCCAACATCTCTCACCCAATCACTGTGCGCCTCCAGCTTCTGGTCCTCTTTCCATTGGCCGTCCTCTTCTCTGGGAAGAAAGTATGAATGTCAGCACATTTGACTCAAAGATATTAAAAGGTCCTGTATTTCTAACTCAAATAATAATACAATTTCCATTTGAATTTTTGAGTGAACTATTCTTTTAAAGTGCCCCTGTTTTTCAGATATAACCTTTCATGCAGTGTGTAATATAGCCGTTTGTGAATGTAAAATTCTGCACAGTTTTAAAGATTGAAGTGCATGACAAATAAAGTTATTGTCTTCTAAAAGATAGAATCAAGTCGTCAGTAATTCCAGTCTCACTTCCTGTTGCGTACCTATGGAACAATGTAACAAATTTGCATAATGCCAGCCTATGATCTTCATTGGCTGCCTGTGATAAATGTCTACTTTGATTCTCAAACACTTTAGTTGTAGCTGAGACCTGTAAGTAGGGCTGCACGATGTATCGCACAATACGAAAAATAACACTGAAATCGCACTTTAATGCGATTCTTAGTGCGATTATGAAATTGCAAAGGCCACGATTAATTTCACAACAGACTGGGCCATCTGACCAATCAGAGCAGAGTAGGCTCTCAGAAAGGAGGGGTTTAGAGACTGAATCTTTGAACAAAGCATTTGCAAACTCTTTGAGAAATGAGGTGATGTGCAATGTATATAATGAGAAAATTTAAGTGTTTTTTGACTTTTGATGCATGTATATATATTGTGGAAGACTACCTTTAAAATAGCATAATAGGGCCACTTATTATTAGCTAATTTGACAATGCTGTCAGCATCAATAAAAATTTAGCAGTTTTAGCACCGTTATATGACATTTAAATACATTTTCCCCTACAATCACCAAAATGTAGAAAATAAAAACTAGCTTTTTATTCTTTTCTTTTTTTTCCAATTCTATTCATATATGGGTCTATTTATGACCAAGTGTAGAAGCTGACAGCAGGTGCTAGTCACTGTGCACTCTAAAATAAGGGCTTCACTCACTTCCACAGCTTGACCAGATTGTCACAGCCTCCAGACACAAATCTCTTGATGTAGTTGGGCTTCTGTCCTGTTGGCTGCTCAATAAGACTTCCTGGGACAACAGCTGGGGCCCAACTCACAGCGTTACAGCCGATCTGCCATAAAGACCAGAGAAACCATTTAAAAACTCAAATAACAGGATGAAGTACAATTGGGCCAGTCTTTTATGACATCTACCATACTCGGTCGAAGCCTCTTAATTGCATGTCTTGAACCCTGTTTTGTCCAATCAGAATTCAAGTCAAAATATATGATTTATAATTTCCCAAAGAGCCTGTACAGATCAGGCCCCTTTAAATAAAAATTCACAAAAAATATTTATTTCTTGCATCTTTTCTGCAGTATTTTTTTTCTTGCTGTAGTTCAAGAGAAATTTCAAAGAATTTCTATTTTTTTTTATTAAAAAAAGTTTAAAAAGCTATGACAGTAATAGTACAGTAATAACATAGTTATAACATTGTAACATTGAAAATATTGAACTTTTTGCACATTTACTCATTAATGAGAAGTTCTTGATCAGATACAATATGGTTTTTGTAGAAAAATATTAAGTTATGACTGTGTTATAACCTCACCGGGTCAGGTTATGGGTTTTGACCCAGTAATGCAAAAGGTGTTGGTAGTTTTTAAATGCATAAGGACGGTTAATTGAACTTAAATATATTTTAAAAACAATTACATTAAATTAAAAGTTAAATAAATCAATTTACTGCAATAATCAAATAATGATTTTTGGAGCCCTGTATATGTATATTTTATGATCTCATATAAAGGCAAAACTCACTGTATGTGCATTGTTGATCTTCTTAATATCCCAGTGTCCATCTCCAGAACAGGTCAACACTGAAATTGCACCATCTGAGCTGCCACAGGCCAGAATCAACCCGAAATCATACGGTCCCCAGCAAACCGAATTCACTGCAGGAGAACAGAATGTGTGATTGTCCACAGCGTGATTCTATGTCACAGTGTTTGATATGAGAATCAAAAGCGTGAAGTTACCAGAGGAGTCGTGGCCTGTGTATTCATACATCTTTTCCCAGGTGCCGTTCTCCTCCTTCCAGATGATCACCTTCCTGTCATAGGAGCAGGATGCCAGGATGTTGCCGTACATGGGGTGAGCCCAGGCCACCTGCCAAACTGGACCCTCATGGCTGCCAATAGAGTATTAGAATTGGAATTAAACTGAAAACCGACCCCATGGAAACCCTAGTTTTAAATGAGCGCTTCACATACCCCCTCAGATCAGCCACAAGGATCTGCCCTCCGTTTTTGACGTCAAAGATCTTTACAGAGCGATCAGAGGAGCAGGTGGCCAGTCTGGTGCCGTAATAATCCATCTGAGCATCATGCTGAACACAGAACGTCAAATCAGAGTCATAATGTTGAAAAGGATGCAGTAAAAGTAAAGATGGAGACAGGATGGATGGAAATACTCACGATCATATCCTCATGTGAGGTGTCCACTGTGTTAATGACCGAAACCTAAAAAGACACAAGACCACAGATGTGCTGAAATGTTAAACAAATATTTGCTGAAAACACATCAATGATTTTTTACTTTAATGTGCATCGGATTAAACTAAGTTAAACTAACTAAACTTTATCATTCAGTTTATCTTAAAAATTACAAGTATGGTGTCTTTGAATTACACTGGAACTGGATGATTATCATAGTCATGTACTAAGGTATTTAGATTGTATTTAAAAGAGATATATATATATACACACACACACACACACACACACACACACAGAGAGAGAGAGAGAGAGAGAGAGAGAAAAAAGTATTTTAATTATTTGGGGGTATTTTTCATTTTTCTGCCAATACAGATATACGCAATTAATTATTTTGTTAGCATTTAATAATTATTTATCATGTTATTAGCTGGATATAATATTTTAATCAATTGACAGCATTAAATTAAATATACTGCAAACATTTAAGTAGTTTTATTTACAGACTTGTCAAAAACAAAAAAACATAAATGGTATTAGATCTAAGTTGATAGCTCATTAAACTCGGAACCAACATAGCTAAATCAGAATGGTACTTTTTTGTTAACGTACTTATTTGACTGAATCAAAGATAATTGTTTTATATTACAAGAGCTTTTTAAAGATTTGGTAAATAAACAATATCTAAATAGGGTTTGACAAGTAAAAATACATTTAATTTTCCATCTAGTCATTTATTATGAAGCTACAGAATCCGAACACTTAAATATCTGAGAAGAATCAAACCCCAGTCAATAATGTAACACTCACCATATTTAATTATATCCCTCCAACAAACTCCCTCAACACCTAAAAAACGTCCCTAGTTGCTCTTCTGAATTTCCGATAATGATAATATTTCCGACGTGGCAGACTGACCGCCCAGTACGGACTGTATTTCCGTTGCTAAAGTCTCCGGGTGGAATAAAAAAAAGGTTCCGCTCTATTCTTCCGTCCCTGTCCTGCAGTTCACATTGATTGCAGCAGAAGGCGACAAAGCGAGTTAAATTAATATCACCCATCTCTATTTATAACTGTCCGAAAGTGTCATATGTCCCAGTCTGTCCAGTGTCCAGCCAGGCGCTATGATCTTCATCAAGCTCAACTTTCTGTATTAATTTTTACTTCGCCGTTCAGTGCAGTACTTTAAAAAGTCAAGATGTCGAATGTCACCTTTTACATTTCCAATCTATTGGAAAAAATGACATCAACTGACAAAGACTTTCGGTAAGACAGCGTGTGTTATAGACGCATGTTTTAGACTCATGATTAATGTTTACAAAAATAGGTCAATGACAAAGCAAAGCAACGGCCTGCCATTTTTATGTCGCTTAAATAATCATTTTCAGATTTATATTAACACTTTGAAATAGTAAACTGGAATAAACATTGATTGGCTACTTTGTAAATGAAAACTGTTGTGGACAAACTTGTTTGCATGACTTTTTAAATTAGGCCTAGACTATATGTAGACTATATATTGTATTTTATTTATATTTTGGTGACTAAATGGAAATATTAAATTAATCACCATTAATGATTACTGTCATGATTCTTACAGAATTCAGTTTCTAATATGCTGTTCCCAAATTATGGAAGCCCATTTCCAGCATATCTTAATGACAAAAAGTCTAAATTATGACATACTAAATCATAATTAGTAGATAAAAGTCAAAATGATGACATACTAAGTCATACTAAGTTGAAATTATGACATAAAAAGTCTAAATTATGACATACTAAATCATTCTAATGATACTAAATTGAAATTATGACATAAAAAGACAAAATGATGACATACTAAGTCATAATTATGACTTTGATTTTATGAAATAAAGTTGAAATGATGACATACTAAGTCATAAATGATGATATACTAAATAATAATATGGAATAAAAAGTCAAAATTTAAACATATTTACCCATAACTATGACTAAGTCATAATTATGAGATGAAAATTTCAAAATGATGACATAAAAGAATCAGAATCAGAAAGAGCTTTATTGCCAAGTATGTTTGTACACGAAAGGAATTTG
The DNA here is from genome assembly GCA_003731715.1 of Anabarilius grahami. Taxonomy (NCBI): domain Eukaryota; kingdom Metazoa; phylum Chordata; class Actinopteri; order Cypriniformes; family Xenocyprididae; genus Anabarilius; species Anabarilius grahami. Next base: position 203,472 of record RJVU01067364.1, on the reverse strand, counting down.
TTTTGGTGAAAGAAGAAGCTTCCAGTACACAGAGACAACAACAGTACACAGATAGTAAAATAAAGAATAAAGATATTTGAATAAGACACACATATGTACATACAGTATAATACATAAAAATAGACAAATTTGTATGTACAGGTGTGCTGTATACAGCAGAGTATAATTTTACAGGGAATGGAAGAAAAGAGGTTGGTTATAAGTGGTATAGCTAGACAGTTATGGAAGTGCAGAAGACAGACTCAGTGACTGCAGAGTAGAACTGCTTCAGCAGCTCCTGTGGCAGGTTAAACTTCTTCAACTGACGGAGGAAGTACTGCTGGGCCTTTTTTGCAATAGAGCAAATATGATTATCCTACATCGTCTTGAGAGATGGTGGTGCCCAGGAACCTGAACGACTCTGAATGACACTGCTGCCACAGTGCTGTTCATGATGGTGAGTAGGGAGAGAGCGGGGGGTTCTCCTGAAGTCCACAATCATCTCCGCTGTTTTGAGCTTGTTAAGCTCCAGGGTGCTATGACTGCACCAGACAGCCAGCTGCTCAACCTCTTGTCTGTATGCAGACTCGTCTCCATTCCGGATGAGGCCGATGGCTGTGGTGTCATCTGCAAACTTCAGGAGCTTGACAGTGCAGTCAATGGTGTACAGGGAGAAGAGCAGTGGGGAGAGCACATATCCCTGTGGGGAGATTGTGCAGGTGTTTGATGTAAATTTAACCATTTTCACTAGCTGTTGCCTGTCTGTCAGGAAGCTGGTGATCCACTGACAGATTGAACTAGGAACAGAAAGCTGGGTTAACTTACTCTGGAGGAGTGCTGGGATGATGGTGTTGAAGGCTGAGCTGAAGTCCACAAACAGGCTCCTCACATAAGTCTGATGCTCTCCTTGTCTTCCTGAAGACCCAACGCACATCCTCTTCACTGATCTGAAGTACACTGATACGAAGACCCGAAGCACATCCTCTTCACTGAATCTAGAGAAATTATGACTGTCATAATTATGACTTTTTATGTAATTTTTTGTCATAATTTTGACTTCGTATCATATTTCAACTTTTTATATCATAATTTCGACTTTTCATCTTATAATATGATTTACCAAAGCAGTAAATAATTTCTTTGTGGTAGAAATGGGTCTCCATACCAAACAGTTTTGCTAACTAAGTACTACTATTTCACTAATATTTACCATTGTAATACCACCTGTTTTGCTATTTGGACATGTTGCGATTTGAGTCATGTGGTTTTGAAGTACATCAAAACTGATGAGCACTATGGTGAAACAAATAAAAAGGTTTATGGCGGCCAATGACCTGATGATGGAGCTCCAGAAGGACTCGATCAAACTGGACGAGGAGAGCGAGAGGAAAGTCGTGACCATGCTGCTCAAACTTCTCGAGGACAAAAACGGAGAAGTGCAGAATCTGGCCGTCAAATGGTATTTTCTTACTCAGATTTTCTTCCAAACATGAACAATATATGGTTTGTGATTATGACTATTTCTGGTTTGTGTAGTCTTGGTCCTCTCGTGGGAAAAGTGAAGGAGTGTCAGGTGGAGACGATGGTGGACACTCTCTGTTCCAACATGGTGTCCAACAAAGAGCAGCTGAGGGACATTTCCAGCATGGGCCTGAAGACCGTCATAGCTGAACTGCCACCTTCATCTGCCGGTATCATGGCGATATAATAGAGATTTCCGACTTTTCAGGATATTTTTGGTAACAGTTGTTGTATTGTATTCAAGGTTTGAGCCTCACAGTCAACGTCTGTAGGAAGATCACGTCCCAGCTGATTGGAGCATTGGGAATGCAAGACGACGTGTCCATTCAGCTGGAGGCTTTGGATATTCTCTCCGACATGCTGGGCAGGTTGGTCAAAATGTCTTGTATTTGCATGAAAAATGTTTATCAACATTCACCCAGTAGTCTGATCGCATTATTTGACAGGTTGAGCACTGCTCTGGTGAGCTTCCATCAGTCGATTCTGACCAGTCTCCTCGCCCAGCTCATGAGTCCTCGTATGGCTGTAAGGAAACGCTCTATTATAGCGCTGGGTCACCTGGTGCCAAGTTGTAGTCCCACTCTGTTCACTCAGCTCACCGAACACCTCATGGGCGAGCTGTCCCGCGGACCGCCCACAGCCAACGTCCGCACTTACATCCAGTGCTTGGCCACAGTCAGCAGACGAGGAGGACACAGAATTGGTGAGAGCTGATTTTATATTATTGCTAGAATTCTGTCTGTCAATGTTGAGGGCATATAGTATTACAGTGTGACCAGCAGAGGGAGCTGAAGAGACTAGCAAAGCTATAATCAACAAGTTAAAACATACTAAAATGTCTTTTGGAGATTTTTAATATGGCATTGTTGCTGTATTAATATTGAGTCTGATGATATGAAGGTGAACACCTGGAGAAGATTGTGCCCATGGTGGTGAAGTTTTGTAACGTGGAAGATGATGAGCTACGCGAGTTCTGCTTTCAAGCTTTTGAAGCTTTTTTTAGCAGGTAAAACTACATCTTTATTTTTTATTGGTTTATTACTTAAAAATTCAACTTTTTCAACATGAAACAATGCTTTCTCTCTGTGTGTGTACTTGTATGTTAGACATTAAGTCAGAATTTCTTTCCTGTTTTTTTCACAGATGTCCAAAGGAAATGTCCCCTCACCTCCCAACAATTATCAAGTTGTGTTTGAAGTACATAACCTATGACCCCAATTACAACTATGATGCTGATGATGACCAGGATGACAGTATGGACATTAAGGAAAGAGAGGATGAAGATCAGGGTGATTAATTTGACCATCGTTGTGCAATTTTAGGAGTTATAATTCCATCTTTAAGCACACATCAATATTATCTTTTTGGAAAGAATTACAAATTATTACTAATGGTACATACAAAGTCAAGTTTCTCTAGCTATGTATGAGATGAGGCAGATGGCGGATGTAGGTTTGCCCACTCTGAGTGTGATTTTCACAGTCAACACACTTGTAATCTATAGAGTCTGATGATGAATACAGTGATGATGAGGACATGAGCTGGAAGGTGCGGCGTTCTTCTGTGAAATGTCTGGAGGCGATAATCAGCAGCCGCAGGGATCTGTTGGTGGAGCTCTATGGATCTGTAGGCCCAGTGTTGGTGTCCCGATTCAAAGAACGTGAGGAGAATGTTAAGACTGACATTTTCTCAGCCTTTGTGGCTTTGCTCAGACAGACCAGACACCCTCATGGTGCCACTCTGGACACGGAAGCTAAAGAGGAGCCAGCTGTCTCTCTCTTGAAGAAACAGGTATAGTTGTCTGCAGGTTATTGACCCAAACTCCATGGTGCATATCTCCTAAAAATAGCTCTCACCTGCTTTCACAGGTACCGACGATAGTAAAAGCCTTACACCGACAGCTAAAGGAGAAAAGCATGAGAAGTAGGCAAGGTTGCTTCAGTCTCTTGACAGAGATGGCCAATGTACTGCCCAGTCAACTAGGAGAGCACATACCAGTCCTCATTCCAGGTCAGATTAAAAGAATGAAATGCTATGCTAACACCCTGTTTACACTGTACACGATCGGTGTGACACATCAAAAACGTTTAAGTATGTAGGGTGACGAGTTGCAGACAGTAAACTGATTCCCCATGCAACTTCTGGTGTACTCCACAAGCTTGCACTACTTCTGACAAGAAGGACAATTAATTTGGAAAGTTTGCTTTGACATTTCCACCGTAGATAGCCTCAAGCGGTTGCAGCATGACAAAATGTGATGCGAAAATGGTCGCACCTGGTGTATAATGTATTATATTAGTCAATTATTGTCTTTTCTTGGCTGAGTTTAATCCCTTAATTACTATAGTCTCATATAACGGAGTTGTAATAAATTAATCCCTGATACTTAAACTATCAAGTTGCCTTTGGCGCTTTTGCACCCAATCAAACTCTTTAACCAGTTTTGTAGTATATTATTTTCAGTGTATACATTCATTTCAGATTTTCTCTCTCTTTAGGTATTATTTTCTCCTTGACAGACAAGTCGACCTCTTCAAATATGAAGATTGACGCCCTTACTTTCCTCAATGTTCTCTTGAGTAGCCACAACCCAGAGATCTTCCACCCACACATTAATGTCATCTTACCACCGGTGATCCAATGTGTTGAAGACCCATTTTATAAAATCACATCTGAGGCCCTTCAAGTCACCCAGCAGATTGTCAAGCTCATGCGGCCGCTGGACAAGCCCATCGCTTTTGACGCCAAGCCTTACATAAAGAACGTGTTTGCTTGCACCTCGAAGAGGTTGAAGGCAGCTGACATAGACCAAGAAGTGAAAGAAAGAGCCATTTACTGCATGGGCCACATTTTGAGTCATTTGGGTGACCAGCTTGGTGCTGACTTGCAGCCCACCTTGCAGATATTTCTGGAAAGGCTTAAAAATGAAATCACCAGGCTTATTGCAGTGAAGACTTTGACTCTTGTCGCTTCCTCGCCACTTAAAATTGACCTAAGACCCATTTTAACAGAGGGGATCCCAATGCTTGGTTCCTTCTTGCGGAAAAACCAGCGGGCCCTTAAGCTGAACACGATAACAGCCTTGAATGTGATGGTCACAAAATATAGCGACAGCTTCAAGCCCCCAATGATAGAGTCCATACTGAGTGAGGTACCTGCTTTGATTCAAGAGAGTGATATGCATATCTCACAGTTAGCTATAACGCTGATCACGTGTATGGCCAAAGTTTGCCCGTCCTCTTTGAGCAAAATTGGGGGGACGATCTTACCTGAAGTGCTTAACTTAGTCCATTCTCCACTGCTACAAGGAGGTGCTCTAAATTCAATACTTGAGTTCTTCCAGGTTCTTGTCGCAACAAAGGCCAACAACATGGGTTACAGTGGCCTTCTGAAAGCCTTGAGAGGGCCTTTCTACGATTCAAAGTCGTCTGACTCCATGTCCGTGCATAAACAGTCCTACTACTCCGTGGCCAAATGTGTAGCAGCGTTGTCGACGGCCTGTCCCAAAGAAGCTTCTGCAGTGGTTACCAACCTTATCCAGGATGTAAAGAACCCCAAATCATCCGAGTTGGTGAGGATTCTCTCGTTGTTGTGTCTTGGGGAAATTGGACGGTTTATGAACTTCGAAGGGCACAAGGAGCTGAAGGGAGTCATGATGGAAGCCTTCAGTTCTCTGAATGAGGAAGTTAAGTCTGCCGCATCTTTCGCCCTGGGAAACATTTGTGTTGGAAACTTGGGGGAGTATCTGCCATTCATGCTCAAGGAGATCGGCAGCCAACCAAAGAGACAGTACTTGCTTCTGCACTCCCTTAAGGAAATGATCACTGCTCTGTCAGCCGAAAGTCTCAAGCCTCATGTGGAGAACATCTGGGCTCTGCTATTCAAGCACTGTGAATGCGCAGAGGAGGGCACGCGCAATATTGTAGCTGAATGTTTAGGGAAACTCACATTGGTCAGTCCATCTGAACTTCTACCAAGGCTAAAGAAACAGCTGTCCTCAGGTAATATGAGATGAAACATTACCTTGACTTTAGAAAATGGGTTCGTTTCAAACGTATAGTTTTAAAATGGGGTTTAAATCAAGTCAAGTGTTTGAAATACATGAGTGGGATGCACAAATATAAACAATAAGCAAGCAAATATTTATTGTTCTTCCAGGGTCTCCTCTTTCCCGCAGTACGGTTGTAACTGCAGTGAAGTTCACTATCGTAGACCACCCTATGCCTATAGACTCACTCCTCAAAGGATGCATTGGTAAATTGCGTATACTTTGTACTTTTCTGTGGATAATAAATATAAATGATATATATATATATTTTTGGTGAATGCATGATAGATACTTAAACCCTTAAACCCTTGAACTAATGGCCTAGTTTGTAATTCTGCTATTAGGTGACTTCCTAAAAACACTCCAGGACCCTGACCTCAATGTTCGGAGAGTGGCTTTAGTCATGTTTAATTCAGCTGCCCACAACAAGCCTTCCCTGATCCGTGGACTTCTGACATCACTTCTCCCACATCTATACAATGAGACCCAGATCAGAAAAGACCTTGTTCGAGAGGTACAAATTATGAATGTTAAAAGTACATGAAACCTGCCATATAAAACAGCATGTGTAAAATATTGTAAATACTTGAACACAAACCCTGAAAAAGAAATTCAAATTCTTTTTGAAATTTAATTGTAGATCTTACCAAATTATGGCATGTTAAATCACACCTCAGGTAGAGATGGGCCCCTTCAAGCACACAGTAGATGATGGGTTGGATGTCCGTAAGGCGGCGTATGAATGCATGTACACTCTGTTGGACAGCTGCCTGGACTGTTTGGATATCTTTGAGTTTCTGAATCACGTTGAGGAAGGCCTGAAAGACCACTATGACATTAAAGTAAGTTGATTTAACGATGTGGTAAGAATCGGATGCAATTGCATTATTATTTAACATTGTCCAATACATTACATAGGATTAAAGCAAGCATATTTTCACCATTCATTCCATTTAAGATGCTCATAATTCTGTTTTTTTTTCAGATGCTGACCTTCATTATGCTCGCCAGAGTTTCTAAACTGTGTCCAGCTGCTGTGGTACAAAGGCTGGACAGATTAGTGGAACCACTGAAAGCTACTTGCTCTACAAAAGTAAGACTTAATATGACTTAATATTATGGAATACGTTTTACTGTATGTCCTGAAAGCACATACTGTTTCTCCTGCTATCTCTCATTCAAACACACACACACTTGCACAGAAAGTCACATTTTGTAATATTTGCATTGTTTTATTTTTGTTATATGGATTATTTTCTCATAAACACCCCTGTTAGTAACATAATCCATTACATTTCACATTTAAGGTAATATAATGGTAATATAATCTGGCTACTTTTTGATTATTTTTAGATTACTTTTGACCTAACTCATTCATCACATTTATTTGAATATGTTCCTCTTTGTATTTTTATATCAATATGGTACATAATATGTGATTTCTGAGAAACACTGTTGAAAGTGGATCTGACCGAGCACCAAAACACACTCGCAGCCAATCACCAGTAAGGGACGTATACACTCATCAGGGAGGAGGTGCCTGTGTTGCATAATCTGCGTCCCAATTCAGGGGCTGCATCCTTCGAAGGACACCATGAAAGTTGGAACGAGCGTTGTTAAACGGGACATTCTAGCCTACAAAGGATTGTTTTTGTCAACTAGCAACTGTGACATCTGACGTTGATGAGTGGCAGTAACGTTTGTACTGGACTTTTTTGCAAGTTACATTAAACTGCCTGAAAACAAAATCCAAAAACTGTCTAAATATGTTCACCATGGTCCATTTCTTTATATAATAATGAGTATAAACTATAATTGCATCTGATATGTCAACATTTGAACCAATTTAAAAGCTTTTACATTTGAATCATTAGATATTTGGCTAAGCTGAAACCCAATACTCGTGTTTAAAAGTGTAATTCGGCAATTTCTCTCTCAAAAAAAGCACCAGCACACTATGAATTCTGGGGTAGGCAAGGCCACGAAGGATCCATCTGTTGTATCCTTCATTGCATGGGAAACGAAGGACACATTGAAGGATCCTTTGAATTGGGAAAGCCTTCGTAGCACCTCTGTGATGCAGTCGGCCTTCAAAGGATGCAGCCCCCGAATTGGGAAGCAGCTAGTGCGTGTTCGTGAATTTGGGGGGAGGAGCTATCATGATAGGGGTGTGATCCTTTTGGGTAGGGACGTGTTTGTTTTGGTGATTTCAAACATCAACAGCATTTCTCAGAAATCACTTATTGTTCCTTTAAATATTACATTATGTCAGGGTTTCCCAGACTGATAAAACTGCAGGGGTTCATGAGCTTAATAAAAAGCTATTAATTAAATCATAAATATTTTAAATGAAAATAATTTTAAAATAAAAACAATCAACTTTTTTTACCTGCATGTCATGTGACCATGACCAGAGAACCATAAACTATTTCTTTTTATTGACTCAATTTTAATATTGACCTAACTTATTAACTTAAAATCTAAAGGCATACTTCAAGTAAATATATTAGGTCAAAGAAAAAAAAAAGTTGGGGAATTCCTACATTGCATGTCAATAAGAAATGACCTGAAATTGTACATTTTAATGTGTTTGAAAGACAAAAATTAATAATTTGTTACATTTACAGTATATATCCCTTTTCTCTGACCTCAAAGCACTTTACATGGAAGGGGGGGAGTAATACGTGGTTAAACGACTCACTGAGAGATAATTCAAATAATAATTAATGTGTTCCCCAGGGAGTTAATTAGATATGCAATGTTGAGAAAACATGTCTTCAGTGAGCCACATGACTATTGGCTGGTCTGTGTGTGCAATTCTACACAGATTTTTATAGAAAGGAAAATTCAAAAGATAGAAAGGAAGTAGTAAGGTGAATCAATGAATGAATGATTGCCATTGTGAGAACATGTAATCATGCAAAATAAAACTGTAGTCTGATGAGTATTTTAAAATGTAATATCCAATAACAAGTACTTTCATGTAATCAGTTACCACCCAGCACTGCTTCTCAGTAAACAATTATCTATTTTTTAATGTAGATATTAATTTTTTATTTTATATCTTTCTTTATAAAGGTAAAAGCTGGTTCAGTGAAGCAAGAGTTTGAGAAACAGGAAGAGCTGAGGCGCTCTGCCATGCGTGCTGTCGCTGCCCTGCTGTCCATCAGCGAGGTGGAAAAGAGCCCTGCTATGGCAGATTTTGCCAACCAAATCAGAAGCAATGCAGAGATGGCCACCATCTTCGACAGCCTTCAAGGAGACCCCTTAACAGGGGCTGTGGAATCGATGGACACTAGTTAGGACTCGGATCTATGTTATCATTTGTGGTAACAGAACCTGCAATGGACTAGTTTTGTTGTGAAAATAAACACTTTAAAGCTTGAAGCTTATTTTCTACAGAATCCGTATCCATCCTAAACAGGATTCAAAATTAGAATTTACTACAAACACAAATAAAAAGCTTAAAAAAATAAACAAACTACAAATGTGGCAGACAAGTGAGCCCAACAGTTAAGTAGAGGTTTGAGCGATTAATCTGTATCTAACCTGCCGAAAAGATAATTATTCAATGTTATAAACAAGATATTCCATCTGCAACAGCATTGTGAACTTTTAAAAAGATGTTTGGTCATTAACTTTTAAATGCATCATTATGCAAACACGTGTCTCCGCATGAAAGACCCACGATTGGCAGATCAACGTGCTGCTACATTTCTCACCGAAACGGTAGGAAATTGAATTGAATGTGGAGGATTTTAACTGACAAGATGATTGACGGCAGTTTAAACAGTGACAGGATGCATGTAACAAAGTAACAGTGCAATCTGTTAAAGACGCAATTATGACAAGTAGTGTATGTCCCAAAGCTTGCATACTCTTCTGCTACACACTCAAAAGTATGTACTTTTTCTTCACAAAAACAGTAAATACTTTTAAAGCATAGTATAAAGCAGGTAAACTGGGACGCAGCACATCTTCTAAAAAAAGAAAAGAAAAAGAAAAAAAAAAGAAATGAGACGGAACACACAAGGTGTGGTTTTATATTTATTTTAAGACAACAAGATAACCAGATTATTCGTTCTCCTCGCTGCGGAGTCTGGCGTTGGGGTTTGTGACCTTAATGGCCAACTGTGCGGCCCTCTCCACAATCAGCTTCCTGTTCTTTGAGGACACATTGTGGGCAATTTCAGCACAATGAGTCCTACAGAGAAAGAAAAAACTAAGGTTATCACAAATTCATATTTTAAAAACAATGAGAATGCAACACTGCCGCCCCCAACAGAAAGAGACATTCAAGTTACACTTGTACACAAACTAAGAGACACAAATACAAGCGCTAGTCACTTGTTGCAGATTATCTTCCACCTGCTGGCTATGGCAAGAGCTAGAGGTAGAATGGGTATTTCCTCCGCCATGCTATTTCTCTGAATTCAATACCTGGGATGAATATGGACAATTCAGCAGGTATGATCACAGAGAGACAGTCCTAGCCTAAGCTTTTTAAACAAATGAAAACTACCTTACATATTATCAGACCACAAAGTATAACAATAAAATATTCAAAGGATTTACACATGATAAATCTAAGCAAATTCACATTGTGTATTAAAGTGGCAATATAAAAATATTTTTGTTCTTACTTGTTGCTCATCATGAGGACTTCAAGTTCCTTGACATTGTGGACCAGGAACTTCTTGAATCCAGAGGGCAGCATGTGTTTGGTCTTCTTGTTACTTCCATAACCGATGTTGGGCATCAACATCTGACCCTTGAAGCGTCTGCGCACTCTGTTGTCAATACCTCTGGGCTTCCTCCAGTTTTTCTACAGAGATTATTTATATAAATTCATGAATGTTATAGAAAACTAAATTAATTGAATTATCTACTATATCAAGCTACTAAAAGGGCTAGTTCACCCAAAAATGAAAATGCTGTCATTAATTACCCTCATGTCGTTTTCAAACCCGCAAGACTTTCGTTCATCTTCGGAACACAAATGAAATCTGAGAGCTTTCTGTCCTTCCACTGACAGCTGCGCAACTGACACTTTTACTCTTCAAAAAGTTCATAATGAGATCATAAAACTAATCCATACGAACGGAGCGATTTAGTCAAAATTTTCTGAAGAGACTTGATCGCTTTATATGATGAACATTTAATTTAGGCTTTTATTCACATACACACATCAGTTGTGGTAAACGGAAGCTCAGGCATGTTTGCTTGACGAGTGCGAGAACCAATGAGGTTCATTTTCATGTAATGCTGCACGTTTGAGCTTCTGCAAGAGGTTTGTTCTCGCGCATGAAGCAGTTTATGTTTGTTTACATAAACTTTTGTTTATGTTTGCTGATCAATGTTTGTGAATATAAACTTAAATGAAATCTTTCCATCAAATAAAGCGATCGTGTCTCTTCAAAACATTTGGACTGAACCGCTCAAGTCATATTGATTAGTTTTAAGATATCTTTATGAACTTTGAAGTCTCAAATTGTCAGTTGTATAGCCGTCAACAGAGAGAAAAATCTCTCAGATTTCATCAAAAAGACCTTTGTTTTGTGTTCTGAAGATGAATGAAAATTTTACAGGTTTAGAAAGACATGAGGGTGAGTAATGACAGAAATGTAATTTTTGGATGAAATAACCCTTCAAGTTCATCTTGAAAGCGTTTTGGACAGCTATTGCCTTTGAAAAACATTTTCTGCATAAAAAAAGGCTACTGCTCATGCTCAAAGATGAGATCTTGCTGCAAGTGTCCAGCAATTATGCAATACAACTTACATAAATATACATTGCATTCTAAAAAAAGCTGATCAAGTACTGTAGTGCTTAAAGTAGCAATGAAACAGCGGTAGCAACAGATTGCCTACCCTGATCTTGACATAGCGGTCCGACTGATGTCTGATGAACTTCTTGGTCCTTTTCTTGACAATATTAGGTTTGGTGAGAGGTCTGAGGGCTGCCATGATGCCTACGTAATGTACAAGCAAAAATGAATTAGACAATGAGTTTCAAAGCACAGGGAATACAATACAAAAATACACTTACATAACTAACAAATCATTAGTGATGAAAAATGACTATGGCAATCTATGTTGACACGTATGTACATTAGCAATGTTATTAAACTGTCTTTTGACTATGTCAACAAAAAACAAGTAAATTACAGCACACTATGAAATACAAGTTTAACAAAAATTATTAAAACTATGGCAGATAAACTATACCCTAAACGGCGACCGCGATACAACAGGCACAACACATTGAACTAGCACAAGTACTAAACATGACATGATGCTGTATTAAGCGCGAGAGTCTAATTCGTCCATTTTTAAGTATAAGGGACTCTGTTGTAATGTTAAAGCGAGCAGAGCAGCATTCATTATATTATGCGACTTGAGTGTTTCATACAGATCACACCAATGGCCGCCATGTACAGACCCCGTGTAATAATTCATATAAATATCGGGTATTCCATCGCTGCATGAGCTGCAATATCAGCCCATTTAAGTTCAGTGAACACTAATACAACACCATGGACTGCGAAATGTTTATTTTCTTCAGAATGTAAAAGGATGAATTAAGATTTGAATCCGCTCACCGTTCGGCCTGCCTCTACCGAAGACAGTCCTGAAGAAGAGGAGGAAGTGACGCAGTGACGGCCTGGAAATAATATCAGGCAGCGGAAGTCACTCCTGCTCTGAAATGTGGCCGTGCACAACAACATTAGCTAGTGTGTTGTCAAACTGTTACATGGAAAAAGTTTGGATGTTGGGTTTTAGGTATATAACTTATACACAAGAGGGGTAAAAGTTGTTTCAAATTTTTTCATAGTTTTTACCAAATAAAACATTTTCAAGCTTTTGTTTAAAAAAAAAGGATATAGACGAACTGCACTTCCTGAACTCTTTTTAATTTTCCTTTTTTTTTTTTTTTACAATTGGTGCTTTTCATAGTTATCTATACTACATTAAGTATGTACATTTAAATTTGTGTTTTATTCATGGACATTTTTAGTGATAACTCTGCAATAAATAACTGCTTTTTAAAAAATATTTTACCAAACTAATCTCATTCAAAAAACAAAAAAAAAAAACCATGAAATCATACTGCATCTGAAAGCTAGGCAGCTGACTTGTTGCCTTTCTGCCCTATCAAACAATGACTTTGCAGCCAGCGTTGCAGGCAGAATACCTGATCCACCCGCTCGACTTTACTGTAGTAAACACTGCACAATGGCAAGTGGAAATACTGGTTTAATTTAGCCATATATGTTTGAACCAGAAACAGGTTCATCTACAAGTCGATGTATCAGAATGGTAATGCATTTTACGTGTTCTCTACACATAGCGGTAATTAATATGATTAGCCTTTTGCTTGACTACATTATCAAACAGCTAATAATGTGTTGCTAATGTTACACAAACCATGTTCCTGTTTGCCATTTCAGTCTGCCTTCAAAAAATCAGCATCCTTAGAAACACTTGGAACAACTTTGAACGTCAGTGGAGAAAGGCATATAGTTCATCATAACATCTATCATATACACAATTCACCCACTATATTGCTAAATGTAGGCTACCCAATTTTTAATATCAACGGAAAGATATTCCGGGATAACCTGGCTTCTCTTGAGACTCCCCTACTTCGCAGCAATGTAATGATATGCTAAAACCTGCACGCACATTGATGTGATTGGTTACAACTTACAAGGTAGTTTGTGATTTTTGATTTTCACAACTGTCACAGAATGGAACGCACAGAATTGTGGGATATCAAAAGCAGCGAATGAGTCATCTGCTGCCTTCAAAAATTGATCAGATGAAGGTATCTTACAATCATTGGTTTCAGGCGTGCCTTGTTTCTTTTCTCTGAAAAAGCATTTTTCAGCTTTCGGATGCTATCATTGTGATTTGTATGGAAAAGCAAGATTTTTAGAGAGAAAAAAAAAAGTAAGCATGAAGGCCCACCCCTAAAGTAACCGTCAGTGGAACGTAAGCAGATCGTATGAAAATGTATAAATGAGATTGTACAAATAGAGTACCTCAGAGATGACGTGTTTTTGTAGGCAAAACCCAGAAGCGAGTTAGCATTTTAGGACTTCCGGTTCCATCGCCCTAAAGTCTATGGGTTTTTTGAATGGGTTTTTGCTAAATCGCCTGAAATAAGGTCTACGGTTAACAAAGCCTCTAAATATTTTCACGTTTTGATCTATGACATAAAACACACCAGTTATAACCCGCTTGTAATTTTTTTTAACCTTTATTGTGTCTTAAAAACGGCGGTTGCTAACAAGTTAAAGGGACTACTTCCTTTGGCGGGGACTTTAGACGTCATCATGACAAACAGGGCATTTGGACAGCATTTCTCATGAAAAAGTGTATAAGTATCCATACACATTTTGCGATTTTCCAAAAGTCTATGGGAAAAATGTATAGGCTTTCGATCGAGGGAACCTGTGCACCGCTAACTTCGGGGTTGACCTACAAAAACACGTCATCTCTGAGGTACTCTATTAGCCACCAATTTGCTAAAAAGTAAAACGTGTGTTGTTATTTTTTAATTTTGTATACAATATTAAGGCCCATTCAAACCAAAAACAGTAACTATAAAGATAAATATAATGCTAAGCTATATAGCATCCACACAGCATTGCACGATAAGCATGCTGCAGTTTTGTTGTTTGCCATTTTAACTGCTCAAGATTAAACAGGCACTGTGCAGACCGATCAGTGTATGACATTAAAATACCGCGAGAGCGATGAGAGCAGATGGCTCTGTATGCTTGCGAATCGCTCTTGCGATACTTTGATGTCATACACCGATCGGCCTGCGCAGCACCTCTTCAAGTCAAACAAACCTATGGTAATACATGGGCAGTTCAAATGAACATTTCAGTTGAACCCATTGCATCGTGGGATATGTTCTGTGTTGAGTGCTCAGGCTGTTAAGTGTGCATTGCAGACTACTGGACAAAGTAGCCTAGGCCTATGCTACAAACTGTAAAGGGCCGTTCACACCAAGGACGATAACTAACCATAACCATCTGCAGGTGGTACAGCGGCCATGTGGTACAAGTCGTAGCTCTCAGAAAATTACAAGTTCTACATACATTTAGTATTACATTGCTTAGTAGGCCACCTGTTGATTACATTTGTGATTAAAAAATAGTAATTTTAAGTAAATAGGCCCAATAGAAGCCTAATTAAAATGAACATTTGTTGTTGAATTGGTTTGTTTTCGACAGAAAATTAGAGTGCTGTGCTGTCATAAAAATAATGCTGAACCTGAATGACACTGATGTTATATTTTCTATAGGGAGACATCCTCATTCATATAGGCTAACCGCTGAAGATATAATACATGCTGCCCATACTCGGTATTAAGTACACTAGCCACTGTTTAGTCGTTCAATTATTGATGCTATAAAGCTTAATAAACAAATAATCAATAAACAAATATTCTTTACAAAGTTCATGAAAGGATCTCAGGTTACACTGCTACTCCCCTCTTTCTTCCTTAACTCTCGCTTCTCACAAACCGAAAGTTAACCACTCGCGCGAAAGGATGGACAGTACGCATCTGCTGAGGTATGTTCGACAAATTTGACGAAATTATGAAGGGAAGACCGTTAAGAAATCATAAATGCTGGTTTTAACAGAGAAATTACCAGGAATATGTAGCTATTTAATCACCATAAACACAACACCGTGTAAAAGTGTTATCTCTGAATCTCGGAAATAACTATTAAAATTTATGACGAACTAAGGCTCCGGTCGCTTTGTAAAGGCAATGAGGCATTTACGTGTTCTTTTTCTTTCTTTCTTTCCAATGACATATGTCGACCTGTATTTTGGGTAGCGATGTGGTAGAAGGCTAATAAAATCATATTGTTTTGGTTTTATAACAGTGACCAGGATGAAGTCCACACTGGCCCATCATGTCCTGCTGGATCTTATGCAGGTAATCAAAAATTATTTCCTGAAGATGTACTCAAATATCCCTAAACAACCTTCTTACACGAGCAGCTTTATACTAGTCTACAAGTAACACAGTTAGGTAACACTTTATCATGTCCTTGTTACACGTTAATTTATGCATAATTACATGCAACTAACCTTAAACCAAATTTGAATCCTAACCCTAACCCTATATAGTAATAGGCTAGTTAATTTTACTGAGTAGGCTACTTAAATGTAGCCTAATTGCACTCTTATCAAGGGCAGCTAAAATAAAGTGTAACCCACATAACCACATTAGATAGGCTAATATTTAAACTAAAATCTTTTAAAAACTTAAAATAGTTCACCCCATTTTCACTTCAACAAAATCTTCATTCAGCATAACATTGCAGAAGCATGTTTGCTGTTTAACCTTCTTCTGTGTCCTCATAGTACGGATAACACAGTAACAGCTTTAAAGCAAGTTTAAAAAAGACTGTATGGTGAAATAAATTTGTGATGTACATTAAACAGATCCAAACACAGTGGCAAATGATGGGGCGACGGCTCCTCCTGCAGATTTGATGCCTGTTGTTCCTGGATATGAAAGTTTGGGACCTAATGGTGAGAACAATTTCAGTAGCTTTATTTGAAACAGAGAGCAAATGTTGGTAATGAACATGACAGTTTCTTTTTATTACATCCACAGTTATTCCACCGTCAGATTTTGGATCAGTGCAGCCACAAGCCCCATCCAGTGCTCCAGAGAGACGCTTTGAGTAAGAACTCAAGCACTTACACAGTAAAATGATTCATGATATCACTTTTTTTTTTAAAACAGTTGAATCAGCATCATTTATAAATGTAGAACACATTATTCACTCTCTATATTGGTGCATTAGGGTTTAAAATGCCTCAGTAAGTGGAAAATAGAAAGAAATATTGCCCAATGTGTCTATCTTGTTTCATTAAAAATAATTTTAATGCACATCACTTTGCAATTACAATTTCTAAGCTAAGTAGGAGTTTGTCTAGTGTTGTCTCTTGTATTTGGTCATGTTGGGGATTTTTCCTAGTTTTCTTGTCATGGTGTGAATTTATGAATGTGGCAATTCTCGATTGATTTAACTCCACCTTCCATTGTCATTGTTAGAACACTAGACCCACGTTTGGTCATGTATTCTGTAACATAGATTCATAATTAAGTAGTGCAACATATCTGAATGCTGCATAACCAGGTAAAAGAAAGGAAAAACTTGAGTCAGCAAGACATTTAATGATCGATCAGCCAAACTAAACATCCCCTCTCACGATCATATTGGAATAGGAAATAAACACACACACACACACACACAAAATATTAAATGTATTAATGAATACAACTAAATGTAAGGATAAAGGATAAAGTGATGAATTATTATTGCTAATTTAATGAATGCATTATTAAATTAAAAAAAATGAATTTTAGTTAAAGGTTTACTAATATGGTTGTGTGTGTTTTGTCATTGGCCTATTTATCTATTTTAATTATATATTAAGTTTTAAGTTTTAAATTTAGTTTATTTAGTTTTATTTATTTTAGTACTTCAACTTAAACTAAACGAAAATGAGAAATGTTAACTTGACAATGAAAAGAAGTTTAAGTTCTTTATATTTTATTTTATTTCAGTTAAAGGTACGGAGCACCGCACATGACATGCAGGGAAAAAAAATAGTAAATTGTGTGCACAATATAATAACTTGTTCCCTCATTTTTAATTTACTAAAACTTGACCACAATTTAGTAAAACTAGAGAACAAATTATTATGCCGCACGCACAATTTTGTAAATCGAGGGAACAAATTATTATATCGTGCACATGATTTAGTAAAATGGGGGAATGAATTATAATTTTGTCCACATGATTTAGTAAATCAGGGAATTATTTATTATATTGTGCACACGATTTACTTAAAACGAGGGAATGAATTAGTAAATTGTGCACACGATTTAGTAAATTGAGGGAACTAATTATTATATAATGCACATGATTTAGTAAATTGAAGGAACTAATTATTATATCATGCACATGATTTAGTAAATTGAGGGAACTAATTATTATATCATGCACATGATTTAGTAAATTGAAGGAACTAATTATATCATGCACATGATCTAGTAAATTGAGGGAACTAATTATTATATCATGCACATGACTTAGTAAATTGAGGGAACAAGCTATTATATTGTGCACATGATTTACTTAAAATGAGGGAACGAATTAGTAAATTGTGCACGTTTTAGTAAATCGAGGGAACTAATTATTATATTGTGCACACTAGCGCTACCACTTTTTTTCCAGATCTAGTCCGATACAATACTTTTTATTTTTAGTACTTGCCAATACCTTGTACTGATAACTGTATTTTCATTGCATTTTTAATTTTTACTAATATTGGGCAGAAAAACCAAAAGAATATGAATCAAATTAGTTGGCTTAGCAAATAGATATTTCCTTCAGTTATTTTTATGCCTAATTATGCATGTTAAAATGTATTGTATGAGCTATTGTTACTTTCACTGTTCATATTATTGCTCTGTCATAGTTTATCTTTAATTTATAAGCACAGTAAATATTTAGAGCAGCTCCAGCAGGCAGGGCTCAAACAGTCAAGAGCAGTGAGTGATTTTCTTTTTGTCTTTTGCTGTTTCTTGCTGTTTACGTTCACTTAAGACATAACTGACTATGTTTCACAAGGATACTTGCCTATACAAGCATTTTGACAATTTTGTCCATTCAAGTGCAAAAAAACATGAAAGAGAACTCAGTTTATTAGGCTATTTGTGCACTGTCTGAGAGGCAGCTATCTGGGTGCGCTTCGGATGTTTGCGCACAGAAAGCCTCTTGCAAACGTCATGTGATTACTGTACTGTACCGCCTTCCTGTAATAATGTAGGGAACCACTTGTTTATACATAAATCACGTAACAGTATAAGCTCTCTTTCTCTTTACGTTAACGTGTCTGTTAACGTTAGTAATATGCTCCTCGTTTTACTTCCTTTGCTATTGCCATATCTGACCGAACTACAAACTTTCCAGCGGTCTGTGAAAAAGGGAAGTGAAGAAGCTCATGCATCTGTGCCACTGTGCACTCAATCCACTCCGCATTTCACTTATCAGCTCACTCACAGCAGCTATATAGGCGTAAATATTTAATTTGTTTAACATTATATTAATTCAATACGTTTACTTAATAGACATCCTTCATAGAGTACGAGTAATTAGTAAATCGTTTAAACGAGGGAATGAGTTTATGATTTTTTCCTGCATGTCATGTACCAGGCTTCATATAAAGGGATAGTTCACCCAAAAATGAAAATTCTGTCATCATTTACTCAACCTCAAGTTGTAAAACCTGTATGAGTTTCTTTGTTCTGTTGAACACAAAAGAATATGTTTTGGAGAATGTGGGTAACCAACTACAGGTGCATCTCAATAAATTAGAATATCATGAAAAAGTTATTTGTTTTTCTGTAAGTAAAACTTAAATATATTCTAGATTTATTAGAAAAAGTAAAATATTTCCAGACTTTTTTGTTTTCATTTTGATGATTACAGCTTGCTGCTCATCAAAATAAAAAAAATCAGTATCTCAAATTATTAGAATATTTAATTTCAAGTTCTATTAAATTACCATTCTCATGGTATAAATACTGGGTTTTGGTCAGTAATCCCAACAGCAGTCATGGGGAAGTCTGCTGACTTGACAGTTGTCCAGAAGACGATCATCAAGACCCTCTACAATGAGGGTAAGCCACAGAGGGTCATTGCTGAAAGAGCTGGCTGTTGGCAGAGTGCTGTGCCAAAGCATATTCATGGAAAGTTGCCTGGAAGGAAAAACTGTGGTAGGAAAAGGTGTACAAGTGAAAGGAATGACGGCAGGCTTGAGAAGATTGTCAGGCGAAGCCGATTTAAGAATTTAGGAGAGCTTCAAAAGGAGTGGACTGAAGCTGGAGTCAAGAGCCACCGCACACAGACGTCTTCAGGAAGTGGACTACAACTGTTACATTCCACGTACCAAGCCACTTCTGAACCAAAGACAACATCAGAAGCGTCTTACCTGGGCTAAGGAGAAAAAGAGCTGGACTGTTGCTCAGTGGTCCAAAGTCCTCTTTTCAGATGAAAGTAAATTTAGCATTTCATTTGGAAATCAAGGTCCCAGAGTCTGGAGGAAGAGTGGAGAGGCACAGAAACCATGTTGCTTGAAGTCCAGAGTGAAGTTTCCACAGTCAGTGATGATTTGGGCTGCCATGTCATCTGCTGGTGTTGGTCCACTGTGTTTTCTAAAGTCCACAGTCAACACAGCCATCTACCAGGAAATATTAGAGCACTTCATGCTTCCTTCTGCTGACAAGCTTTATGGAGATGCTGATTTCATTGTCCAGCAGGATTTGGAACCTGCCCACACTGCCAAAGGTACCAAAAGCTGGTTCAATGACCATGGTGTTACTGTGCTTGATTGGCCAGCAAACTCACCTGACCTGAATCTCATAGAGAATCTATGTCTGTATTGTCAAGAGGAAGATGAGAGACACCAGACCCAACAATGCAAATGACGTGAAGGCCGCTATCAAAGCAACCTGGGCTTCCATTACACCTGAGCAGTGCCACAGGCTGATCGCCTCCATGCCACGGCACATTGATGCAGTAATTCATGCTAAAGGAGGCCCAACTAAATATTGAGTGCATAGAAATGAACATACTTTTCAGAAGCCTGACATTTCTGTTTAAAATATCCTTTTTTATTGATCTTATGAAGTATTCTAATTTATTGAGATAGTGAATTGGTGGGTTTTTGTTAAATGTGAGCCAAAATCATTACAATTATAAGAACCAAAGACTTAAAGTACTTCAGTCTGTGTGCATTGAATTTATTAATACAATTATTTAATACAATTCACAATTATTATACAATTTATTTTCCACAATTTGAGTTGAATTCCTGAAATAAATGAACTTTTCCACGACATTCTAATTTATTGAGATGCACCTGTATTTATCTCTGTATCGATTTATTCATTCATTCATTCATTCATAAGACCAATATTTTGAAAATGTGTCTGCTTGGTGTATGGCAGAGGTCTCCAAACTCAGTCCTGGAGGGCCGCTGTCCTGCAGAGTTTAGCTCCAACCAGCTCCAACACACCTGCTTGAAAGTTTCTTGGACGCCTAGTGAGACCTTGATTAGCTGGTTCAGGTGTGCTTAATTGGGGTTGGAGCTAAACTCTGTAGGACAGCGGCCCTCCAGGACCGAGTTTGGAGACCTCTGATGTATGGAGTATGGGTTTTTAAATTGCATTCTTGACACATGTCATGTCCTCAGCATTCCTGCGATCAGTGAAGAACTTGCACAGGAGGCCTTCACGAAATATGTCACCAGCAAATGCTGTTACAGCTCTAAACCAGCCAAAGAGATGGTGTTCACAGACCTGCAGTCCCTCAACACATATCGGGTCAGCATCAACAAACATTCAAATGCATCACATCAAACTATATATGGTGTCATGCTCACACATGCTGAATATCTGTTTGTTCTTATAGTACCGATTGGAGACTTTTACAGAATCTAGAACAACAGAGTGGGACAGTGAACCATACAATGGTGAGTCACATTTTCATTTCATTTCAACTACATATATATGTGATATATATATATATACATACAGTAAATATAATACTTCCTATACTGATGTTGTCAGAGGATCGATTCTAACATAGAAATATTGATACCAAATGTTTTTAATAGTAATTTTCTTACTTATTTTGAAAAGTATTATGCAAAATAAAATGAACTGACAGCTCTCATTCAAACTGAGAGAGCTGATACTGAGTCAGAAACATGACTATATTATACACCACAACACAATATATTAAAGGTACAGCTAAATGTGACATTTATTACAATAGTTTATGTGAAGATTGTTTTAAGTTCACTTAAAGGTGCAATATGTAATATTTTTGCAGTAAAATATCCATAAACCACTAGGCCAGTGTTATATATTTTGTTCACTTGAGTACTTACAATATCCCAAATGTTTCCAACTATTTGTAAATCATGAGAAAATTGCAATTTTAACCAAGGCTCCGGGACGTGAGGAGTCGCCTGTCAATTGCGTCATACCCGCGTTACCCCCGGTTTCCGGTTTTATTTTGGAAAAACCATGGAAACACCAAAGACGCTTTAATATATTACATGTTTTAATAGACAAGGGAACAACTGTTTGGTTACGTTTATAGACAGAAAACTAATTATTGTTATATAGCTCAACACGTTTAGTCTTATTGTTTAAATCTAATTTTCTAGATTTTTTGCGAGTGCCATGCTTTACCATGCCTCAGAGAAAAACACTATTTTGTCAAGTAAATAACATAGCATAATCAGATGCAGCTTTATTTTTATTAACAGTAATACAGCATTTTCTCCATCATACAATACGTTTTAAAATTAATTGCATGCCATTTATCAACACAAGCCATCCAGCATTTATTAATATGATATTCTAAAATCGATCTAGCTTACTGCAGTGTGTCTCAAACAAGTGTATCACAGCAGCCGCCGAGCGAATGCACAGAGTAACGTTATAACATCATTTTCAACATGCTCAAATGTATCTAATATGATAAACAGAGCTGTGTTACCTCATACTCATGACCGGAAAAGCGAAAGCGGCGCCGGCGACTGTGACATAATAAAAGTTCTGCTGCTCGTGAGGCGCAATCGCTCCGGCGGCCGCGTTCAGCTCTCACAACACTCGGTCCTGCTCTGCTTCATACTACAGTAACGTTAATAATCTCATCCATGAACATGATTTCTTCCTGAGACCTATCCCAATTGTTTCCACCGTCCGTTGAGGTAAAGACCACATGTACCAAGATTCCTTGCTCAAACTTGCTGTCATCAAGCTACGCCTTTGTTTTGAATAGGCCTCTAGTGACCTCTAGCGGACAATTAAATGTTAAAAATAATGGCTTTCAATTAAGCTGAATGGCTATATACTAACTAATTTTTCCCTTAAAATTGAGAAAAATTCTTTTTAAAGACATCAGTAGCAGTAATGGTATCAGTGATACTGGCCTTCATTCATAGTACTTAGTACATTTTAAAATATAGCATCTTTATGTTGTTTCTACATTAATTTGGAGATTCAATGTGAAAATCTGTATTAAATTATAAAAATATATTACAGATTTTAATGTTAGGTGAGATTAATCGCGATTCACAAAAAAATGTGTGATTAAAGGGCCCTATATACTCAAGGTAAAATTCTCTGCTTAGGGGTAAAAAGAAGAACAGTGATAACCTGTTAGCAAACAGCCTGATGTCGCATACACCGCTGAGAGCGACATTTAGATGAATATGTAAATTTGTGCTGTGTATTTTCATAACAACATAAACACAACAAAAATGACAGCAGTGAGAAAACAACAGTTAAGAAAGCATATGATCATAGCAATGTGGATATGTTTGTACCGGGTGTGCCACACACGTCCTGAAAAGTGAAGCCAAAGGATTTAGATCGCCCCTTGGTGGCTGGATGCAGTATAGGTCATAAACCCTGCCCTCTCCATGTAAACAAATGGGACACGAGCCAATTACACAACTAAAAAATCCAATTACACTTCAAATAAATTTGTTCCAAAGATGGTTTCTGTCATTTTAGGCAGTTTTATCACGCTGATGTAAGTTCAAGTGTTAATTTTTTTAATAAGTTTGATTTTAGTTAGTTATTTGGTACTATAAAAGGGGGTGTGATGTCATGATTGACAACTGTGATTGACAGCTTCTCTGAGTGAAGTAGTCACGGAGGCACCAACAGACTTTTTTCGAGATATGATCATGTGGTTAGTAGTTGTATTTACCTTATTTTAACAAGCCTTCTGGAATAGAGTGAAGGTGTGTCGTCCATCTTTTTTTACAGTCTATGGTTTGTACCAATTCGGTACTCCTTTCAAGTCACTTCACATTTATTTATATAGCACTTTATACAATAGATTGCTTTAAAGCAGCAGCTTTACAGTATTAAACATGAAAAAACAGTTCATGTCAGTGTCTCTTTAAATTAGAATTACAACTTCAGTTTCTACTATAAAGCAGCTACAGTGTGTTCATGTTTTTATTCGCGGATGTCCGACCTCGACAGACTGAACAGAAGAAATTATTTTCATGTCAAAGAAGGCGGAGCCTCAGAGCCACATCTACCTATTACATTATAATCACCAACCAATGGTAGTTTGAAAATGTTTACCAGCCAGAGCAAACTTTTCCGGAAAGTTTGGCAAGCTGTTTTGAACTCTAGAAATGAGGTCCAAACTAACTTTGTTTTGGCCTGATTTTGTTCAAAATGACGTCACACCAGTTCGTTCTTAGATTTCACGTGAAGTATATATATATGATGTCATTTCATTTATCAGGTCAGGTGGTGGATGGATTTGGGGCGGCCCCCGGTCCATGGAGTATACCTGTGCCCATCCCTTCCCTCTTTAAAGACTGCGAGAAAGCCGTCCGAGTTCCTCGAACGTCTACTGTCAAAGTAACACTTTTTCAGTCTTCCATTCATCACATTAAATGAATATTTCATCCTGGTTCATTTTTGTTGTTAAATTTAAAATTCAGGGTTGTCATTCATGTCTGAATCTTGGAAGATCTGCATGCAGAAGATGCGTAAATTCAGGCAGGGTAAGTATGACGATCACATGTCGTTTTTAATATTTTGTAGGGTATGTTCTATCCATATTTCATTATAATATTTCTATTATTACAGACTCAATGTGGACCGTGTAATGGCATGGGTTGGATTCAATCCAGTCAACGGGAACGCTGTACGATGTGTCAGGGCTCTGGCATGATAAGGTATGGAGTCAACCCTCTGGTTTTTAAATAGAGAAAACACTGTACAGCTTGATTTATTTAATTTAATTAATATTTAATTTATTCCATTTTATTTATTTTATTTTAGAAATTTTTTGTTTGCTTTGTATTTCTGTAATTCTGCATCTCGCTTAACTGACGTTCTGTCTTATTTCGAAGTGGAAATAGTCTTTCATAAGTATGTTCTTGACAAATCCAATTACTAGTGTGGAATAACCACTGATTAAATGATCTGTATTCCAGGTGTCATTCCTGTGGAGGAGTTGGTTCAGTTACCTGCAAAACATGCAAAGGGCAAGGAAAGCTCCTCTGCTTCATCAAACTTAAAATTACATGGTGAGAAGACATGCAATTAGTACCACTAATCAGTACAAACAAGTGAATGTACTTTCTTATTCATGCTTTTTTCTCCACACATTTATCTTTTCAGGAAGAACAACGTTCATGTGGCTCTGATTGACAAGCGTTCCGGATTCCCTGTTGAACTTCTCGAACAAATTACTGGAGAGAAACTTCTAACTGATATGGCTCCAATGGTGAGCAAGGAAACATCATGGTGCTCACAATGCCTTTGTTACTTAAATGGGTTTTCTGAATTTTCAGTTATTTGAGAAGTATGAAAACATATTGCAATTCCAAAACTCAAAAACACCCTCCCCAGTTCAAAAAAGCCATTTATTGAAACTAATTTGCGCTTTGTGATGTCACAACCATGAGTACACCGTCAACATTTACACCCTTATGATGTCTGTTAGGTGTTCAGAAACGTGGCCTGCTGTGTAAACTATAACACAAAAAAAAAAAAAAAANTATTAAAAAAAAAAAAAAAAAATCTGTTAATTGAAATAAAGCTGAAATTAAATTAAATATAAATATTAGTTGGAAAACTTAAATTAAACGAAAATTGTTGAAAGTTTGAAGCATTAAAATTATTAACTGGACATAAATAAAAACTAAAAGACCTAGTTCTGGCATGAAACTCTAGATGGTACAGGCTGATAGGTCCTTAACTCATTTGGTAGCAGGGCCGGCTCTAGCCACCCAAACAGAATTTAGGAAATCGTTAATCAGTTTTTTTTATTTTTTATGATTTGTGCATTGAATCAAAATATTCTGAGGTGGGCTGTGTGTTGAGAAGTTTGATGAAGGGCTGTAGAATACCCAAACAATAATTAAAAAAAACAAAACAAAAACAGAAAAACAAGAAAATTGCAGTAGGCTAATTTTGAAGGTGCGAATTATGGGGTGTTGTAGACTAAATTACTTGTAAATATTAAATTTCTATAGCTCTGCTTGATCGTTGTCATTTGGCCGCTGGCGTATAATTAAGTGTACAATTGCCCACCCAGTATATCTGCCAGCCCACCCTTCTCTAGCTGCCAAGAACCGGGCCTGTTTGGTATCGATCACATCATTATCTGCATAGCGCAGCTGATTTGTTGCTTTTGCATCAGCGGCCAATGAGCTGCAGCTCAACATTCAAATACTGGTAGGTTTGCTGTTAGCAGTCTGCAGCATGCTTTCAGAAAGCATCTGAAATCAACATCTAAGATAAGTGAACACTCTCTTACTTCATATCTCTGTGCATATTGTGTGATTTGCTTATTAAATGAGCAATCATAACAGTTTAATCTAAGCATTATGTTTAACAGTCTGTGGTGTGATTTACCACAGCAGCAGCGTTACGCAATTGTGTTAATGTTGCAGCAAGCGGTCTATTGTATGTAATTGCTGTGAGGATATGCTGTCTAAGTTACAGATATGAGAAAAGGTTCAAGTGAAATAAGCATTCACGCTTTCGACAGGGTTAACATGTTTAGCTGCATAACTCTAAAGACGAATTCATTTATTTTCAAGGGCAGTGTTTTCATTAGCTATGCTAATGTGTGCAGCTGATTTCAGTTGAACACAGCATCAGAGTGCAGTACTGTCTTTATCGTCTCATTGGCTCTTTCCCTATCAATAAGAGTATAAGGATTATGTCAATGATACATCAAATGATTTAATTATGATACTTGCTCAGGTGGTTGCTGGGTTTGTTATCGCTATCAGCTTGCAACGTACAGTACTGTGCAAAAGTCTTAGGCCACCATAAGATGTTGTTTTAGCAATAATGATGTTGTCTCACCCTGTCTATGTTCTTCCATATGTGCAGATGTATGCATATCTGCCTATGCAGCAGCTTGTTTTCCCACTCAGCAGCATGCATACACTACCGTTCAAAAGTTTGGGGTCAGTAAGATTTTTTAATGTTTTAAAAGAAGTATCTTCTGCTCACCAAGCCTGCATTTATTTGATTAAAAATACAAACAAAAACAGTAATATTGTGAAATATTATTCCAATTTAAAACAGCTGTTTTCTATGTCAATATACAGTAAAGTGTAATTTATTCCTGTGATCAAAGATGAATTTTCAGCATCATTACTCCAGTCTTCAGTGTCACATGATCCTTCAGAAATCAATCTAATATGATGATTTGATGCTCAAGAAACATTTATGATTATTATCAATGTTGAAAACAGTTATTTACATTTTTATTTCATGATGCTATGATGAATAGAAAGTTCAAAAGAACAGCATTTGTCTGAAATCTAAATCTTTTGTAACATTAAACACTACCGTTCAAAAGTTTGGGGTCAGTAAAAATTGTTATTTTATTTTTGGGGATAGAAATAAAATTAATCAATACTTTTATTCATCAAGGATGAGTTAAACTGATCAAAAGTTACAGTTAAGACAATTATAATGTTAGAAAATATTCTATTTTAAATAAATGCTGTTCTTTTGAACTTTCTATTCATCGAAGAATTTTGAAAAATTTTTGTACACAACTGTTTTCAACATTGATAATAATAATGAATGTTTCTTGAGCATCAAATCATCATTGATTTCTGAAGGATCGTGTGACACTGAAGACTGGAGTAATGATGCTGAAAATTCAGCTTTGATCACAGGAATAAATTACACTTTACTGTATATTGACAGAAAACAGCTGTTTTAAATTGGAATAATATTTCACAATATTACGGTTTTTGTTTGTATTTTTAATCAAATAAATGCAGGCTTGGTGAGCAGAAGATACTTCTTTTAAAACATTAAAAAATCTTACTGACCCCAAACTTTTGAACGGTAGTGTATATCGGCTTGTATTGTCTGTTCTCTCATTGCCCTGTGCAACTCTGCATGGGGGAAAAAAAGTTGCTTTTCAAATGTTTAGCACTAGTCTTCTTTTCAGCTGTTGCACAACTGTGCTCCAACCTCCAAATCTAGAGCGGCTGCAAAAAGCTGCACAACTGTCCTGCTTTATTTTAAAAAAGCCAGGGGAGAAAGAGTAACGGAAAAGTAACATAACACATTAGTTTACATAAAAAGTAAATAAGCAACGTAATTAGTTACTCTTTAGGGAGTAATGCAATATTGTAACGAATTACTTTTAAAAGTAACTTTTCCCAACACTGAAAATAAGTAAAATATAAAATATAACATTTAACAAAAACATTTTACAAAGCATTGTAAATGGAAAAAATGCAATATTAAAGAATGATTTGACCCCTTTAAAACATTTAGGGTTCTTCAAACATTTAGGGTTCGTCCTTGTTTGGCTTTGACACTAAAGTTTGGACTCATTGCTGCAGGTTTATCCAGTGGTCGGTTTCCCGGACAGCTCTGTGAATGTAGCGTCTGAAAGCGCCGTGAGAGAACACCAGGCTCAGTTCTGCACCACTTGTCGTATTCTGCAACAGGTTGAGTATAATTCATCTGATAAAACAAATCATTGCTTCTGATGAAACACCAAAATTCGCCTGTCTCTTTAAGGCCAGCTCTCAGCCTCCACTCTTCTGGGAATTAATTAAATGACGTCTTCCTGTTGGCTCACTCCCATGGAATGAGTAAAGAAAGCAGATTAGAGCTTGTGGTTAATAACAAGTTGTTTGTCATTCTGTCAAGCAGTCTGAATATTCCCATATATTCAAACAAGCTAAATATGAATATTGAGAAAACCATACCCGTCTCTTCTCTAGATAACTGGACATTAAAAAGGCATTTTATGTAGAAAGTCAGAGACAAGGCATAAGCTCTAACCTTGTGTGTTTTTTTTTGTTTGTTTGTTTGTTTTCCAGAGGCAGACCATTGAGCTAATCCCTATCACAAGAGTGCATTACACCTGGAATGAAAAAACCTACATTTATTTTGTATATGGAACTGAACACAGAGTTTACACCAAGGATTATCCTGCTAAATGCTGCTGTTGCTCCATCCTTTAAACATGCAGTAATGCCTGTGCTGTAGCTTCTGCCAGATGTTAAAAGAGCTATATTATCATCTTCATATGAATAGTTATACATATTTGAACTCATTATAAAGAAATGTAAGCAAATTCAAAAAGAACATGCATTTATATGGGTCTTAAAAATGTTTTTCCCAAAATTGTGAGTTTATATATCGAAATTCAGAAAACTCGCTATTCTGACTTTTTTTTTTCCTGTCAATTCCGAGATTATAACTCACAAATCTGACTTTTTTCCTCTGAATTGTGAGATCTGATCTTGGAATTCTGAGTTATAAAGTCTAAAATGTGATATCATTTTATTTATTTATTTTATTTAATATGGACATAGCAATAACATTGGACAAACCAGATGCATTGTTTAAAGTGTTATAGCACATGTGCTAATTTTCAACACCTGTCCATAGGGACTTTTACAACAGAAAAAACACATTATTAAACATATTCTTTTTTGTTATTAAACAAAAAGCAAAAAGCTCATGATTCTGAAAAAAAGTTCTGAATTGTAAGATATATACTCGCAATTCTGAGCAAAAAAAAAAAAAAAAGATTTTGAGAAATACCTGTAAACTCACAATTGAGAGAAAGGTAATTGTGACTTTTTATCTCACAATATGACTTTTGTATTCTTTGGTGGAATGCTTCCATTCATTGGTCATTTTCATTTCACAGTAATGAAAATGATCCTATCTGGACACTATCTTTTTTTTATCATAAAAAAATAGCCTTCATTTTATTTTTACCTTTGATTTTAGGATAAAATATTATGTTACAGTATATTGTTACTTGTCATATCTTTACTTTTGCAAAAAATTTAACTTTCAGTTTAATTTGAAACACGTAGGCTAATTTGTTAGTTGTTACACAGAGACTATTACCATGTTACAAAAAAAAAAAGTTTTACTTAATATTTTACTTACTTTTATTGCTTAGGCCTAGTTTTATGTTATGCAATAATTTGTATAGGCCTATGTATCGTTTGTATGTGCAGTCTACAAGTCCTAAAGGGATCATTTACCCAGTAAGGCATTTTAAACTTTATTCAAACGTATGTCGTTCCAGATCCGTACGACTTTCTTCCGCAAAACACAAAATGAGATTTGTCATCCACTTTCATTGCTTCTTTTCTTTTTTTCTTTACAAGCGAATGTCGACTGACGCTTTCATTCTGCTGAACATAGTCATACGGGTTTGCAATGACATGAGCGTGAGTAAATGACAGAACTTTAATTTTGAGCAGACTGTGCCTTTAAGGATTCTGTAAATTCTGTGAGTTGTAGCAGACGCGCTTCATTTCTCCATTAAACCAGGCTGCCAGAGTGTTACTGTGGGCGTTTCTTCATTCCTGTCCAATTTTTAGAGTTCAAAACTGAACAAAGGCTCTCAGTAAATAAATGTAGAGCATTGCTGTAACTGGATCAATGTAAAACGGACCTCATCAGCATTTTGTGCGTGATGGACGAAAAAGACGAAGACATTGGTGGGTAGATGTGCATTTTTGTGCAGCTAACGGTCTTTTTGCTGTTTTGGTTTTGGTTATCCAAGTTTTACTTAAATATTTATTATAATATGTTTATTGTCTACTCTGAGCTTGCAAGAAACACATCTGTAGCATAGCCAAAACGGTCATTTTATTTATTTAAAAAAAAAAAAAAAGTTTTATATGTATGCCTATATTCAATACAAATGCATACGACATTTAAACTGATTAAATTAAATGATTAAACAGTAATAATAACGACTTGATTTTAGAAACTGTGGTCTAGTAACGCTTTTTTCTCCTCCTGATGCGCGTGTAATCTTTTTTTTTACTTGGGACACCATTGCATCAGAATCTAGATCGTGTTTGCTTTTGCAGTGTCAAACGGTTTGCAACAAAAGTATGCATTCGGTTTTAGTTTGAACAAAACTATTCCCAAAGTGTCTAAACGGAGTGCTTAAGTTATTTTGTTCAACGTTTTAATTAATAAGTCACGCTGAGGATCATGTTATCTCTTGGACAGATTTCAATTGCATCTTCAACTACATGAACATCTCACTAGATTCTAATGAGAAACATCGCTCACACAGTTAATTAAAATTATACATTAAAACAGGCTTAGATGAATGCATCTTAGATGAGTGATTTTGTGTTGATTAAGAATTTAAAAAAATATATACATTTTCAGTCCAGGATATATAATAAATGAAATATAAATCCAACAGAGAATGTGCTATTTACTACCTTAAAAACACAACTGGATGATTGATGTAATATTTATGCTATGTCTTAAAAAAAAAAAAAAAAAGTTTAAATGTATGAATCTAGTTTATTAGATATCAAGACTGGCGACAGTGTCAGTCTCTGTGTTAGTGTTGTTGGTGGAGATTTTTCAATGATTTCAGTGCAGTTACATTGTTACATCAGTAGGTGGCGACAAGTGACTGTGTTTATGAGTGAGTCAGTCAGTAGACTATCCAACCANAGAGTGAAGAATTCAGGCCGAGGTCCAGGAGTTTAGAAGCCAGCTTGATGGGGACTATAGTATTGAAAGCTGAGCTATAGTCAATAAATAGCAGCCGTACATAGTTCCTGTTATTGCTGTCAATGTGTGTGAGAGAAGAGTACAGGATGTGAGAGATGGCATCATCAGTGGATCTGTTGGGGCGATAAGCAAACTGAAGAGGGTCCAAGGTATCCGGGATGGAGGAGCAGATGACGTTTTTAACCAGTCCCTCGAAGACCTTCATAACTATCACGGACTCGTGTGCGTTTTGAATCGGAACTGACTCGTACTCGAAAGTATTAGGAATCGGACTCATTCCCGAGTCCACTCGAGTCCCATTCAAAATATTTCATGATTATTATTGTGTAATTATTTCTGTAAATGGATGTTTGGTTGACACGTCCAACGATTGGTGATTTTCTTGTGCGCAACTGAAACTTGAGACTAACGTTAAAGGCAGCAGGACTCAGGTAGTATAGCGGGAAGTTTGGACCATTTTACTGACTCGGATCTTTGAATCTCGTTCAGCAAAATTAACAAATCTTTTTGTTTATTTTAGCAGAATATAATTGAAATGTTACATTTTAAATTCCCCAACACATAGGCTACTACTTGCGCAAACGTTTATCACATTTGTAATAAAAAATAAACTATAGGCTAATACAGCCACGAAGGCCAAATTATGAGTAAAAAATGATTGATTGATTGATTGATTGATTGATTAATTGCTTAGCAGGATTTGAGGCTATGCAGTCTGTTAGTTCACCTCACCTCCAGATAAGAGTCATTCTTTCTTTTGTCACCTCACATTTATCACGTCTGTACCCCAGAAAGATTAGATACCTCTCGTGTCTAGAACTCCAAACTTTCTGGTCTCGGTCTCGACTCGGACCCAACATACTCTGAACTCGGTCTTGACTCGGACTCGAATGAGCTGGTCTCAACTACAACACTGATATATAGCATAGAAAGCGCACAAAGAGCGCTTCCTTTATAATCCTTAAAAAGCTGTCACTCATCTTAGTTCATCACGTACATTTAAAATATATTACATTTAAGTATAATATTGAATAACACACTAGAGTTCAAATTATAACCAAGTAGGCTACTTTACATGTGCTTTAGTATGTTAGTCAGAACATCAAAGGCAATGTACTTTAAAGCACAACAAAAAAATATTAAAACAATGATCATGTGCTTTAAAATAAAACTTTTAATTTCACATTATTACAAATTTCACTTTTGTGCTTAAATGTGTTAACATAGTCATTAAAGTGTACTCTTTAAGTACACTTAAGTGGCCTTTTATTTAAACTGCAACTAGTAGTATATATTTTTTTTTTAAATATACTTTTCAGATTTACACTTCAAGTGCACTTTCAATACAATTAAACACACTTCTTTTTCACAAGGGTATCTATGCATTTTGCCAGGATTAAAGCTTTTTAAATAGTATTTTTCAGCAATAACATTAAAACACACTTAGGCAGGACCTGTTTACTGATAACTTGCGCATAATACTGCCTTTGTTATCTAGACTTGAACCTTTTTTAAACTTCACTTATGACGCCAAACTCCAGAGTGCTTTCATGAATTGAAAGAGCAATAATGCAGTCTGAGGACAAATTAACGGTCTGAAACTGTTAACTGCAAATGTTATCTTAAAAATAAGCATATCCTGTTTGCTAAATAGATCTCTGCTTCACAAAGTAGCAGCACATGTCTGTCAGTATGAGCACAATTAATCACATACCAGCTTCTTAAAGGCACCATGACCAACTGAATTCAGACTGAAGCAATAGTTTACATGTATTATTTATGTTTTCAGTGCATTTTATTGCATTGATATTATTTGGCATCAGACTATGTTAGAAAGACTTGTTCTTAGGGGTTTAAGGTTATATTCCCTTTTGCAAGTACACATCAAGTGCGAGTACACATCAATCCCTGGTTTCATAGACAAGGCCTAAGCTAGTCCTATAGGCTTAAATGCATGTTTGAACTGTTTTAACTGAAAGCAACTTGTACTGACATTTCTTAAAATATGTCAGTGCCATTGTTTTATCTCAAGATGCAAACTAGTAATGTTTTTTTTCTAAGGTACATTTCTAAAAGCAACTTAAATACCCTAATTCAGTGGTTTCCACTTCCCAACCACATTCCTGGAGGCCCACCAACACTGCACATTTTGCATCTCTCCTTTGTCTGACACACCCATTTTAGATCTCCGAGTCACTACTAATGAGCTGATAACCTTAATCAGGTGTGTTTGATTGAGGAGACATGCAAAATGTGCAGTGTTGGTGGGCCTCCAGGAATATGGTTGGGAACCACTGCCCTAATTGAACTAAGGCCTAATCCTGGCTTAAAGGGTTAGTTCACCCAAAAATGAAAATTCTGTCATTTATTACTTACCCTCATGCCGTTCCACACCCGTAAGACCTTTGTTAATCTTCGGAACACAAATTAAGATATTTTTGTTGAAATCCGATGGCTCCGTGAGGACTGCAAAGGGAGCAATGACATTTCCTCTCTCAAGATCCATAAAGGTACTAAAAACATATTTAAATCTGTTCATGTGAGTACAGTGGTTCAATTTTAATATTATAAAGCGGCGAGAATATTTTTGTACGCCAAAAACAAAACAAAATAACGACTTATATAGTGATGGCCAATTTCAAAACACTGCTTTAGGAAGCTTCGGACCATTATGAATCAGAGTGTCGAATCAGCTGTTCGGAGCGCCAAAGTCAAGTGATTTCAGCCGTTGGCAGTTTGACACGAGTTCCGAATCATGATTCGATACACTGATTCATTTATGCTCTGAATCGAAATCGGCCATCACTAAATAAGTCGTTATTTTGTTTTTTTGGCGCACCAAAAATATTCTCGTCGCTTTATAATATTAATATTTAACCACTGTACTCACATGAACTGATTTAGATCGGAAATGTCATTGCTGGCTTTGCAGGCCTCACTGACTCATCGGATTTCAACAAAAATATCTTAATTTGCGAAGATTAACGAAGGTCTTATGGGTGTGGAACGGCATGAGGGTGAGTAATAAATGACAGAATTTTTGGGTGAACTAACCCTTTAATTTAAGCCCTGTCTGTGAAACCGGGCCTATGTTTGCCAATTGAGACAGGGCCATTCTCTTCAGACTGTTGCTCTGTCATGACAGTTAGTCTTGCGTAGCCAGACCTTCAGACTGACGGCAGAAGGTCTGGACTCCATCGCAGCATTCATTGGCCAAGGACCGTCCAAGAGGACGCCTGACCGACATGTAAAGCAACCAATCACAGTTCATTTTGTTCCACGTCATGTTAAGGGGCGTGAAAATGCAAAGATGTCACTACAATAATAGTCCGGCATGCATGTAATAAATTATTTATTTTGCAAGTTTACTGCAACAATGGAGACGCAAACTTCACATACTTTTGAAAATCCAGGGTTTAGTTGATCCTGGTAAGCACTCATTGTCACAGTTTGTCACGATTGCTTTCTTCTTCCATGAGGGGGTTTGTCTTCATTGCAGCTTTGTTTCCAGGCAGACCGTTAAAGAACGTGACACACTCGTCTCCCAGACATTCAGCCGTTGTTCTAACGCTGAGAATGCAACATGAAGCAATACAGGGGTTTTTACACTTTTTTCACACTTAAGCTGCGTTTACACTGCCATCGTCTTTTTTGCTGCATGTTGCATGTGGCTGGTGGTTAGGTTGCTACTGGTTGCCTATAGTAACAGTTGCCTTCCTACGAGTTAGCACTTTCGTGACGTAACACCGCTATGCCTGTTGGGAAGAAGTCTGGAATAAATGGAATCAATACATAAAATGCGTAATATCAAAGATGAACGAGACACAAGGCACACTCTTTGCCATGGCGGCTATTTATCTGCGGCAAAGTGCTCATCTATCTGTGTTCACGAAACCATAAAGTTAAACATTTGCCAACTTGTTGTATCGCTGGACACCTCCACATCCAGCTGGCAATGGTCGCAGCCAGCAGCTGTCATATTGATTTATACTGTATATATATATATATATATATATATATATATATATACACACACAGT
>RJVU01067364.1:153464-168083 GCA_003731715.1 Anabarilius grahami | reverse complement strand
CACTTTAGCCTTATAGCCACTCTTTTGTTTTCTTGGCTGTGTGCTTAAGGTCGTGAACCGTCGCCCCAGTCTGAGGTCCAGAGCGCTCTGGAGCAGGTTTTCATCAAGGATGTCTCTGTACATTGCTGCATTCATCTTTCCCTTGATCCTGACTAGTCTCCCAGTTCCGGCCGCTGAAAAACATCGCCACAGCATGATGCTGCTACCACCATGCTTCACCGTAGGGATGGTATTGGCCTGGTGATGAGCGATGCCTGGTTTCCTCCAGCCATGATGCTTGCTATTCAGGCCAAAGAGTTCAATCTTTGTTTCATCAGACCAGAGAATTTTGTTTCTCATGGTCTGAGAGTCCTCCAGGTGGGCCTTTTACTGAGGAGTGGCACCTCCCTGACTAAGGCCCTTCTCCCCCGATCGCTCAGTTTGGCCAGGCGGCCCACTCTTGGAAGAGTCCTGGTGGTTCCAAACTTCTTCCATTTACGGATGATGGAGGCCACTGTGCTCAGTGGGACCTTCAGTGCTGCAGAAATTTTTTTGTACCCTTCCCCAGATCTGTGCCTCGATACAAACCTGTCTCGGAGGTCTACAGTCAATTCCTTGGGATTGAGTAGACCAAATTCCTTTACTTGTGTACATGTGATGTTTTTTTTTTTTTTATAAATTTGCAAAGATTTCAAAGAAACATCTTTCACGTTGTCATTATGGGGTTTTGTTTGTAGCATTTTGAGGAAAATAATCTCAAAATAATTGAATCCAAATGTGGAAAAAGTGAAGCACTGTGAATACTTTTCGGATGCACTGTATATATATATATATATATACACACACAGTGGAGTGGATATAAAGTCTTCACACCCGTTATAACAGCTTTTTTTCCTGATGTAAAAAATGAAAGATAAATCATATCAGAACTTTTGCAAGTTTAATGTAAAAATTACAACTTACGCAATGCCACTGTAAAACAAAGTGACATATTTCAGAGAGGAAAATAAAAAACTTGGAAAAACAACTGCATAAGTGCACACCCCTGAACTAATACTAAGTTGAAGCACCATTTGATTTTATGACAGCACTCGGTCTGTTTCGATAGGAGTCTATTAGATTGGTACATCTTGACATGGGAATATTTTCCCACTCTTCTTTGCAAAAACTTTCCAGATCTGTTAAATTGCAAGGGCATCTCCTGTGGTATATGTTTTGCAAAATTTAGCCCAGCTCAGATGTTTGTTTGTTTTTTTAAATGCATGCATCTTGTCACCCTGCCAATAGCCAAGCAGATGGAGAAATACAAGATATTTGTCGCATGTAGGGAACAACAAGTACTTACCTGAAAGAGTGGCAACTCTTTTTATGTTGCTGTAGGCCTCTTAACAGCCACCATGACCAGTTTTCTCTGTCTTCTCATCAGTTTTGGAGGGACGCACTGTCACTGTTACTTTATCCACTTGTTGATGACTGTCGTCACTGTGGTCCATGGTATATCTAATGGTATATGAGATCCCACAGATACTTCATTAGCTCTTTGTGGCCCATGGCTCTTGTAGTAGCATGCAACCAAGAAGATGCCAGAAAAATCTAGACTTTTATATCCATTATATATATATATATATATTCATTATATATGCAAGTTTAGTTTGTATCTCGAGTGAAAAAAACATTTTGTAAAAAAAAAAATTCTTTCTAAATGAAAATGGACTTCTGTATGGAGCCCCGGACATGACATGCAGAAAAAAATAGTAGGCTAAATCGTGCGCACGATTTACTAATTCGTTCCCTCAATTTACTAAATCGTGCGCACGATAAAAAATTTTTTCTTGCATGTCATGTGCAGGGCTCCGTACTTATGACCTGTAACGCTGCCTGAATCATAATCATGCACTGTTCACTGTTGGCCAGAGGAGAACTGGCCCCCCGACTGAGCCTGGTTTCTCCCAAGGTTTTTTTCTCCATTTTTGTCGCCTTGTCACCTGATGTCACCTGTTGGAGTTTGGGTTCCCTGCCGCTGTCGCCTTTGGCTTGCTTAGTTGGGGACACTTGATATTCAACAAAGTTTTTGATCTGCCTGCACTGGCACCATTGTATGCGAACTGAACTGAGCTGGACAATGACATCATTGTTTTCTCCAGTGCTGATATATAGATAAATTACCTAAATTAATAACTATTGATTTTTACAACGGAATGAATCAATACTGAATTTATTTAAGCTGGACAATGACACCATTTTCTTTAAGAGCTGCCGTGCAGCCAAAATTATTTGCCATTTATCACTGTAAAGCTGCTTTGACACAATCTGCATTGTAAAAAGCGCTATATAAATAAAGGTGACTTGACTTGACTTGACTTGAACCCCCTAGCACTAAGCACCTTAGAAAATCTCTGCTATATTAAACGTCACTAATCGTTCTTCTTTCCACAATATCATAATTTTTTTAATAGTTATAACATTTTGATGTATGTGCTTTGAAATTAGTGTTTAAATCATATCACAGACGACCTGCTCCTCCCATCATTCACTGCTATATTTTGAGGGCATTGTTTCTCTGGTATACAGGTCTCATTTCGCCCATTCTTCATGCTAAATCTGAAGCACAATCTCTGTTGAAGGAAACCCACTCCAGCTGATATTTATATCCACTTGTTAGTGGCATTGTTCACTAACGTAACAAGATGTTTGTGTGAAGTATATATAACTCAATGCACTGATGCATTCAGACAAGCACTGTTGAGGAAAAAAACCCTAATGACTTAATGAACAGGTGCCAACTACTGATTGCTAAGAAATGTGTTTATATTCTGTTGCCTAGCAATTCAGCAGAATATAACATGTAGGACTATGTTTCATGAAAATATGAAAATAGAGAAAGGAAAAGGAAGGACAAGTTAAACCACTGTTGTGAATGTCAATAGAATGTCTCAGGCCCGGTTTCACAGACAGGGCTTAGACTAAGCCAGGATTAGGTCTTAGTTTAATTAGGATATTTAAGTAGCTTTTATAAACATCCACTAAAAAAAAACATTCCTTGTGTGCATCTTGAGACAAAACAATGGCACTGACATATTTTTAAGATATGTCAGTACAAGTTTCTTACAGTTCAAACATGCACTCTAGTCTAGGACTAGCTTAAGCCTTGTCTGTGAAACCAGGGGATTGTCATTTAAGTTTAGGCAGGAGTATTTTTTTCTTGTAATTGGTTGATAAATGTTCCAGGATCCTTGATGATGCTCCAGGATCAACAAGAATGATGATCAACGGACTTCATGGAAAATTCGGTCACTGATTTAAGGCAGTGACTGTTTGATAGGAATGTTGTTCCAGGGCCAACAAAGGATGTTGATACAGAAACATGTTGCTCTTGGATAAATCAGAAATATGATAATGTCTCTCTGTCTTGCTGCAGACACCTTTGACCCCAGCCTTCCTGAGGAGGGTCCATCTGCTCCGCCCCCAGGCTGGCTGGACAGTGTAACAGGCTACGAAGAACACAAAGGCGGAGGTGAAAGAGCTTCATGTGTATCACTCATACATTAGAGATAGACTGATAACAACAGTCCAATAACAGCCCAAATTTGATCACAATACATATAATGCCATTAATAAAAATAACAGTTATTACTATTAAGGTATTATTTTATAATAATACACTATTATAGACACTAAGGGACAATGCATTTTTATTATAATTAAGATATCATTATAATATAATAACATTTCATTATTGTTATTATTATTATTATTATACACTGATATTTACAATAAGACATTATAATTATTATTACTATTATAATAATAATANAATCTTGATAGTAATTTTTATTTTATTATTAATATTAGTAGTATTAGTATTACTATCAAGACACTATAATAATAATAGTAATACACTGTTATATACACTAAAGCACCATAACAATATTTTATTATTAAGACGCTATTATTATGATAATACACTATTATACCTTATCCATTTAATAACAGCAACTATAATAATAATAATAAAAAAAATAAAAATATAATGAAAATGTTGTATTATTATTGTATTATAATGATCATTTTGTTATTGTGTGAAAATGCTTAAATAATTCAAAATTGCTTTTGCATATCGGATGCTTTAAAAATTGCTTTATTGGTATTGGTCATACAAACATAATGTTGGTCGATCTTTAACATCTTGCAAAAACATAAATACTGCATGTCGTATATGACCTAATATCAATTATATCTTGAATGCTTAAGTTGTAATTTTTTTTCCAATTTGATATTCATCTTTTATTTTTGTGTGCTTGATTGTAGACTGTACAGATCAAATCTGTCCTCCTCCACCAGACTTTGTCCCTAAGCCTGAA
Organism: Anabarilius grahami; assembly: GCA_003731715.1. Lineage (NCBI taxonomy): Eukaryota > Metazoa > Chordata > Actinopteri > Cypriniformes > Xenocyprididae > Anabarilius > Anabarilius grahami. Next base: position 163,743 of record RJVU01067364.1, on the reverse strand, counting down.
AATGACAAGAATGCCTCAGTTCCAAATGTCATGTAGGTACAATATGTCTTTTCAATGTGCAATGTCATTTTTTGTAGGATGTTATGAATACAAAAACATGTACATACAAAATTTTCCATACCATTATTATTTTGTTTACCGCATATAGATCTATGTTTTTATTTGCACACTTACTGACAGGGTCCCCACTGTCTCAGAGGATGTAGCGAGAGATGCTCTACTCCAGTTTGTGGGTAAAAAATGGACATACAGCAGCAAACCTGCCAAAAACCTGATTTTCAAAGAGCTGAAGCCTTTTACAGTTTACCGTGTAAATCTCTCCGCAATATTATCCATCTTGATATGGAATGAATCCTATATTATTATTACATATAATACTTATATGATTGTGCCATTTGTCCCTTGTCTTTTCAGTACCGCTTGGAAACATTTACGGAGTCCAGATCAAGTGCGTGGGAATCGGAGCCACACACAGGTGCCTGATGACACCAATACAATTAAAGAAATCATAAAAAATGTCCGTATCAAATTAATAGATTTTTCTCAGGTCAGTGTGTGGATGGGCCTCAGAATGGAGTGAGTCCTCCACCATGGCACGTCCAGGTGTCTTACCCACCCAAATTTACTGACGCCGTTCAGAAAGTCAGGGTCCCACACTCTTCATTCATAAAGGTATGCCTTTAAAGTGCCCCTATTATGCTTTTTCAGATATTACCTTTCATGACATGTGTAATATAGCTGTTTCTGAATGTAAAAGGACTGCAAGGTTTCAAAGATCAAAGTGCATGAAAAATTGAGTTATTGTCTTCCAAAAGAAAGAACCAATTCTGAACTGCCTGAAATGAGTCATCAGTAATTCCAGTCTCACTTCCTGCTCAAACCTACGCAAGTTTGTAACATATTTGCATAATGCCAGCCTATGGTCTTCATTGGCTGCCTACAAACAACGTTTACTTTGACCCTGTAGTTGTAGTTGAGGCCTGGAAGAGTTTGTTTTGTTGACGACATTTCGAGAAGATGTTGTTTTCTGTGCTGCAAAAGCAAATACACTTTGCATGCACTTCCAAAGGGTGAGGACACCATTGTTACTATTTGTATCAGAAGTCTCCGGAGCTGAAAATTCAGATATGGTAATGAGCGTTTAGTTTCTGACACACTCTGTAAATGGTAGACCAATCACAACCGTCTGTCCATCTGACCAATCAGAGCAGAGTAGACCAATCACAACCAACTGGGCCGTCTGACCAATCAGAGCAGAGTAGACAAATCACAACAGACTGGGCCTTCTGACCAATCAGAGCAGAGTAGACCAATCACAACAGACTGGGCCGTCTGACCAATCAGAGCAGAGTAGACCAATCACAACCAACTGGGCCGTCTGACCAATCAGAGCAGAGGAGACCAATCACAACAGACTGGGCCGTCTGACCAATCAGAGCAGTCTCTCGGAAAGGGGGGTTTTAGAGAGACCGGATCCTGCATCAAACTGTTTCAGACACTGTGAGAAAAGAGGTGATGCTGCACTGTATTATTAGAATTTTTTTTTTGACCTTGGATGCATGTAAAGCTGTTGTAGGAGACCTTCAAAACAAAATTAGGAATCTTTAAAATAAACAATCTATATTCATATAAATGTTGTAATTTACCATCAAAACCAGCTCAAAATAAAGAGTATTTTACCTAATGTGCATCCTACTCTAAATTTATCACCATAAGTCAGACTTTTATTCGTGTTTTGATGCCTGTTGGGTTACATTAGTACATTGTCATTGCAGCCTTGCCACCGTTGTCATGGTAACGGCAAAGTCAGGTGTACACACTGCCACGGACGAGGACTGGTATGTGGATGTTTAATTATCATGATCATATATCTGCCAATGTTTTATTCTACTGACTGTTTCCTCCAAAACAAATTCAGACTCGCTGTATGTTCTGTCACGGCTCTGGTCACAGTCGCAACCGACGGTGCACGACCTGCCATGGAAGGGGAAGAAAAAGGTCGTTTGAGGGATAAACTGATAAGACATTCATACTCTAATGTGTTTTATATCCTCATGTAAAATTAATAAAAAAAAATATCTCAATCATTTCTTTCAGGTGTGTGTCTTGTCATGGAAAAGGTTACAAAGGCTGTCTCACATGTAACGGCCACAGAAACCTTGTGCATTTCATACAGCTCACCATTACATGGTAAATGTGTTTGTGTGTGTTTGTGTGTTTTGAAAGTTTGAAGTAAGCTACAGTATATGTGAAATGTTNTAAAAAAAAATATCTCAATCATTTCTTTCAGGTGTGTGTCTTGTCATGGAAAAGGTTACAAAGGCTGTCTCACATGTAACGGCCACAGAAACCTTGTGCATTTCATACAGCTCACCATTACATGGTAAATGTGTTTGTGTGTTTTGAAAGTTTGAAGTAAGCTACAGTATATGTGAAATGTTACACAGTCTGTGGTAGATGCATCAGACTGTTACTAGTTTTTATGACCTCAGTTCCTGTTTTAGTTCCTGTTTTGGTTTACACAATAATCTGGCCTGTTCATCTTTGTGTTTTATGTTTTTTAACTGTGTATAATATCACACTGTTTTACAGGAAGAACCAGGTGTTTGAGTTTATACCCGACCGGGTGCCTGAATTCCCACTGAAGAAGTTTGAGAAGGTGTCTGGGGAAGCGTTCTTTGTAGATGAAAACCTCCTGGTATACATTGATTCATTAATTCTGATGCAGATATTTATTCAGATGTTTAGACAGATATGTAGTTAACCCTCATGTTCTCAGACATTAAGGCTCGAAATATATTACATTATCAAGTTCATGACGTTCCATAATGTTTTGAGAATTTCCAATACGCTTTGACCGTCATCCGTGAGAACATTACAACATGAATAAATTCAATGAATTTTCACATGATGAGATTATCTGACTGGAGTATATAGCTTTCGAACGTTTTTGTCTGGAATCAAATCGTCTTCTTCAGGGTTGCCAACTCTCACGCATTTGGCTCTGTCTCACGCTCACGCTGCCCAAGTAAATCTCACACCAAATGTGCTGCACAAACCGTTTGGTGTATGACATCATGAATCGCGAGAGCAATTCGAAAGCTGTGCTTACTTGTTATAAAATAAAAATTTTGATTCCTCTTATCGATTCATTTGTTTGCATTTTAATATGATTCAAGCACAAGAAGATTCACATGCTGTTTTCTGAGCTCTGCACACATCCAAAACGTGCGCACAGAAAGCCGACTCTCATACTAAATAGTGCGCGATACTGAACTAAGTTCTCTTCTGCGTCTTTTTGCACTTGAACGGACAAATACACAAAAATATATGCAAAAATATTCTCATAAACACAATCGGTTATGTCTGAAGTAAACGTAAAAAGTTGACAAAGAAAAGGCATAACAGTATATTGGATCTGTGTAGCTCTTAAAGTGACAGCAGCCTCTTAATAATAACATTAATCAAACAACAAAAGACAAAGAGAAAATTAACTCGCTGTTCGTAACTGAGTATCTTTTGTAACTATATTTGTAATGTATATTTTATTTATAAAGTGCAGTGTTATTTTACATTTGATTACAGTTTTTGTATGAAAACACTCAAGACTCCTAAGCAGACTCCTTAGCAACCACCTAGCAACACCCTAGCAACTGCATAGCAACATGCAAAACAACATTCCTGAAAATCTTAAAACACTGTTTATTTCAATCATATCTTTGTTCAGTTGTATTTATTTGTGTGATTGCTAATTTGTTTATTTGTTCTTTTTTAATAACTGAGTGTTTACTTTTCTTTAATAATGTTTGAATTTTATAATTGTTAGGCTAGTTGTTTTTGCTATGGTATTTTTAAACCCTAGGCAAAAGTTCCTTGTGTAAGTGTTCTTTAGCCTGTTGATTTTTGTTCATGGTATTCAGTTACAATAAAATGTTTTGCAATAAGACTTGTATATAATAAGTGCAATAATAAATGTGAATGATATCTATTTTTAAAAAATAAATTAGGAATGAGGGATTAAGATGAATTAAGAATCAGAATTGATAAGCAGAATCGGAATAGTTAAAATTAAAACCATACCCGAAGACCTGCAACCTCTTGATTGGACCAGTCTGCAACAACCACATTTTCCCCACACCATGCTGAAAGGTCACTGTATATAAGCTGCTGACCTCCACCTGCATGATGATCACAGAAGATGTTTAGGTGGCATTGTGAAACAGTATTTGTGCACACAAAGCAGATTTACACGTCCAAGATAACTATTGTTAATTTGAGTTGTTAATTTAACCTTTAAAAATAATAACAGCTGACAGGGCTCCCTGTATGTTTACAGCATTAGTTGAGAGATTTTTTTTCTTGAGAAAATTAACAGGTAGCTACTGTAGGCCTACCTGATATTTATCTTAATTAATCAATATTGAATCAAGATCGGAATCGTATCGCAAGCTTATGAGCTGAAATCATGAAATTTGTGTCAAGCAATAATAATAACAGTAGGCTACCAGTTACTGTACCATGTAAACATTGTATCAATTTAATGAAATTCTTTAGTTTAGTTTAGTTTCCAAATGTTTTGACAATCACAATTGTGTTGCTTTTTTTTTTTTGCCTTGTTTTTTTACAACACCCACCCCAAAAGTTGGCAACCCTGCTTTTTACCTCTAGTTGTTGTAAAACCAAGGGTTAAATCTTCAGTAATACCGTAATGTATGCTACCGCTAATGCCCGTGACAGCGCCCCTGTAGGCGATGTTGGGATTGCAACGCAAATGCGTCGAAACAGAGCACGTGCAATTAAGTTTGCGTTGCCAGACGTGTTTGTGCTTACATATTTCCAAATGCCTTTTATTAGGTCAGAGGATCTTATTAAAATCATTTTCAGGCAAAATAAGATATAAAATAATTAGGCTATTTGAATGGGCTATGTATGGTATGGACATGAGGGATAAAATAGTAATATAGATAGAATGTTCAAAAATGCGCTTTTAATACATCGTCTAATCTTGACCTATTAGATTAACACAGCAGCGTTTCCGAAATAGCCTATATATCATACACTATGTGCCCAGATGTGTATAGGACATAATGCGCAATGCATGTTTGCAGGTTTATCCGATAGAGGGCTTCCCTGACCAGGACATCTGCGATGCCTCAAAAACAGCGATTCAGAATCACCTGCTGAAATACTCTGCTGTGAGCCGCATCCTGCAGCAGGTGAGCACAAACAATTATGGGTTGGCCTGCATATGACAATATGTTATTAACAATGAACATAATGATAAGGAGATATTCAATTAGGCCTATTCAAATAAAATAAATGCAATCTGACTTGTGAATTGCATTTGCTATGGTTAAGAGGATGCAACTACAAATCTGACCTCTAGGTGGAAGCACTGCCTTGAACAACTCAAAAGTTTAAAACCTATGTAGGTCTATAAAATTGAGTTTAACCCTTAATTGTTTTCCATATTTAGATGTGAATCGTATCTTTTGTAATATTCTTTGTACAATAACATTCTCTCATTCTCTTACAGCGTCAAACGATCGAGCTGGTTCCTCTCACTCATGTATTTTACGCCTACAGTGGGAAAGACTACGATTACTTTGTTTTTGGGAGAGAAAACCAGGTTCACACTACAAAATACCCCACTTCCTGCAGCATTTTGTAGTAACTCTATTTGTTTTGTCCAAAATCATCTTATAATAATTCATACATTTTTATAACTTGTAAATTACACATTATACAGTATATAAACTATTTATATTTTAATATTGATTAACTGAAAAATTACTAAAGTGGCCAAATAAAGGCCCTTTTCACTCTCTCATATAAGCATAGCACAGCATGTTTTTTTTAACCTACTGTTTATATATATATATGACATTAAATTATTTTTAATTACAATTATTGTGACTTCATTTTTTGCCATAAAAAGTGCAGGGGATTTGCTACGTTTAAATTTTCTTTAAAAATTTGATATTTTGATATAGTGATATTTTATGATATAATTTGAAAGGGCTTATAAATGTCTTTATTTCTCAAATTTTGAAAGTCAGTTTCTGTATACGGATTTTGGTAACGGAAAAAAATAGGATAGCCATTTCCCAGGAAAAATAGGCTATACAGCTCCATTTGCACGTTCATCCTAACTCATACTATGTGGGGTAAGTTGTCACAATGGAAACCTCTGTTAGAGAAAACACATTTGTGTAATCGAGCTTTTTAACTTACATTTTATAGACAGGCTTCTGAGATATAAGTAGCACCGGTCCTTCTATATTGTCACAGGCTTTTAGTAGGACACCTGATGTTCCCGTCAAACGGAGAGTAGCCTAGACTCTACAGTTCTTCGGAAGTTGTACTGACCTGTTGTTGACGGATAAACAATACACCTGCACAAATAACACTCAAAGAGTGCGTCATTAGCACACTGGACGGATATGACAGAAGTAAGCGGGATTTGGAGGGGATCGCGTGCAGCTGGAGGAGTGGCTCTCTGCGCTCCAGGCGCGCGCTGCTCGTTTGTTTATATTGAAGGAGGTGCGGACAACACGAGCGACTCACTGCGCATCTTCACACGACTCGCATCACTGACATTACTTCAGAGAGTGGAATAAAAGCGTCAAGAACGAGGGGAAATAACACTCGGTAGGTTTTAAATATTGTGTTTGGGTATTCCGTCAACTTTAAATAACCATGGTGCAGTATAGTGATGGTGTAAGATGATAATACCATGACACTTTGATATATTACCAATTCACATGCTATATTATTTACATAATTCTAAAGAGTTCTTTAAATAATAGGACTACCGTGTTTTACTACAGTACATTGGTAATACTTTTGCCACATTTTTTTAAAGTGAAGGCAGCAAGTTTGACATTTTGTTTGTTCACATGATATAAGAAATAATGGCTGTTTTTACAGATATGGTTTTTAAAGTCTGTTTTGTAGATATATACATTGCATTTATGCTTTACCTGGGGTTTTTGTGACCCCAAACTGAAGTATCTGTTAAACTGAAGATGTAAAATCATTAATGGAGGACATTTGAAAAGTGCTATTAACATAATTTGTTTTAAATAACACTGGAAAAATAAGTAGGCTATTGAAGTGTCAACCTGTTATTGCTGTGTCTGAGCTTATGGGGTTAATCATTTAGTACTTTAAAACAATTCAGTTTGATATCAAATACCTTGCTTTTACAGTATAGACAGTGTAGCCTTACACAACCTCACCCTTGTGGACAGGACAGGATGTACATTGAATGAATTTAAATGTTTGGATGTTAGTGATGTTCATTGTCCCCTGATTCTTTCCTTTTTCCTGTTTGCTGCATGCATTGTGTACATATTGTGTTACTTTGATTTTGTTTGTTTCCGTACTTGCACATGGTGAAAATTTCCTCCCATATATAGGAGTATTCTAAAATTATCTTGAATCATAGTTATTTATTTTATCAAAAATATTTATTGACATGGGTATGAACTTAGTAGGGGAGTGCGGGGCACAACCTAACGCTTTTTGACTTTCTCAGTTTGTGTAAATCTACTTAGGGTTCAGAGAATTTCCTTTGTTCCACATTAATTTCACACATGTCTGGTACAAATATGTGGCTTTGTTTTTATTAATACAGTGTATACTTTTTTTTTAATTTACCCTGAAAGAAGGGAAGGGAAATGTGACAACATGCCCCATAGGTGGGGCACGTTGTAACATGTGATGGGGCACATTGTAACATGACCATTTGACAGCTAAAAATGTTATGTCATTGAATAAAAAAAATATACATGACAAACTAAAATATTTTGTCAATAAAAGACAATTATTTTTTTCATATAAAATAATAGCATTTATTTTTGAAATTCAAATTTAAATAATTTTGTAGTTTGACAATGGTCACTCTGTAAAATACAGCTATACAGCACTGGTCAAAACAATATACCCAAACAGATGAAGAAATATATTCAGACATTCAGAAAAACACAGAGCTGAACAAAAACACTCCCCTCTCTCCACTCACAGCTCTCACAGAACACGAGACAAATAGACGAGACAGTCAAATGCTGAACATTTCTTGAAATAATATTTTCTGGATGTTCAGGTTTTTCCTCTCAGTCTTTCACCTTTTTTTCCATGGTTTCTCAACGGAAATTCATAAAAGTTGATTATGCCAGTTGCTGTAACTGTATATAATAGTATAGTTCTAATAGTGGGGCACATTGTAACACAGTGTTACAATGAACCCTCTCTGCACAACTGGAATTTAAACCTGGTTAATGTATTCTGATAGTTAGTGAAGCATTAAAGAACTACCCCAAACAATTTGGAGATTAAAATAATATCAGAATTGTCTAATTTTAAATAAACACAAAAAATATAGATGACAAATTAGCTTAAGTAATAAATTTACTTTTTCTATTGTTAAATAAATGTTCAGTGATATCTCCCAAAGATTTCTGAATTTTGCCGCAATTTTTTCTCTATATATTGTCGATATGGCAACTATTAAATACGCAAAGTTTCTTCATGCTAGCGTGTGTGGAAGTATTTAAACCATGTGTGTTACAACTAACCCCGTGTTAGTTTGTGCCCCACGCTCCCCTACTTGATTTCCATTGATCCTAATTGAAATATTTTTATTATGAGGAAAAAAACCACGGACGACCAATCAGAATCGAGTATTCCAGAACGCTGTGAATTCTTATAAAACCAGTGGCCGATTGCATGAACTAATGCTTAGACTAATTTTAAAACTTAATCATCTAGATTTTTTCTTCAAGACTGGTCATAACTTTTTAAAGTCAGTTACATAAAAAGGTAGATCAGTCTAATTTGAATTGGACATGGACAAGTTAGACTGATTACCTCATGGTTAACTGCTAGGGGTCAAACTAGTTCTTAAGACACAACCTTAAAGGGTTAGTTCACCCAAAAATTAAAACTCTGTCATTAATTACTCGCCCTCATGTCGTTCCACATCCGTAAGTCTTCAGTTCGTCTTCGGAACACAAATGAAGATCTTTTTAATGAAATCTGAAAGGCTTTCTGTCCCTCCACTGGCAGCCTACGCAACTACCACTTTCAAGCCCCAGAAAGGTAGTAAAGACATCAATAAAGTAATCCATGTGACTCTAGTGGTTTAACCTCAGTTTTATGAAGTGACGCTAGTGCTTTGTTTGCATAAAAAAATAAATCAAAATTGACCATTTTACAAAATATTAATCTCCGACACGCGTTCTTGCAACAATGTCTGCTGTCGCGTCAACACAACTTAAATGAGCCATGGTTCTCTCGTGAATGTGCGTGGAGATTAGTATTTTGTAAATAAAGTGTTAAATTAATAAAGCACTCTTCATAAAATTGAGGTTAAACCACTGGAGTCACATGGATTACTTTAATGATGTCTTTACTACCTTTCTGTGGCTTGTGGTATTGAGTAGGATGTCAGTGGAGAGACAGAAAGCTCTCAGATTTCATTAAAAAGATCTTAATTTGTGTTCTGAAGATGAACGAAAGTCTTTTGGGTTTGGAACAACATGAGGGTGAGTAATTAAAGGCAGAATTTTCATTTTTGGGTGAACTAATCCTTTAACATACTGGCTAAGTTTATGTAACTGGCCCCAAGTTAGCATTTTAAGCTATAAAACATAGGCTATACAAGTTTTGTGAAGTTGACGAGTCCTTTCTCAGATTCCCTTTGTTTTGAAGACTGATTGATTGTATTATTAGGATCTGTTGTGTAAGTTCTTCTCAGAGGGGGTTTCTGTTTCACACCCACTCTGAGCACTTGAAAGGGAGAGGAGAATCTGACAGAATGACTGTGATCTGGTTTTGGGAGGAGTCCTCACGTATAGAGCCACATGAGAAAAGCCAGGCGGTGACTGTGAGACCCTTATCTGTGCTGGCCAGCACTGCAGCCCCATGGCTATTGTTGTTTTATCTGGAGTGAGCTTTGTTGTGCCGGTAACAATAGCTCAGCTCCATGTGAGCAGTCATACATTATGATTGCTCAGTCAGTACATTTGAAGTTACTTTCTGCACACACAAAGTTGCTTTGCCTCTAGTTATGCTTTTATTTCAAAAGTGAAAGTCAAAAGTGTTGATAAACCTACTCATTGTACAAATGTAATTATTTTTTAGAGATTTTTGATATTTTTAATTTAATTTTAACAATATAGGCCTATGTGCAGTTATTTTAAAGTATTTTTTAATTATTTTATAAAAATGATTTTGATATAAATAACCTTTTACAAATTTATTGCATTTCTTTATT
>RJVU01067364.1:133777-144105 GCA_003731715.1 Anabarilius grahami | reverse complement strand
ATTTAATTATTTTATTAGCTTAATTATTAATTAATATTAATTAATCAATAAAACTATTTTAACATAATAATAAAAATAATAATAAACAGTTTTTATTTTTGCAATTGCGTTTGATGACGGAAAGGCCAATTTAGAAAAAGTGGCAGATGTTTTCCAGAGGTGTATAAATGAACCCCCTTCGACTGAAAGATATGTTTCGTATTGGGACTGGTCTGCAAACACAAACCCATCAAAGAAAAATCACTCAAAGGAAAAGGTCCTCTCAGTCTAACAATAATGCGTTCCAAATACAGCATACAAAAGCCTCAATAAAAAGGAAGAGGCGAAAGACAAAATAAGCATGCCATTTTAAACAAACTGGCTCCACTGACAGTCTGAGACTCCAATCTGCAGTCTGAATGTCAGTACTTGAGGTTGCTCCATAGGGAACCATGACAGCCTGTTTTATGGGTGGTGTGACATCCAATGCCTGGAATGAGGTCACTCGGACCACCGGGGATGAAAACACACGATAAGTCTGTATCATCTGCTGAGCAGGAGTTTGTTGACATTGTCAGTTTGGGCAGACATATGAGGAGCATCGCACATGAATCAAGAAAATTGTTAATAATGATAAAATTATGCGATAATTAAAGAGGACTTTGAATGATTAATGACAATATAAAGTCTGCATGCATTAGAGAAAACAAAGTAATTTTATTCCCTTTTATATGGATCTAAACCTGTAAGACTTTTGTTCTTCTGTTGAGAGATTTTAATGTTGGCCATTTTTTTCCATGTAGTTACAATGAATGAGAATTGCAGTCATCAAGCTACAAAAATGACACAAAGATCACCATAAAGGTATAAAGGTTTGTGAGAAATAGACCACTTAATAAGCTGAGATCAAGTCAGTGAGTTGAACTCAAGAAGAGGATCAAACTGATTCATGAACAAATCATTCAAACCAGTTTGATGAACTGATTCATTGAAAAGATCCAACTCAAAAGAACTATATGAGCTAAGGTTTATGCGCCATTTTATTTACACATATCCATTACTACACAGCAACCTTTGCTGTGAAGCCTTTGTTGTGAATCCAAAGTAGGGATGAGTGTGTGTTGTTTGTGTCTTTACACTGAAACAAACTGGTGTTAAGTCCAGCAGGTGTTGTCTGGCATCCTCTCATCTCAGACTAAACAAAAAACAAAGCTACATAATGTGTCTAGACAGTAATGTTAACAAGCTGCCTTTAACAACTCCTTTGTTGTAAAACTTCCAATATAGAGAAGATATTAGCTTTAATAGAGTGAAACCGTGAACGCCCACCTTTTCCTTGGTTCCAGAAGTATTTTTCCAGTGTGCTCCCCATAGACATTTTTAGTGAATCACAGAGATGAATCACAACATGACAACATTTAATTTGATCTGGAAAAAGGTACGACTATATATTATATACTTATATAAACGGAAGAACTCATCTTATCCTAAGCAACAACAAAATAAATAACTACTGACTTTAAATCATTGTTGATAAGTGCAATATATTAAAAAATATATTAAAATAAATTCAAATATATTGGTTGGTTAAATATAAAAAGACAGTTTCAGTTACATTACTTACTATAAAGTGCAACAGTCGGGTTCCGGAACTCCATTCATTTTCTCCATAGGGAAATTGATTTTTAACTATAACTTACAAACCTTTAAAGATAGATGTACTGTGAGCTATACAAGGTTATTAATCGATTGTATTTGCTTCTGTTGAAGACGTATGTCTGAAATATTTTAACTTAGTTTTAAAATAATCATGTTTTACAGCAGAATTTGTGGTGGAAAAATTACATTACCCTTGATGCTGTACAGAAAGTTCTACCAATCAGAGAGCCAAAACAAGCAAAATGTGCAAAAATAGTTATTTAGCTCCGCCCACTCCCATGAAGCACTGCAAATTATGTAATCGAGGCCTTGTCCCAAATGGCACCCTAAACACGCAGTCTTAACAGGTTAACAGATTTGTGCTGTATAATTTATATTTTTCTGTAAAAAATTACAAACTTTGTTTCAGTATAATGTAGTGTTAATGCAGTTAAACACAACTGTATAATTATGAGGCTGAAATCACATTATCTACCATATAGTAGTGTATTGTTGAGAAGTGGTTATTTTTAGGGCAGTTGTTGGTCTAGGGTCTTTAAAACATCTAGTAAAATGTAAACTATAGAAATATATTTACAATATCATTACTAAAGCTGTGCACATTTAAATACTATTTTAATGTGATCAAGGTGGAATAAAACTAACATCCAGGTTGTGGCAAATGTAAGTGCAAGTCATGATTTTAATGCCTGAGGGTTTGCTGCAGTAAAGTCTTGAGAGGAAATCTCCTACGTGGATCTTAACCAAACAGCTAATGGGAAAATTGTCAGCATCCTTTGCCCGGCAGGTTCATGCTGCGTTTTAAAGAGTGCAGAAGAGGGAGTCAGTGTGCTTAAGGCTGCTCTCCACCCCAAGGTCATGGAACTGTGAAGTCGTACACTGTTGTTGTTTTGTTGACCTCACAATTACTAGCAGGAATGGCTTGCGGAATCCTTGGAAAGAAGGAAATGAGGTGGAATTCTGCACATTGTGTTTCAAATTTCCTATTCCATTGCAAGCGCCAATTACGTATTGGTCAGGGCTCGCGGTTTGTAATTCAGATTCTCTAGGGAACATTACTGAACCTTCTAGACAGTTGTTTTCCTGGTTTTAGGGATGTGCAACATGTATTGTTTGACTCAAAATCAGCTGTCTGGAATGAATACCACAACATTCCATCAGATTCTTGAACTGGGGCGATTCGCTCAGCCCATTCCCTCCCCAAAGCAGAGTTATTTGTCTAACTGTATTTTCAAACATTTCAATTTCACATCTCACATGCTGGATATTCCCCCGCTTTTAAAATACACAGACTAACGGCTGTTTATTTTAATGTGGTAAGACGTAATGGGCCTGACAGTCGATCACTTACAGTTGCACGTTGATTTAAAACCTCCAGTAGTAGAACGTGAGTTGATGGATTACTAATTGTACATTTTTTTCCCCAGCTTTTTTCCTCTCCGTCTGCTGCTTCACGATTCCCAGATAAGCATGGAGCATTTCCGACAGACAATAACAGAGTTCAGAATGTAGACTGGACTCTTTTTTAGATGCTTTTGGGTAATGTTGAACGTCATTAAGGGTGCGGGAATGGGAATCTGGCGCCTCGTATATCAAATTGAATTGCACTGAATGGCCCCCACCAGACAATCATAGATTAAGCATGCTAAAATTTTTCCATGTTGTGCGCAGTTTACATTCTGCATAGAGCCAATGGGCTTCTTGGATGCTGATAGGAAACAGAAAATTCCAGCGGATAAGTAGACAGTAAATTTTCCTTGACACTACGGGAAGACATATAGTTTTGATATATGACATATTACTCAGCTCTGTATTATCAAGAAAGGAAAAGATTTGCTGGCCTTCAATTGTGCAATGGCTAAAAAAGTTGTGGGTTGTAAATTAGTATGTTGGTTTTTATGGAGTTTTTATACAATATTCAGATTTATTAAGGTTCAAGTTTAAAGTTTAAGTTCACACAAGGAACTTTCAGAATTTTCTCAAACAACAAAGTTTTTGTTTGTTTTTCATTTTGTTTTGTTTTGATTTCCTGTTTCGATTTATTTATTTGCTTTCCTGTTTTGTTTTGTTCAGAATACTTAATGTACAGGCTCAATTTAAACATCTTTGTTTTGTGGATAATTTCAACTTTAGGTCCACTAACAATTTTATGCTTTTGGTAAACATTAGACCTACAAAGAAATTTACGATTATGATGAAAACCTCTCCTTCCAACAACTGCCTTCAAACAATATGTTCAGCATGCAAAATATCAATAGTAATGATATCGTAACAATATTTCCATACAGAATTTTTATTGGTCTTGTCTTGCTTGCATATAGTTAACCATTTATTCAGTTCTATTCTTTTTGATGCCTTCAGGAAATGCAAATCTAGTCATGCAATATTAATATAACAATAATAATGCAGAAAAGGTAATAATAGTAGATATATATTATTGTATATTGTTCTCTAACTCTCACACATACAGGCTCTAATAATACACATCCTGAGAAAGAACAACCTTTGTTTTGTTTTTTCATCTCATTGTTTCTTGCTGGTAAATGGTTAAAAGAAACAAATGTTTGAAGAATTGCTGGAATTTACTCACCAATACATGAAACAATGAAGCCTATCAAATATAACATTACTCATCAGTGCTGTATATTTGAAAATCCAGATCCCTGGACAAGATGAGGCAGATATTTTACCATTTTAAATATTATTATAACTTCTGGCCTTTTCAGGCACCCCATCACATCACTCCTTAAGGCAGAAGTGGCCAATAGCCCTGGATCCTGTCAGATTGAAAACAGCTGAAGTGGATAGTTCATCTGTCTCTCTTCATTTTGTTACACCCCACCTTGTCAGAAGTAGGTATCTGGAGGTGAGGATTGCAGAGTTGGGCTGGTATGTGAAGGAGAAGTGCTTTTTTGGTCTGTTGATTACTGACTTCAGTGCAGAACTGGACTCAAAGAACAGATTGGGATGTTCAAGATCACTTGGGTGTTGGTGTGGGAGTTTTAGGGCTGTACGGTTGAACGATCTCATGCAGGCCAAAGCGTGCAGTCTTCAGCAACCATGCGACACGGCCATGCTTGGTTATTTGGTTATGAAGGAAACCAGAGTTCCAAAAACTGCCTAGCTAGGGGGTCCATCTATTGAGGAATGGGGGAGTTATTGTCCAGCTGAATGTTCACATGATCACTAACCACAATTGGCCTCCCACCACTCTTAAATTTAAATAAAAGTTATTTTAATAATATTTCACAATATTACTGTTTTTGCTGTATTTTTGATCAAATAAATGCAGCCTTGGTGAGCATTAGAGACTTCTTTCAAAAACATTACAAAAAATCTTACCAACTCAACACAAATACAAGCTTCATAATATTACAAAAACGCATTAAACAGACCAAGTAAAAAAGTTTTGACCAGGTTTTTTTTCCAGGTTTTGAAATATTGAGAATGGGCTCATAACCAGTTTACATTCATATTAAAATAGTCTCAAAGAGCTTTATAGATGACTTTCTGCCTTCCTATTTACAATTTACTTCCAATCTACATTCTACTTTAAAGGGAACTATATACCATATTCTTCAAAATATGGTAACCAAACAGTTGATGGGACCCACTGACCTCCATAATATGAAAAAAATAAAAAATAAATACTGTGGAAGTCAATGGGGCCCATGGGTTAACCCATATTCTTCGAAATATATTCTTTTGTGTTCAGCAGATGAAAGACATTTATAAAGGTTTGGAACAACTTGAGGGTGAGTAAATGATGACAGAATTTTTGGGTGAACTATCCCTTTGAACAGTTTAATGCGTGTCAAAACAAAAGAACAAATGACGTTTAATAGAAACAGTTTTAACATTTTTGCCTTTGCATAGATATTTGCAGCGAGGGAGGAGGTCCACATACTCATTCCATCATGACACCTACCAAACATACTCAGATAACCTTCCCGCCCTCTAGACCTCGACACATTTGTCGCTCATTTGTTCCAAATTATGTTGCAGAGAAACTGTAATCCTTCCTGAAAACCTAAAGTCTTCCTAATGAGTTGTCTCCAAAAAGTGAGGCGGAGGAGTTCATGTAAATTATCCTTTCTCTACTACAAAATCGGCTGGCATAGACTGTGTTTGTGTCACCAGAAGCTCACTAGTGCAACATTACCCATGGGAATGATGGACACCTGGATGAACAGCCTAGAGACGTCTGTATCCACATTTGCTCACTCAGTGAATGATTCCCTAGAAACATGAAACCTTTAGACTGTTGTTTCTCTAAATTGCGGATTTTTGCATCATAAAAAGACTAATGAATTGTGAAAAATTCAGTGTTTTTGAACTGAATGGCAGCGGTTTGGAAAGAATAGGGCTGATTTTGAATGCGTTTAGTGTTAAAGCGCCCCTGGGTGCGTGTCCCACCATGTTAAGCTGGTGTCTTTGTGAGTGTTAAGCGGGAGACTAGTTGCTTGTTTTTCGGCTGGTTGAGCCCAGTGTTGTTTGCTCACTGTGTAGCAGATCTTTTCACAGCTCGGTGCGGATCTTAATGTGCCGACCGGCCCCTTTTCATTTACATGAAGACTTTCAATGAATAAGTAATTTTCTGCATCCCTCTTTTTTACAATTTAAGTTTGGCTGCTCATTTTTTAATTCGCTTTCATTTTATACAGTTAAATGTAAATAAGAACTTATTTAATTAGAGCTGGGAGGTATAACGGTATATAATGTGTGACGATACTATTTGTACAGCTATTAGTTTGGTTCTCATGAAATCTTATTTGAAATTGCCAAAACATAAAATAGTTATGACTTGTCATGAGTGTTGATAATTTATTATAAAAATGATTTTTTGGATTTTCAGCAAAAATGATAAGTCATTTAAAATTATATAAAATTACTTGTATCAAAAACGACATTTTCACAAGTTTAAAAAATGCAATATAAAAGTGACCATGGTTGAAGAAACACCCAAATATAAGCATATAAGCTTGGTAAAATCACAAAAACAAATTAAATTCATACAAACAATTCGCCGAAATGTAAAAATGTTCACAAAATAACTATATTATGATATGAAATAGATATACAATTACCATGATACAAAATTACTCATATTAAAGATTTTATTTTGTTGATAGCACATCTACATTGCTGAAATGATAAACGTTCTTTATCGAATGTTTGAACAACTTTTAGCTGTTTTTTGCTATATTTGTTTTAGAATGTATATGAATCTGCTTTAAATAAATATATCAATTGTTTGTACATAAATATGAGGCTTAGAAGACAAAAAAAAAGTTAGTCTTGGTTGTATTGTATTACAAATAGATTGCAATTCCGTTTGGTGCCACTAGTGGCGTTTAAATGCAGAGAAAGGTGACAGAGTCTGAAGTGGTGGGTTTTTGTCGGATCGGATCAGAGATTGTTGGTGCAGAGCGGTGAAAGGCTCCCCGCCGGTACCTCTATTCTGTCCGGTCACAAGCCCAAGAGGAAGTGTGAGTGTTCATCCATTACTTTGTCCCTTACTATGTGTCGCCCTGCAGGGATCATTATTTCCAGTCTGCCTGTTAAGGTGTTTTTGGCCTTTCCACCTTCTTTTGAGAGGCCTTTTATACTAGATGAAAACTCACTGTGCTTAATTTGTGAGGTCTGGACAGAAAACTGTTCCAGCACCCATGATCAGAGCAAAGCATTTTCAATCATCTAAAAAAGCATTAGTATAGGACAATGTCTGAAGTCACTCTTCAAGCTTTGCCAGTCAAGGTTGTAAATTAGGACTTTTTTCGAACGCGACCCTGACAGGCTCTAGTTTTTCGTCATTCTTAGGAAAACATGTATCCAAGGAAACAGGCTCTACATCCGGAGTGAGCTGCCATTTCTCTCTAGTTTCAAGATGTGTGGCTTTTGTCGCCTGGAAGTGAGTTAATATCAACTACTTCCTCTTCCCGAAGCTTGATGATTTTCCCACAGTTAGTGTTTTTTTGTTGTCTTTCCTCGTATTGCAAAAGCTGATGACTAACTGTTGTCTGCAGGGAGCAGGTCAATCTACAAGCAAATTTCATCTGATTTACTACGTCTTTGATTATTTCTTTCTCATCTGTATTCACAAAGGTTCACTATCCTTTATATTTATGCATTTAGCAGACGCTTTTATTTGAAGTGACTTGATTCAAGGTTTACATATTATGATGCTCCCCCACTTGAGCTACAGGAATCCTTCAAAGACTTTTTGAATGATTCATGTTTGATTAATTGTGGTTTGCACTTATACTAACATGAAATAATATGCCACACTGATTATTTGAAAGGCATTCATACACATAATTATAGAAATCATCTAAGTATAAAAGAATAGTCCACTCCACAACTAACGCAGAACCTGATTTCACCAAGTGCAACATGTTCCTGGATCAATATTTTTTACTGATCCTGGAACAACATTCCAATCAACCAATGAGATTTAAGTTTACAGTTTATAACAAATTTAGGCTTACAACCAGGGTTAGGTGCTTCTCCATCAGCATTATTCACCTATCATTTCCCTCTGATTTTAGGGATAAGTTATGGATAGGGTTAGGACAACATTTTCAGGAAGGAATGTTGTTCCAGGATCAACAAAATATGTTGACCCAGGAACGTGTCTAACTCTGCAAAATCAGGACGTGCAACAATAACAGCACAGGAAAACAATATCATTGGAATCACTTTCAGAACAATCTTTTTCAGCTGATGAGCGATAAAAACATTGACAGACAATGAGAATCCATCCTCTTTAAAGAGCTTGAGCATTTAAAGCAGCAGATGACAAAAATGCAGCGCACACTTAGAATAACCAGAACAATATTGTGTGTTTGTGTGGACACTTGTATATACGTATTGTTATAGTTATCGATCTTGGTATCGGGCCTTAATTCTAATAATATGAAGTTCATGGATTTTTAACACTTTATTTTTTGTTTTAGCAGTATTTCTGTAGTTTTCTGCTCAGAATAGGCCTAAGTTGGACAAAGTGGACCAGACTTTATGCCAGTAGTTAAAAGTAAGACTAATAGTACAACGTTACTGACTCTAGTAGCAGCACATAATAGGTCACAAGTCTCCAAAGAGTAATTAATAATGATTGAAACCAAATCCCACTCATTCTATAAAAACCAAGGCCACAGAAGGGACTTTTTAATGCAACATAATTCAAATCTCTCCCAACTGAATTCATATCTGCTAAACGGAGACATAAAGAATACCACAAGCGTTTTAATGAAAAATATGCCTATATTAGTATCTGCCAGACCATCACCACCTTGAACAGCTCACACATAGTTGTTGTCGGGCCAGGAATGATATGTTTTCTTTTGCTTTCTCAGGGAGATTAATAGGTTTAAGTCAACAAACAGAGCTAATAAGAGTCCCTGATCTCTCCTTGAGCACCTGCGCTCATGCCAGCACAGTAAATCCTGAACCTGAGCACTTCAGTTAAACTGGGAAATGAATTCCGGCTATTGGATGTCTGATAAACATAGCTGTTTTTTTTACGTTGAAATGTAGTGATAATAAATTTAGCAATAAATCATTTTGCGTACCGAAGAGCATTTGGTTTCCGTCACTCAAGGAACCTGAATACAGTTATTATGTCTGAGTAGCAGCGTAATGAGCTTAGATTTTGAGGTGATGAATGGGGCAATACAGAAAGCCTATCTTCATTTTGCATATGTTTGAGCTCAAGCCCTTTTTCCATGTTGAAACCATCCCCAGGGGTCCCCTCGCGAGTCTAAGTGGCGCAACATACAATACCCTCATGATGGGAAAATGCTTCCCCTGAGCACCAACACAACAAGTGCTGCTCTTTCAATGAGCTTGCCAATTGTTGAACTTTCTATACCGCGCGTTGTACGAAATGGACAAATGAAATCCATTCCACTGGACTGAACTCTTGCGTGTCCTTTGACAGTGGCTAGCGGTTAGCATTTACAGGAGGAAGCTGCTCGAGTGTTTCTAGGCTGCGCATGTGATCTGTTTATGTAGGGTGACCTCTTAAAGGAAAGAAAATAAAGATCAGGGCAGCTGATTAGCCATGGGAACTTTTCTCGAGACAATGTTTCGGTTTCCTTCTCCACACGAGGCTTGTTCTCGCGTAGTCGTGAGCTCGGCACGCCGCTCACACGCTCGGGAGGTTTTGGGTTTCCAGTCGGTGATGAAAATCTGTCGCTCTTGAAGTAGCATCTGTTGTACCTTCTGGTTTAAGTACTTTTTGACCTGAGGACACTGTAAACCACATTGAATGGTGCTAGTGTTGCTTGGGCTGATGTGGTATATTCTGTTTTCTATTTAGAAAAGATGACATCTACAGGGTTAATGTCATTGTGAAAGAATGCCATCTGGAGTTTTCTCCTCAATACTGAGGCAAAAAAATTATGTTTGATGTGGAAAAACATCTGGTATAGGCACATTTTGCTATTTGGGTGTCATACTGTCAAAGCTGTTTATTTTGAATGAAATTGACAAAAATTTCACGTTTTCAAGCCATTGCTTTGTAATTATTTGTAAAGTTTATTAGCAATTGCAGAGTGAATTTTTTTTCAAAGTAAATCCTAATTTCAGATTATTATATTATATTATATTATATTATATTATATTATATTATATTATATTAATTATATTATATTATATTATATTATATTATATTATATTATATTATATTA
>RJVU01067364.1:114460-132145 GCA_003731715.1 Anabarilius grahami | reverse complement strand
AACATAGTATTGCATAAATTATTACAATTTAAGTTCATTATTTATTAAAATATTTAAATGATAAAATGTATATAATTTATATTAATCATATATTAATATATTAATTTATATTAAAATATTAAAATGAATATCAGAAATATCTGAAAACAAAATTTACTGCATGTGATAATCGAACCCCCTTCCATCTGCCTCTCCCACTTTTTACCTTAGTAAAATACAATTTGAATAATAAAATAATGAATTTAATTGCAATAAATAATTTTAATAATATATATTTTTAAAAGATATGGTTACATTTTATTTCAGTCCACTTTAGACATTTTGCTAACTATAAATTATGTTGCAACTTCATGTCAACTAACTATCATTAATTTGCAACTACAGGTCCACTAACTTTCATTAATTTGCAATAATTTGCAACTACATGTCAACTAACTCATTAATTTAAATTAATTTGCAACTACAGGTCAACAAACTCTCATTAAGTTGTGACTACAGGTCAACTAATTTGCAACTACAGGGCAACTAATGTGCAACTACAGGTAAACTAACCCTCATTAATTTGCAACTACAGGTCAACGAACTCATTAATTTGCAACTGCAGGTCAACTAACTCATTAATTTGCAACTACATGTCAGCTAACTCTCATTAATTTGCAACTACAGGTCAACTAACTCATTAATTTGCAACTACATTTCAGCTAACTCATTAATTTGCAACTACATGTCAGCTAACTCTCATTAATTAGCAACTACGTCAACTAACTCAAAATTTTGCAACTACAGGTCAACTGACTCATTAATTTGCAACTGCAGGTCAACTAACTCATTAATTTGCAACTACAGGTCAACTAACTCATTAATTTGCAACTACAGGTCAACTAACTCATTACTTTTCAACTACATGTCAACTAACTCATAATTTTGCAACTACAGGTCAACCAACTCTCATTAATTTGCAACTACAGGTCAACTAATTTGCAACTGTGTCAACTAACTTGTTAATTTGCCACTACAGGTCAACTAACTCATTAATTTGCAACTACATGTCAAATTATTAATTTACAACTACAGATCAACTATCTCATTATTTTGCAACTATATGTCAACTAACTCTCATTAGAGTATTAGTAGACTATTAGGGTTTGGGTTAGTAAAATAAGTTGACATGTACAGTACTTGTAAAGTTACTTATAGTCAGTAGAATGACTGTTGGTGGACCGTCAAAATAAAGTGTTGGCATTTAATAAGCAGACAGTCTACTAATGCTCTGATGACATGTAGTTGCAAAGTTACACACACACACAATATAGTCAGTAGAATGTCTAAAGTGGACTATTGAAATAAAGTGTTAACAAAGATATTACCCAACAAAACTCAATTTACACCAATAGTACAAATGAATTCTAATGAACTAACCTCCCTTCCAAAACAACATGATCACTAATAAAGACATAACCTGTGGGCTTCATTAGCAATACTGCCAGCCACCCAGCGATTAGTCACCAGACTGCTCTGCGACTGTCTGTCTGGACACCCACGCCACTTAGTCGCATCCCCTGAGCCGTCTCCCATTATCAGCACGTCACAGTTTCTGACCTCTCAGAACCTTCCGGAACCTGCGGGACTCGGCAGCTTCCTCACAGGAAGGTTCTGTATACAGTGGCGTCGGACAGCACACTGTACCTATAGTAGTAACATGCTTCCCATTATCTCCAGGGCTGTTAATAGAAGACTCCAAACATGTAGATGATCTCAGGGGCGCCATCTGTTTACGAGCGCAGGGTGGCAGACATCCAAAGGTTGGCAGCGAGATGCAAAACCCAGACGTTATTCATTAATGGAGAGGAGTGTTTTGCTTGCAGGTATCTCAGAGTCTGATTTGAAAGCCACACTAAAGAAGACAGGAAATGAGATCAAGTAAACAATGAAGTCTTTTGCAATAGCTGAATATGAAGGTTTTATAAGGAAGTCAAACACAGGCTTTTGAGGGACATGATGGTTCAGGTTTGCATCTTGGACTTTTGTTTAGTGGAAAAATCATTTACAAGCTACCAAATATATAGTATCTATACAAAGAATCAAATGAATCAGCAAAACTTTTTATTTAACTGGCTGTAATAGCTGTGCAACTATTCTGACACCAAACAGTAGCTAGTGTCCTAAAATGTTAATGCAAAGGTTTAAAGTCTAATAGTTCATTTGAATCAGTCAAATGTACCATTCAAATGAACCAATATGCTAAAATGAATAATATGTAAGATAAACAGAAAACCAAACAGACAAACTTCTTTCACACTACTGAAAAATGTAATGTAGAAGTGGTTGTTCTAATGTGTAAAACAATTTTTGTTTGGTGGAAAAATCATAGTGGATTTTTACGATATGTTACAACCCTGTAGTATAATGAGTCAGAGAATGAGATGAATCAGTGAATCTTTTTTTTTTAACTGGCTGTAAAATCTGTGCAACTTTACTGACACTAAACAGTGGTTGTTAATGAAGTAGGTAATGCATCATAATATGCTAATGCTAATGTGTAACATCTAGTAGCTAATTTGAATCAGTCAAATGAACCATTCGAATGAACCAATAAACTACACAAGTGTGTTTGATTATCACCTCATTTTGCTCTGCTATAAAACTGTGTGTGCAATACAGTGTGATGCTAGCATTTTGTCATGATAATGCTAATCAAACAGCTATCATACAATCACCTCAACTAGCTTAAAATGACTTGCTTCATTACTTTTGAATTGAGTCAACTTCATCACTTTTAAACTGCTTGTTTAACTTCTGAAGATGAAGTTCTGCTGGCAGAAACACATACAATTGAATTTCCAGTATCCGCTGACTTTCCCACTGGTGTTCACTAGTAAAAGTCCCACAAATTTGGGGGATTTTCTTCCTGACAGTTGGGTGGATTAAAACCAAAAGAAACATTCCTGGCATATGTGACTGATAACTGTCTCAATTTCTCCACGACAGGAAGGATTTTTTGTTTGACACCCACCAGTCTCATTTTGACAGCTGCGCTTTATAGTGTGTGTAATGGGAAGATAGCACCCTTTGAGAGAATATCTCAGATATTATCAAAACACTGGACACACAATGAAGATTCACCCACATAAACCTGAGAAATTGATATATAATTAAAATGAGTCTTTACTGCTAAACTGCTAGCAGCTTTTACTCTACATATGGTGGGTCGCCCCCTCATGGTGGCTGCCATTTTGAGATCATGTGACCAACTGTGTCTTGCAGTTTGACCTTACAAACAAAAACTGTACTTATACTTGTACTCAATCTTTTGATTGAGATATACTTAAAAGCATAAATAATCATTCTAAGTATACTTGGCTTGTAGTTGTTTAATCTTTTGATTGAGTACATAGCGTATTAAATATACTTTTTCACATAGTTTTACATACTGTCTTAGAAACATTGTTTGAAAATATTGATTTATAAAGAAAATAGATATGTTCCTAATTCTGAGTATCTGAATTTTGTGTAGGCTAGCCCACTGGTAGTTTACATAGAAATGTACTTCAAATCTACTTTACTCTTTCCCCACCATTGACTGAAGTTTCCAGCTATCCATGTTTTCACTGTTATACGGTAGGGACCGCTATTACGCATCTTCTGACAGAGTACAGAATCTCCGGATCAAAACACAGGTGAAGAAGAAGCAGAAACAAATGATAGAAGATTGCTTACACAAATGTAAAATAACGTGATCATTAAACATTAAACAGCATATAAGTTCAAAACTGCCTAATGTTACCGAATGAAATATCGACCCAGGAAGGGTTAATGACTGTGAAGCTTTAGGGGTGTTGATGGACTCGATCTTCTCCACCTATGTTTTGATCATCGTTCTGACCCCGATCCGGATGTAGTCTTTGACAGCTTTTTGCTCAAAATGTTGCTTTTTATTATTATTATTAAACTTACCCACATTCAGATGTTGATAAAAAGGATGCATTAAGCTAGAATAAAATGTTTATTAAAATGGAAAGAGATAAAGTACAGTTAAAGGTATATTTCAAGTATAAAAAATAATACCTAAATATGAACATAGTAGTATACTTAATAAGTGATAAAAGTTAATAAAATGAACTTGAAGTATACTTATTTTTTGT
This sequence comes from Anabarilius grahami, assembly GCA_003731715.1. Classification (NCBI taxonomy): domain Eukaryota; kingdom Metazoa; phylum Chordata; class Actinopteri; order Cypriniformes; family Xenocyprididae; genus Anabarilius; species Anabarilius grahami. The sequence continues at coordinate 128,003 of RJVU01067364.1, read as the reverse complement.
AAGGTGTGTCTTGTGGAAGAACATTGTAGCCAGAGCTACTGCTCTCCGTTTATGTATATGACGAGTCACACAGGTACTGGGTTACTCCACAGTGGTTGTAAGCGGTAATAAGATCACTCATTATACACATTTTGTAAATTGAGCAAAATAAAAATACATAGTGTACCTTTAAGAAGATGTACAGTATATAGAATGACATAGTCCATGTTTCATTTTCAATTTTCAAGACTTTTTGACTGGTTCACAGTGGCATATTCTAAGAGAACCACTAAATTAAGCTGGGTTGTTTTTACAATAGTCCTCAGAGGGCAAATCTTAGAAAGACGGTAAAACATTTTTATTACGGTCTCCATCATTGCAAAAATACGGCTCTTTGGCACTTGGAATGTGAACTGTGGGATGTAGTTCCTGATAGCTGACTCAGTGCTGCGTCACGGTGATGACCCCTTTGTATCCATGGCAACAAGGTGCAGGAGATAAGCACAGCAGATGACTTGGGGTCCCGGGGTCTGGCAGGGGATAATGAAGCTATCGGGGCATTAACACTGAACAGAGGCAGGAAGAAGAATGCTGCTAATTAGAGGAAGGAAAGGTGAAGACGATGAAGTTTCTCAAAATAAACCCTCTGAATATTTAGAGAAAAAATTAGCCGTTAAGCTAGGTTTAATAGCACATCTTGTGAAAAAGAACACTTCTTTTTTATGTATATGCATACTTTTAAAATGAGTACTTAAGTATATTATTTTAAGTGTATTATTAAGTGCAAACTTAATGTAAGGTTTTTGGACACTTTATGGACTTCATCGACATTTCATGTTAATTGTAATTAACGGACATTGTATTATAGTTAAATAAGTAAATTCATTTTATATGCAGTTAGCTAGCTTAACTTTAAAGAGATATTTCACATACTTGATTTGTACTTAAGTACAGCTTTATTGTCTTTGAAATATGATTAAAGTTTACTGACGAATATACTGGTAAACTAAAATATACTCGAATGTCATTTCTTTTGGAACTTATGTCATGTATTTAAAAATATTTGTAATTACACATTTGTAATGATGAAGTTGCAATTTAGTACATTTAAAATATATTAAATGTAATATTGATTAACACTACAGTTAAAATTATAATCAAGTACTTTACATGCACTTTATCTTAGTCAACACATCAAAATAAGTGTACTTCTTTAAAGCACATCAAACGATTATTAAAACAATTATTTACAATGTACTTTATAGTAAAACTTTTAATTTGACATTATTACAAAGTTCACTTTTTAAAAATGTACTTAAGAGTGTTAAACAGAAGAAAGTGCACTCTCTTTAAGTACCATTTAATGGCCTTTTATTTACTTAATATTATATTATCTGCAAGTACAGTTTTTAAAGATATAATTTTAAGACTTTTTCTTAAATGACCTTTAAAAGAGTATCTCCTCCTGTATGTTACCGCCAGCACAACAGCACAGGTTAATATGCAGAACATGCTAAGTACAGTCAAACTGCGTGTCTGCATCTGCATTTGCTTACTTGGAAATTATGTTTCTGTATAACTTGGGACTGATTTCTATTTGAGAACGAATCTGGAAGTCAGTCACTCTGATCTTCCCTCTTTCTTTTTAACCTTCAAAAATGTATTTATTATTCGTTCATATCTACGCTTAGAGCAACATTTGATTTCAGTTGTGTCTCCTGTTGAAGTGTCCCTCATTCTTTAAAATGCAAGACAAAACGTCCAACCAAAGCCTAAACATCATGGTCAATCTGCTGATTTTTTCTAATAATACTTTCAGACCAGATCACAGCAACCTTGTGGCAATTGGTGATAAATGCCAAAGCCATATAACTCTCATCTAAAGCAGATAAATTTGCAGAATGATGATAGATAATGATAATGTGTCTTGAGCAAAGCAGCAGGGGCATCGGTTGGGTTCGGTCATTGACAGAATTTGGGTTGCCTCACTTGACTTGATTATCTCTCACATTGCACTTAANGTTTACGAAGTATTTGTGAATCAGGAGAAGAGTTTTCGGGAAGGTCTCTTTACGCGCAAATCACTCACATATTTACTTGTATATTTACGAATGTTTCATGAATGAGACCCAAAGTGTCTTGAGCAAAGCAGCAGGGGCATCGGTTGGGTTCGGTCATTGACAGAATTTGGGTTGCCTCACTTGACTTGATTATCTCTCACATTGCACTTAAGTAGCGTATACGTCCATGTGTGTCCATGTGTGTTTGCGAACACCTCCAGGCCAGGACTGAAGCAATTAAACATGCACCCCATGGCCCTTTAGGGAGATGACATCGTACAGAACATTCCAAAGCGTAATGAAGAAAACAACTCTGGGGCCGAATGTGCCGCAGCGGAGGCCTCTCATCAGTGCTGTGCGTCTAGAGGCACGCTTTCCCCCTAGAGAGAGGAATTTAGTCCACACTCTTCCTAAATAGGCAGCAAACTCAAAAACACGTAGGTCACAACCACAAAAACCTCAAGTGGGATGTGCTGGTCATCAGAAGATCATTATTCCTAGTTTATGTTTACTCCAGGGTTCTTCAACACATAATGAATGGGAAGTCATTGTTTATCACTCTATAGACAACCATTTTCCTCTTATTAGAAAACAAATGAAATTTCTGTTGTTATTTACTCACCCTCATACCAACTTTATAGGCATCTGATGAATAGTGCCCCTAAAGGCTATAGCTTAGGTCCTATGGCATTGTAGTATTAAAGGAGTAGTTCACCCAAAAAATTAAAACTCATTTCCTCACCCTTAGAGTCAGAGTTTTCCAAAAATATAAAAACTCTAACGTCATTTCCTCACCCTCACATCGTTCTAAACATGTATGCTCTTATTTTATCTGTGGAACAAAAAATGAAAACGTTTTAATCTTCTATATTTTATATATAGATAAAAAGAATCTTCATTTAACAATCTTACATGAATAACAAACTAAGTTTTGTTGTGTTCCTCACAGAAAGATATCATATGATTCCAGCAGACTCTCTAGTCCTTGGTCTTAAAAATATCTTGAGATTCTTGTTGAAGCTAATGTTACTTCTCAGTGCTAGCTGACTGTGGTTGACACAAAGTTTGCAAAAGTTCACCGATCTGACGTTTGGCACCAACAGAGAGTTTGAGGAAGTACAACAACCTCCTAATCTTTGCTGCAAAGTCCCACAAAGCCTGTAAAAACAAATGCAAGGACACAAATGAGAAATTAACGGAGTGTCTAAACCCGTCTTGGAAGATGAATTACCATCGGTAGGATATTTTACAGACCAGGCTTACGTAGTACAGTGTTTCATGAGACAAAAGACAAAGATATGAGGATGCCATCAAATCCACTGGGGAATAAGATAGATAGATAGATAGATAGATAGATAGATAGATAGATAGATAGATAGATAGATAGATAGATAGATAGATAGATAGATAGATAGATAGATAGTTTAACACTGGGACATTTGTGTCATAAATCACAATGTTTACATCTGGAGGGAATTTGATACTGAGTTAGTAAAAGCTGAAAGGAGGTCTGTCTTTATAGGCAGTTAATGGCTTGGAACATTGGTCTGGTCTGTTTGACACATACACAATATGGTGTTTAGTCACAAATTAATTCTGTTTTGCTGGTTTAAAAGTGCACTTTTAGAGAGACTTAATAAACAGGGACAAACAATTGCAGATACACTACTTTTAACCAAAATACTGAGTCTGGCCAAATGTACATCTCTTTAAAGCCCTAAAACAGTGACTGTACACTAAATGAATAAGAGTTTTGAAATCCATTCCTACAAAGACATCCGTTATTTGTCATTTGAATAAAAACCTAAAGTTGATAAATGAACAAAATGCCTTTGGTTTTCCCATTCACTCTTTTACTCTTTTGCTCCTGCTAATGTGGGTGACCCAGAACACAACTTAAAACCGGAGCTTGTGGGTAATTCGAATGACTAGCTGTCACTGACCCAAAGGAAAAAAGGAGTCAGTTTAAATGGAGTCCATCTATGTCTTCCATCACCACAAAAAGCCTTTCTGGACAGTTTGAAAAAAAGACGAATGGGAAAAGACAGGGAAATTGATGAATGTGGGAGATAAATGAGGAGGTATATTGATGTTAACACTTCTCCCACCCTCACAGTGAGTGTCAGTTTCATGAATTGCAGCAAATGCAGCAGTATATTTTTCTGTGACTGGTGAGATTCAGAGAAAAAATATTGCTCTTTAGTGAGTTTTTGAGTGAAGTTTTTTTGTTGTTGTTGTTATTGTTGAATACTCTGTGAAGTTAAAATTAAAGCCACAACAAGAGTTTTGAATGTAAAGCTGCAGTCCGTAAGTTTTGCCTCTTTGTTGCCATCTCTGTTTGAAACCTGCAATTTCAGTTTTTTGTGGAATTCTCATCTTTAAAGGATTAGTCCACTTTTAAATAAACTTTTCCTGATAATTTACTCACCCTCATGTCATCCAAGATGTTCATGTCTTTCTTTTGTCAGTCAAAAAGAAATTAAGGTTTTTGATGAAAACATTCCAGGCTTCAAAGGGCTTTAAACGATACCAGACGAGGAATAAGGGTCTTATCTAGCAAAACGATCGGTCATTTTTGGAAAAAAATACAACCGTTTATGCTTTATAAACACAAAATATCGCCTTGAACGTACTTCCCATTTCCGCATTCTTCAAAACGCTTACGCTGAATGTCCTACGCCTTCCCTATTCTACTTATGGGAAAAAAAACGAAACTGGCGCCGTGTTCGTTCAGTAAGTAGAATAGGAAAGGCGTAGGACATTCAGCGTAAGCGTTTTGAAGAATGCGGAAACGGGAAGTACATTCAAGGCGAAATTTTGTGTTTATAAAACATAAACGGTTGTATTTTTTTCCGAAAATGACCGATAGTTTCGCTAGATAAGACTCTTATTCCTCGTCTGGTATCGTTTAAAGCCCTTTGAAGCTGCACTGAAACTGTAATTTTTACCTTCAACTGTCCGGAGGCCATTGAAGTCCACCATATGGAGAAAAGTCCTGGAATGTTTTCATCAAAAACCTTAATTTCTTTTTGACTGAAGAAAGAAAGACATGAACATCTTGGATGACATGGGGGTGAGTAAATTATCAGGAAAAGTTTATTTAAAAGTGGACTAATCCTTTAAGTACATTGTACATTGGCATGGCTCCTCAGCGCGGATGAATCTAATGTTTTAAGGAGAATGTGTGGCTGTCAGTCACCGCTCCGGTGGATACTGTACTTTGGAATCACGGATTGTAGTCTTGGAAGTATGACCAAAATAAGAATTTTCACCGGAAAACGTCATCTGAACAAGTAACAAATCTGCCACTTTTGTTCTGACCAACTGAGAAAACAAAGCATTACAATAAATCGCACTACCAATGGTGATTAAATTCAACGATCACTTGGCTCACATCACATCAAACAATGCAAATTATTATTATTGAGTTATACTTTTTTCTCAAATTGTTAACGTTAACAATATCAGCATTGCGTGACTATGTGTATTTAGTGTGTATTAGCATTACCTGTAGATTTCAATTTCTGTACAGTCTAATTTCTAATGTTAATTTGTCATACCATACAATATGCCATCAAAATAAATTTGATTATTGCAGCTGCTGTGAGAAAAGTCTATAAATGATCCGTCACCTGCAGCATCCTCACATGCCGTATATCCTACTAGCTGGGACTCCTTCTTTATGTAAACAAACGCTACGTAATGACACAAAGACGAATGGCGGCATGCTTGAATTTCCCGTGGAAACCTACCAGTACCACTCAAATTAGAAAACATTATTACAAACTTACCGTTGTGAATCGGGCTAAGGTAAAGAGATAGTTTTGAACACTGTCTGGTTATGTACTTGCTCAAAAATGTATTTTAGATCTTTTTAACCAAAAAAGGTTATTGACTGCAGCTTTAATTCAAGTCTATTTTTACTCAAAGTATATTAAAAGTTCAAGCATGCCTTTTAATTTATACACTACTTAAATGTAATTTCTCAGAAGTAGTACTGTTTGCCTTGGGAAAAGATCAACAGTGCATACTAGAGGCCTAACGGCAATTTTCTCCAGACCTGTTTATACAGGAGGAAACATAATGACAAGAAGAACATTCACACCTTGAACGTTCCTTGTGTTCATCCTGAACAAACAGTTGGAAAGCGCCCTGGCAATGAGACTTCAGTGCATCTAGGCAATGAAAAACAGAAAGAGGATGTTGGTCAGCCACCTGATACAAAGACAAAACAAACATGGTCGTCATTCTCACAGTAATAGCACACGTACACTTGCGAATTCCTATTGACTTCTTTTGCTTATATCATAATTGAGACATTATTTGGCACGTTTCAGGTTTCTAAAAAGGACTGTCCAACTTTTTGAATGAGTTTACTATATTTGTGTGGTCACTTTGGCTCTCACAACTGTGGCAAAATAAAAATAAAGTCATCATCATTACTGTCTTTCAACAGTCAGAATTGGTCAGGAGAGATATTTTATACAGCTCTTGGGAAACTTTTAATGTTTTATTAGTTTTCATTAAGCGCTCGCCCGCAGCCTTTGTCTTGCCAATTCTGTTTTATTGCAAGTCGTTTTGACAAATCCAAACCAGATTCATTCAATCCAGTTTCGTTCTTGTTCAGACACTTTGTGCTACTATTACCACAAGATAAACGCTTTGATTGCCCTAAAGACTTCAGAAAACTATGATAATCAAATATCCAGTGGTTCTAATGGTATTACACTTGCATTGGTTGTTTATAATAACAGTTGAAAGTCTAGTCATGTAGTATTGATTTTCATCAGTAATTGAGTTTTCAGTCAACCTGATCTTTATCTAGGAAACTGACTCTTAATGTTCTTTTTAGCAGAACTGTTGACTGAAGTTTTACAGGGTCACTTAAAGCTCATAATGCTTTCCTGACCCTTCTGATTCTCAATGAAACTGTTTCCTTTTTCCTCTTAATCAAACAGGGGAAAACCTCTTATCTCTAAATAACTTGCTAAGCAATTCTACATCCCATTTATTCGCTGTTGCATTATCTTAACTTATACTCTCCACAAAAGTAACTCAAGAAACTCATCTTAGTGTCCTGAAATCCATTTCTGCCTATACTTTAGTCACTACAAATCAAATCTCACTGCACTTGGTGTACAAACAAATCTTCTATACCTACACATAAGTTGAATATTTGAAAAAACTGTAAAACTGCAAAGATTACGATCTGCACAATATGGTTGGTGTGTGAAATTCTGATTTGCAGAGTAAGAGGTATGTCTGGTCCAAACTATAGTGAAGCCAGCTTCTTCTCAACCTCAGATTCCAGATGTTATGTACAAGACGTTCAGAATGTGTTACAGGTCAAGGACAGTTCAGTCTCTGAAGCAATGTTTTAAATCCTAATGCCTACATAGACAGTTGCCTTCTAAGGGGCCATTCACATGTGTTCTGGCTTTCCAAAACAACTCAAATGGAGCGCAACAAAATGGAACAGAATGCAGGAATCTTGAGATGTGTTTAAATCGTTCTTACTGTGATAACGCTAGATGCCAAAGGCATCCTAACTTAAATATTACTCACAAGTTACTTATTTGAAGCACACTTCATATGCAGTAAATCTGTGTGGAGTTCAAATAGCATTCGACTCTATTCCAATAGAGTTTGACGTTAGCATGTTGCTGAGTTAACAATGCTAAACACACAAATAAATAACACACAAATGTAAATGTAAAAAAACTACTTTTTTATCAAAGGTTGTCAAAATTGGATAAAATATATTTCTAACTGACTTATCTCATGGGGCTAGATGCTAAATGCTTTGAAGTTACTGATTTGAAACACTTATATACAATCACAGTTGATTCCAAGAGTTTAATGGTAACATGTTGCTAAGTTAACAAGTATAAAAATATGTAACACAAATATTGGGTAAAAAGGAGCATTTTAACTTTCTACATCAATGCTTTTCAGTATTGACTTGTCTCTTGATTCGTTCGCCATCTTGGATTAATTTTTTCATTGATCTTGTTGCATTGCATTATGGGATTGCCTTCATTACAATGAATATGTGCAATGTTGCTTTGAATACCAAAGGATTATAATGCTCCACCTTTAAATGCCCAGTAGGTTTTGTAACATTAAAGTGTATAAACAATTTTCTCTACACAACAAGTTCATTAAGTTTTTATCATTATTCCCTGGTCACGCTTTATTTAGTTTATATGGAACAATTCTTGGGTCTTTAGTCATTACAGATGTGCCAACAGCAATCAAAGCAATCGTAGAAAGCCAAAACAGCAAGAAGAATAAATAAGCAGCTATATTTTCCTCGCCCCTTAGGATATATAGGGCCTTAGAGAGGAAGCAGAGTAAAGTTTATTAGCTTTCTATACTTCACTCTCACTTCAGACAATTACCTGAAAAATTTGGCACAGATAACCGTACAGTAGGCCAACAGAAGTTAGCTTGCGTGATTCTTGCGTGACATCAGATTGATGTTGTTTTGCAAAGACACGCATCTCTTGCTTTAGCAGATGGAAAAGATCTACATGTCCATGTTGATTTTGATTCTGTTTAACAGTTTGCTTATTCAAGTGGTCAGACACAGATGCAATGGCAGGGAGATGTTCTCTTAAATATCCCCCTTACAGCTGAGACTTTTGCCTTTCCCAATGAGCTTCCGACCCTTGGCATTCCTGTGATTTTCCCATCACTCAAGCTTTACACCCAATCAATGGCCACCAGAACTTGATGAAATCCGAGATAACGAGGGAAACAGACTCCCTGCTGCTTGAGGAGTGACAGAACCTGTCAATAGAGTCCCTCCTCCAGCTAATCAGCCGTCTGCTATAATGAGAGCACTGTTTCAAACGTTCATACCAATGGAGAAATTGAATAGTCTGATAAGAAGCAATCACCACAAGGCCGATCATTCTTAAAGGGACAGTTCACCTTAAAATGACAATTCTGTCATTATTTACAAGTCATTCGTTTTATTTTTGGCTGAACTGTTTTCTTTAAAGCCCTTGAGTTTCTGTGTTCCATTAGAGACACACTTCCTAATTTCTCAGAACTGTCTGTTTGAAAAGTTTCTCCCTCCTTTGTTCATTTCCATTGCCCTCTGACCTTGTGTGATAGACGAGAGATTGTTACAGGTGTTTGGCAAAGTCCCAGCAAAACTTCTTTGTTTGATGTGCTCATGGATTACAAGCAAATGTTCGCAATTGACTTGCGTCAGACACAAGACAGAGAGTGCTTGAGTTTTATGATCTCTCGAGACTGTGAACTCGCCAGCACCCCATTCCAACATACAAGAAGCAAAACAATACTGGACTTGATTATCAGGATTTCGTTTTTATTGATATTGGATTCATAAAAATACTTTGTCGAAAAGCTCAAAGCTGAATAGAATTCTGGGTGGCCTAATTCCATTTCCAAGCCTAATCCACAAGTTTCAGTACGTAAAGAGGAACGGTAATCAAGACATCACCTTTGACCTCTTAAATCTTTAAGGTTTCGGCAACTTGGCCTTTGAAACACTTAACTGAGGCTGAACAAAAGACACACTCCCTGGTGCATCAGTGTCAGATAGCTGATGTACTGAAAGAAGGAAGAGTATCTGACAGTGTACAAATTGGTGGCCCATTACTTTTATTTTTAAAGCACCATATAACGAAAACCACATTAAATATCAGTCCCACACCTTTCTTTACTGTATCAAACTATTATAATCATACTGATTGTAAAATATTATAAAAATAAAATACATTCAATCATAGGTGTAATTTGCGGGTGGAACGGGTGGGACATGTCCCCACCGCTTTTTGCCAGGGTCGATATTGTCCCCACCACTTTTTGAAACATCTCGCGGCACAGATGTATCTATTACAAAATAAACATCTCTAGTTGATTAGCAATTCAATTGTTTGTGTTAAATAATAGGCGATCTGGCACTGGGATGTGTTGTTGTGTTTTATATCATGTTGAGTGCTCATTGCCGCTATTATTAGTGGCGCAACAGTGTTCTCTCATGTTGTAAACTTGGTTGGATGAGAATTTTTTGCATATGAATGAATCTAAAACAGAGATTATTGTGTTTGCACCCCCAAATACACATGGGTTGCCTAAGTTTGATTTAGGCCCTTTATCTATTCATGGTAAATTTTTGATGAGTCGTTAAAATTTGACAAACAGATTAATGCTGTTGTCAGATCAGGGTTTTTTTATTAAGAACACTGACAAAGGTCAGCCATTCTTGCCATTTTATGATTTTGAGAGAGTGATGCATGCATTTGTGTCTTCACGTCTGGACTATTGTAACTCCCTGTATGTTGGGATTAATCAGTCCACTTTGTCCAGATTGCTTTAATTCGTAAAATTAACAAAAATCGAACCTTTCATTGAAGGAAAACAATTGAACGTGGGGGGAAAATCACATTATGAAGTAAATGTTTTTCTCCAAAACATGTTGGCCACAATTTGGCACCCTAGAATTTTTTATGAGTAAAATATGAAGTATATTCCCATTCCTATTTACATTTTTTGGCACACCAGGGTAATCATGAACATGAAATTGTCCAGCCATGACTTCCTGTTCCACAGGAGTATAAACATGAGGAAACACAAAAGCCAAATTCCCAAAATCTTTCAACACAATGAGTAAAACCAAAGAATATAGTTCTGATGTGCAGCAAAAGATTGTTGAGCTTCACAAAATAGAAATTGGTTATAAGAAAATAGCTGAAGCATTGAAAATCCCCATTTCCACTATCAGGGCAATAATTAAGAAGTTCCAATCAACTAAAGATGTTACATATCTGCCTGGAAGAAGACGTGTGTCTAAATCGTCCTAATGCGCGGTGAGGAGGAAAGTTTGAGTGACAAAAGACTCTCCAAGGATCACAGCTGGAGAATTGCAGAGATTAGTTGAGTCTTGAGTCTCAGAAAGCCTAAAAAAAATTATCAAACAGCACCTACATCCCAACAAGTTGTTCGGGAGGGTTTCAAGAAAAATCCTCTGCTCTCATCCAAAAACAATCTCCAGCATATTCAGTTGCCAGACACGACTGGAACTTCAAAAGGGACCTGGTTCTATGAAACTGAAAAAAATAGCATTTTGGCAGCAAACTCACCAGATGGGTTTGGTGCACACATGGATAAAAAGTACCTCATGCCCATGGTTAAATATACTGCTGGATATTTAATGTTGTGGGCCTGCTGGATCTTTAATGTCTGAACAAGAGGTCCTGGACATCTTGTTCAGATATATGGTATCATTAGTTCTATCAAAACCTGACTGCTTCTGCTAGAAAGCCAATAATGGGCTGTGATATGATCTTTCATCAGGACAATGATCTAAAACAAACATCAAAACCAACACAAAAATGTGTCACTGGCCTTTTGCTGAAGAAAACAAGATGACTTTCAGCCCCATTTCTGTCTCTTATCATGGAAAGCGACATCTTGCTACCAGCTGATCCCCAAATCCAAACATTTTGTTGCAATGACATGATGTTCTGAATAGTGAAATAAAATTGTTGACAACAAGCTAAACACATTAATGGATAAAACAAACAATATAATATATAATTTTAAACATTATTCATTGACGTCTACTTGTGTGGTTGATGTAATTCGCCCTGAAACAATGGCCAAATATCTTGAAAATAAACAACTCAGGAACTCATTAAACACTCGACATTAAGTAATTATAAAGTTCATTGTATTATTGCAAGATCAAAATGACTTTCAGCATTTATGAAGGAATTATTCAAAAGTTCCAACATGTTCTCCAACCAATATGACCATATAGGTCGTTTTGTCACTTCCCTGAAATACGACTCATAGGAGCGTTTACTAAAGTGGCGCCCCTATCGACAACAGGACACTTTAATTTTAATTCATGAAATACGACCCATAGGAGCGTTTGCTATAGTTGCGCCCCTATTGACAACAGGACACATTGTTCCCTTTTATCTGCGTCATGTTTCGGGTTTCTCGTAGCTCAACTGGTAGAGCATTGCAATAACAATATGCAATCATGTGATCATGCGATCGTGGGTTCGATCCCAGGGAACACATGTGTTCATAAAGTGTAAATGCACTATAAATCACTAAGGGTAGGTTTAGGGGTGGGGTGGGTGTAGTCATTAATAAAAATTAGTTTTGGTAAATGGAAATAGGAGAAATGGTGTAAAAAGTCCACACATTGCATTTAAATTAACATGCATTTTGATAGGTAATGACAGTCATACGTCATTTCATGACGACAGACGTAACACGACACTGTCATTATTTTTACACCCACTAGAGGGCGCATGACTTCAAAACGTAAATATAGGTCATAATATGGTGCTTAAAAAACGACCTATAGGGTCGTTTTTTTTGGAGGACAGTCTCAAAAGTTCTCATGATTCCAGCTGTATCATGTTGACCAGATGTGCATGTCAGTCTTGGTCAGTGGCGCTCTGTGTTGAAGATCTCAAGGCTGAACGTCGTTCCCTCCTCGGTTTTGCAATCCTAATCATTTTATCAATCACAGGTCAATTAGCATGCTAGTTTATATGTAGCACAGTGTTAAGGTTTCTGTTGCATGTTCAATTATATCTTACTAACTTTTCCAAACCATCATATTATGAGCAAACGTCATTGACCTCAGGTCAGTGCTTGGGTGTTTTATGAGTGGGACCCATTAAAGCAAACCATTTTCTGGCTAGACCTGCGAAATACAGTTTCATGCAATCATAAGACTTGAAGAACCTGTACACTGGCACAGCATCTGAACAGCCTGGAAAAGTTTATCCATCATGCTGATAACTGGACCCAGTAGACGGGGTGGAGTCACCACCAGATGTGTCTTTGAAAGAGATATAAGGAAATGCAGTCTTTTGTGGCCACGCTTGTTACTAAGACTGTAGTAATGTGAAGTTGTGTGTTTAGGAAGTGGGTGGAAAAGAGGGATTTTTTTCCTCATTTATCAGAAATACCGATAAATAGATTGTGTGGGAAAAGTTCCTGATCCAACGCATGACACACGATCAACACATGCTAGACTCTCAATGGCCATGATCTCATCGAAAGGCTGTTTCTTTTGCCGACAGTAAAATAAAGATGTCTAGTAAGAACACTCCAAATGAACTCAGACCCTATAGCGAACAAAAGTCAGACCATCAGAGAGGAACAGATGAGCTTCTGGTGTTTTGGATTAAACTGAATGAGGGTCTTATTAGAAACCTATGTAAACTACTCAGACTCAAAGGTCTTCCTCTTTAGTTTCAGTGAGTAAAATAAGGCTTGAGGTTCAAAATGAAAGGAAAAAAAACAAACAGTACAGCACACATATAAGATGTACATATAAGCGTTGTATAATTTAATATAATTTATCTTTCCTATTTTACTATTAAATATAAAAATAAAAAACGAAATAAATACATAAGTATAAAGAACGACTCCTAAATAAAATGAATCATGTCTAAGTATAAAATAAAATATGAAACACCACAACATAAATATTTTACCTT